>PVKB01000992.1:304612-425872 GCA_004027205.1 Ctenodactylus gundi | reverse complement strand
GACATATGAAAGCTAATATGCTATATGAAAAGATGCTCCATATCTAAATCATTACAGAAATGCAAATCAGAACAAAAGTGGTATTTCACACACTCAAGAAAAGCTATAGTAACAACACAGACAATAAGTACAGAGAAAACAGAACTCTCATATATTGCTAGTAAGAATAGAAGAAGGTTCTGACCCTTTGGAAAACAATTTATCAGATTTTTAGAAGTTCATAAAACTTAGCAATTCTACTTCCAGATGTCTACCCAAAAGAAAAGAAAACATATTCACATAAAGACCTCAACAAGGGCATTAATAACAGCAATATTAATAACTGCTTACCACAAATACCCTAAATTACTAATGTACAGACAAAAGGTGAAACAGTATATTTATGCAGTTGAATATTCAGAAATAAAGAAAAACAATTGATAAATGCTAGGATATGGATGAACGCAAAAGTATGCTAAGTGAAAGAAGCCAGACATTTAAGGCTTTATATTACATAAATCCACTTTCAACAAATTATTCAGGAATGGCAATTCCATAGAGATAGACATTAGGTCAGTGGTTGCCTTGGGCTAGGGTAAGAAAGGGGACTGAAAACATATGGTCAGAAAGACCATATGTGTGAAGAAAATGCTCTAAAATTAGACTGTACTGATGGCTGTATAACTCCATAAATGTAAACATCAATGAATCGCCCATTTAAATAGATGTTTTAATAGCATGTAAATTACAGCTTAATAAAGATACTAAGTATAAAAAACTATTACAGTAACCATCAGAGAAAATGAACAATGCCCAAATTTGTTCTTTTGTCAAGTTTAACAAAACAGACAAAACTGCAAAAGATTTTTTTTTTTTTTTTTTTGAGGCAGGGTTTCATTCAGTAGTTCAGGCTTGTCCTGAACTCACTGAGTAGCCCAGGCTAACATCAAATTCATGGTAATTCCCCCGCCTCAGCCACCCGAGTGCCGAGATTACAGTGTGGGCCGCCAAGCCCAGCTTCAGTGGTGCTAGGGAATTGAGCCCTGGAACTTGTGCTTGCTAGGAAGCACTTTAACTGCCATGCTATTCCTCCAGACCCCCAATGTAATTTACTAAAAAAAAAAAAAAAAGAAAAAAAGGCAACAAACAAATGAGAAATAAAGAGAATAAAATCAGAAACAGTTATTTTTCAAATTATATTATAGAATAATAATTTAGAACATTTTAATAGAATGGACAGATTTATAGAAAGAAATGTAACTTACAAAAAAGAAAAGGGAAATGTCCCAAACAATTTTAACAACAAAAAAGGGCATAAAGTCCATTACTTCCTCCAAAAAACAACCAGGCATAAAAGTATTACATGAAAGCAATACACAATTTTTCAAGATATAGATTACGAAATTTCTTACCCATCCTTTTTTGTGATACTGGAAATTGAACACAGGGCCTTCACTCTTGAGTTACATCTCAGCCTTTTTACATTTTTGATTTTGAGACAGGGTCTCATGAACCTTCCCTGAGTGGGCTTGAACTTGCAATCCTTCTGCCTCAGCTTACCCAAAAGTACTTAACCAATTTGTAAAGCCTACATGGGCTCAACAGCAAAACCAGACAGGAACGACATATGACAAAAAATTGCAAAACTATTTAGCACATGAACACAAAAGTGAAATCCTAAAAAAAAAAAAAATTAGCAAACTAAATATACTTTTGTGTAAGGTAGATAAACACATTATTAGATCGCTTGTCTCAGAAGTGCAAGAGTAGTACGACATTAGAAGACCTTCAATGTTATTCAACGCATTAGCACATTAAATGTTATTGAATACATAAAAAAGCTGTGTGATTATTCATATAATTCAATGTATTAGAATATTAAATATTGGGTAGGAGAACAAACGGTGGTAAAGTAGGATCTCCCATTAACATATACACAAAAGTATATTGACAATGTAGAGGTAGAGAAAAAAACTAATTAGCTAAAAGAAACAGAACAGCTCTGGAATTAAAAGGAGGCCAACAGCAAAGTTCAAAACCTCAGGAAAGCTGTAGAAACTGAAGATAACGTGCAGAGGAGAGTGTGCTGGCTGAGAAGCCATCACTGGCTGCCCATAAGCGGTAGCTGTAACAGACAGGAGGTCAGCCTGGAGGGCGGAGACACAGACCTAAACAAGGACTGGCAGCACTGACTCCAGAAGCCTACAGGTTCTGTACGCTGCCTTTGGCTAGGCAGGCGAGTGTGTAAAAAGCGACTCTGGGCAGCACCATATCACAGAATGATATAACTGAGAACCATTTTTGGGAAGAGCTTTGAGAAGCAGAAGTCATAGATGGGCCACACTCCAGAGACTGTAGGGGCAACAGGTAACCAGTGGTTGGGAGAGGGCTGTCTCAAGTGAGTCATGCACAAGGGAGAGCATGCCTCAAACCTCTTAATAGTTTGGGAACAGCTAGGAGAAAACGGACTGGTCCTGCCCACTAGTAAGAGAAACCAAGACTGCCATGAGTGGTTTGCTGGGGGATCTGGTTGTGAAAGTGTCAGGTTAGAACCTGGTGGACTGCTTGGCCCTCCTCACTGTCTACTTCCAGGGCAACGTAGTGGACTTTTGGCTCCCTTCCTACCCAATATACACTCTCAGAAGTATACCTCAGCTGGCCACAGGAGTATAGGCTCCCAGTAAAGAAATCACATTTCTGTGGATTTGGCCAAAAGAAAAGCAGGGCAGGTCTTGTCAGTGCATATGCAGCAAAGAGTGAGCAGGGGACCACAGATTGATCTGTACACTCTCCCCTCCCAAATCTGACACACGACAAGACAGGAAAAAAGACTACTAATTAAAATAAACAAAGAGGAAGTCTTGGACTAATTTCAATTATTCTATTCATATTCTGGGTTTTTGTCTCTTCCTCTTTTTAAAAATTTGATTTACTCTCTTTGCATTTTTAAAGTTTTTTTTTTTTTTTTTTTTTTGAGACAGGGTCTCACAGTAGCCCAGGCTGGTCCTGAACTCACCGTGTAGCCCAGGCTGGCCTTGGACTCATGTCAATCCTCTTGCCTAAGCCTCCTGAGTACTGGTATTGCAGGTGTGCACCACCACACGTGGCTTTATATGGTGCTGGGGAATCAAATTTAGGACCTTGTGCTTGGTAGGCAAGCAGCGCTTTAACTGCTGTACCATTCCTCCAGCCTCTTAAATACCTTTTTAATAGACTCATGCTGTTCTATATCTTTCATTTCTTTCCTTGCTGTTTGTGTTGCTTTTATCTAATTCTATTTACTTTCTTTCAGTATACAACTGGATTTTATCTCATTTTTCTCTATCACTTTCACTCTTCTTCCTTTTCTTTACTCTTCAAAACTAATAGCTGTCCCAGATCTTATTCCCTGTCACCATTCTTATTGCTCTTCCTGTAAAGCCTTAATAATTTATAACTATTCTAGTTTGGCTTATTAAACATTAATAACTTTTTCCTACTTAGCTATATCTAGGACATTAATGCAGTTTTCTTTGCTATTATTAACAATGATGTGATTAAGGATGGTATCAATCTTTTCGATAAGCCAATAATAGGTTTAACTAGATATATATGTATTAATAGTATAGATCACATTTCTAATGTACAGTAGAACAGTTGTAGCATTTCATTGATTATATATTAGTAATTGGTTTGTCTTATATTATCTCATTACTGCTTATCCTTTTCTTCTACTAATACTGATCAAGTGGTTGAGGCCTATTAAGAGTAAATAACTTTTAGCTATTTATTTTAGCTTACGCTATTAATACAGATTTTTATTAATAATGGTGGTAAAACACTGCCTTTAGTAGGTCTTCTCAATGAGTCAATATCTGCTTTATCTAGATAAGTTTAAGAGTATAGACAGCACATCAAAAGCTAAGAGCAAAATTTAGCATTAACTCGTTATTATATCAATAATTGTTTTGTCTTAATATTATACCATTATTGCAGATTCCTTTTGTTTTTTGAGCCAGGCCTAGTGGTGCATGCCTTTACTTTCTATTTATTCATTTTTTTCTTTTTTTTCCCATATGTTTGTGTGTGTGTGTGTGTGTGTGTGTGTGTGTGTATGCAACACACAATGTTTACAATGAACTTGAGTACTTTGTGCATACATACATCACATCAACTTTACGATCACGTCCCACTTTTGGCCCTCCCATACCCTCCTTCTTATCCTCTCTAACTCCCACTATCACACCCATTTGGCTCTATATATTCATTTATTTTCTACAGGTATGTCGTATGCCACCATGCCCAGCCTATATGGTGCTGGGCAATCAAACCCAGGACCCTGCACTTGCCAGGCGAACACTCTTAACTGCTGGGCCAAACCTCCAGCCCTTTCATATTGTTTAATAGTGGAATAGTGGTTTACAAAACTGTTTCTCACTATATGCCACAACTGGCTTCTCCCTGGGTTACCAGCATTACTGGGATTCATTTTTCCATCACTGAAGAGTAGAGGAGATCATAAAGCCAGTAGAGGGTTACACACAAGGAAGAATTTCAAACTTAGTAAGTGAACAGGCTGAAAATGGGCATAAATATCAAAATATAAAAAACGCAAGGAAACATCATGAATACATAAGCTAACTGAAGAGACCTTCACTACGTGGAGTTTTTCTCCAGTCTAACTGTTCTGCAACTCTTGGCAATGGAACCATGAAAAAACAACACAACAAGCTAACTCCAAAAAATAAAAGAAAATAAGAAATGATTAATTTGTAAAAGCTGATCTGTGGTTTCGGAAGCAGAAGAACTTAAGAGAAGTTACAAACAAATGGAGTTAATGTTTGAGCAGCTCAAAGAAAAAACCTTTAAACAAATTCAAAATATATCTAAATAGCTTAAGAGTAACTTCTTAAACAAATACAGGCATTAAAATGGGAAGGGATTATAATGCTGATGTGATATATATGTGCACAAAATACTCAAGTTCATTGGAAACATTCTTATCACATATATATTAATAAAAATGGGGAAAAACAGATACAGGTCTTAGTAGATAAAAAGTATAACGAATTTACAAAAGACACAACAAATGGTTGAAGTAAACAAGGCAATACAGGATACCATTTTGGCAGACAAGTGGAAAAATCTGCTGGAAATAAAAAGCTGAAATTAAATATATGAAAAATCAAATGAAAGCATGGAAGGCAAGCCAAGCATCTAAGAACAGAGTACTGGACCTTGAAGATAAGATTACTGAACAAATCCAGTGACACTTTAAAAATAACAAGACAGAGTAAGGCATACAATAGTTGCTTGGTGACTCAAAGAAATCAACTTCAGAATTATAGTAAAAGAAAAATTAGAGGACAACACAAAATGAGCAATGAATTTATTCACCAACATTATAGCAAATCAAAAACCAAAACCATAGCAGAAAAATTTCCAAACCTAGGCAAATAAATAAATAAATAAATAATGTTAAAGTACAAGCAACATACAGAACACCAAAAAATAAAATCCTGACTAGAAGAGCCTCTCCATGACACATCATAATCAAACTCCCAGAAATTCAAAATATAATGCTACAAGTTTTAAAAGAAAAATAGCAAACACCCAAAAACATGCCTGTCAGAGAATGTATAAATTTCTTACCACAAATCTCAAAAGCCAAGAGACAAGACAGTAAAGTCTTTTAAGTTCGAAAAGCAAGCATCAACCCAGGCGGATGTATCTAGCAAAATTACCCTTTAAAATTATCCTTAAAAATTGATGGAGAAGAAAAAAACTTTCCATGACAAAGGAACAGTAAGGAAATCAAAGATTACTAGAATCTAAGACATGGAGATTAATAGAACCAAAGAATCCAAACAAAGGAAAACATCAAAAGGTAATATTAGTCTAACAAAAGAATCCACACAGGAAAAAAAAAAAAGAATGTGAGAATTCAGTAAATATACAAAGACCACTCTCAACATCAGTGGTAGAGACTCTCTAATCTTTTAGTGGGGGCAGTCTAATTTTCTCCAGTTCTTTGCTTTTGTTTTTTTGTTTTGTTTTGTTTTGTTTTTTGAAACAGAGTTTCACTCTGTAAGCCCAAACTTAAAGCGTTGGTAGATATAGCACCTGGCAAGAGGGCTCCCTTCTGGTTGTAGATGGTTATCTTCCTACTCAAGTCTCACATGGTGAGGAACTTAGGGGCCTACCAAGCTTTCTGGCTTTTTTCTTATAAAGGCACCAATTTCATTACAGTCCTACCCTCGTCTCACCTAAACCTAATTACCTCCCCAAACTCTCACCTTCAATTACCATAATATTTGGAATTAAGGCTTCAACACAAGAATTTGAGGGGGACACAAACACTCGGTCTCTAGCAATGTATTTTACCACAATTTTCAGGTTGCTAAAGTTGAGCTTCCAATTATCAGGTCAAAAAACATAGTTTCCAGTACAACTGACAGACTAAACCACACATTTGTAGAAGTATGCCAAATCAAAAGTCATATTGAGACCATTCATTTTTATGAAATGATAACTACTTTGAAGAGATACACTTTGTGTTTCTATTAATATGTATTAAATATACCTTTTTAAACAAAATACAAAATCTACTGTTCCTATCACAACTTATTATATGAGTTGGTTTTATCATATCTAAAATATATTAATAATTATTAAAACATCAGTGATGGTAAACAAATGGCATTTAGTATGAATTCATATCAAATAACCATGTGTTTTATACATTTAGCATCTATTACTCTGAATATTTAATAAAACAAATGGATGGGTCTGTAAAAGTGAATTAAATAACAAAAACAACAAAAAGTATAAAAGAGCTCAAGAAAAAGCCAGACACATGTAGTTCTGCTGAAATTGAGAATAATCTTTTAGGCTAATTAGGTAAGGTTAAAGAAAATATTTACTTTAAAACTAGCAATTAGCACCAAAGCAATAATTTTAAAGTAACATTCAACCCAAAGTATAGCACTGTCAATTATAGATGCAGCATTATGGACTTCTTTAAAAATAAAGCTATAAAGCTGCCACAAGCATTTCTACTACAATGTATATAAATTATTACCTTAAATCTGGACTATTTTGCAAACACATTACTAATTTAAATTTTTAAGGTTTTATAATACAGCGAGGGCTTCAGGAATAGCTTAGTGCCCTGAGTTCAGTTCCCCAGTACCACATAAAATGGCATACACTGGTAATCCCAGCACTCAGTAGGCTGAGGCAGGCGGACTGCTGGCAGTTCAAGGCTAGCCTGGGCTCCGTAGTGAGTTCAGGACCAGCCTGGACTATAGTGTGAGACCCTGTCTCAAGTAATAATAATAATAATAATAATAATAATAATAATAATAATAAAATAGTAGTAGTAGTAATAATAATACAGCTAACTCTACTGGAAAATGTCCAAATTTTAAGGGGAGGGCAGATCCCACATCCCTGGCTTAATTTAATCCTTGAAAAGTGTACCAGGGGCGAAATTAGATTAGTTACACCAATCTGTGCAACTCTTACCTGTTAAAATATTACATGTAATTGTGTTTCAGATACCTGGGATATTATTTTTTTTTGGAGATAGGGTCTCACTCTGTGGTCCAGGCTGGTCCTGAATTCACTTCAGAGCCCAGGCTGGCCTTGGACTCAAGGCAATCCTCCTGTCTCAGCCTCCCGAGTGCTGGGATTACAGGCGTGCACCACCACACCCAGCTTATGTGGTGCTGGGGAATTGAAGTCGGGTACTTAGCACTTGGCTTAGCACTTGCTCAAGCGCTTTAACTGCTGAGCCATTCCTCCAACCCCTTGGGATATTACTTAAAGTGCTTACTACTCTTGATACACAACTAAATTTGATTGTTTGGCTTCCTGATGTGTTTCAACTACTATTTCCTTCCAACAATTCTTCAGTCCTACCTTACAATGACCCAACGAATTTTTCCACTACAACAACATTTCCTAAAGCCAGGTACCAACCATACTTTGAAAATAACACCACTGAAGGAAAAAACAGAGAGGCAGCCCAGCTTGGTGAATCCTTAATACTTTATCTTATTTAATCCACAAAAGTGGCTAACGGCTACCCTGTGACAATCTACTTTTATTAAGCAACATATTAAATTCTTGCAAAAGATACAAAGAATAGATTTTGCAACAACCCTCAGGCTATTCCCTTAAGTTATTTCCTTTCTGATCCTCAAGAGAATACCCTATCAGCTTTTCTCGCCATAGTCTCTCCCATGGAATTCCTTACAAAACATGATAAGCATAATTTTTTCACATGTGTATCTTGTTTATATTATCTCACTCTCCTCAAGATAAAAGTCAGGTTGCAAGTTTACCTTATGAAAACTTCACAAAAAGGCTACTGATATGAGCATATCATGTCATCTAATCTATTAGTCATTCCTCTGACAGGGGTTGATAATTTTATTTAATATAACTTATATCAACTATCTGGATATCACATTTCAGTGAGAATGACAAACATGCATTAGTTACCACCACTGTCTATAGGCTCAGTTTCCCAAATTCCAAACCATTTGCCACAGAGTTAATAAAATTTTTTCTGAAATGCAATTCTAACAATGTTTTCCTTTGTTGAAAAAGAAAAAAATCGAAGGTTCCATAGACTGAGTCCCACTAAATACATTCAATTTACTCAGTTCTGTCATATCAATTTATTCCTTCTATAATTTGGCCACAACCTCTTTGTCTTAGTTTTTAATATGACAGCACATGGCCTAAGGTCAATCACATCAATTGAGTCTCTCCTGTAGCAAAAAACACCGCATCATTTATGTGTAACTCTGCATGTGCTGTGTGTGCATGTATCAGTGTCATTCTAACCAAAACCCTCATTAGTAAAAGATCAACTTTCATGTACTATGAAGAGTTCCCTAACTTCACAACTCAAAATTAAACATTACTTCCTCAGTACTACCGATGCATCCTTGTACCCTCTTTTCTGTCTCTCTCTCTCTCCCTCTCTTTCAAGGATAGGGTCTCACTCTGTAGCTTAGACTGGTCCTGAACTCAATGTTGTAGCCCAAACTGGCCTTGGACTCAGGAAAATACACCTGCCTCAGGCTCCAGAGTGTCAGGATTATAGGCATATGCCACCACACCCAACTTCATATGGTGCTAAGGAATCAATTTCAGGGCCTTGTGCTTGTGAGCAGTACCATTCCTCCAGCCCCTTGTACCCTCTTAAAGAACAGTAATTAATAGTATAAATTCTGACTTTATATGGTAGTTTTTTATGCTATGTGTGGTACTGGAAACCCAATCCAAGGCATTTGCACTAAGCTATATTCTCAGCTCATGTTTCAGTTTTTGGGACATGACATTGCTAATAAATTGTCTAGGCTGGGCTCACACTAAGCACTCATGATACACCTGCCTCAGGCTACCATACTGCTGGGTTTATTATAGGTCTGTACCACTGGGTCTGGCTAATTGGATTGTATAGTACTTCCACTTCTTTAAGACTTCGTTTGTGGTGATATGGACTGAATCCTTGCACATGCTAGGCACATGGTTCACGACTGAGCTACATTCCCAGACCTGTCCTAGAGTTTTACTTTTTTAAAAAATTCTTTTGAGACTGGGTTTCACTCTACAGCGCAGGCTGGCGCAGGCTGGCCTTGGACTTGGCAATCCTCTTGCCTCAGCCTCCCAAGTGCTGCGAATACAGGCATGCACCACTGTGCCCAGATTTATGTGGTGCTGGGGAACTGAACCCAGGGCTTTGCGCCTGCATGGCAAGAACTTTAATTGCTGTGAAATTTCTCCAGCCTCTATCTTAGGTTTTTATTCTTCTTCCCATTTTATTGACATGTATACATACAGTCCATTATGTTCACATTAATCTTGCGTATTTTGTGCATATACATATGATGACAAAATTACAAATCCTTCCCCTCTCCCTTTTCAAAGCCGTCCCACTCCCCTGCAATTCCCATTATTAGTTCCAGGAAATAATTGTGATCTTGGTGTCTTAGTTACTTTTCCGTTGCAAACACCCACAAATTTAGGAAAGGAAAGGTTTATTTTAGCTCACAGTTTCAGATGGTCACAATTCATTCAGGGGCGGCCAGCAGCAATCAAAGTACATGGCAGGTTCAGAGGTGGTGGCAGCTTCTCACGACATCACAAACAGGAAGGCAAATTGAGACTAGTCCAAGTTCTCATCCTCCCCTTAGTCTTCGCTGCTTCAAGGAAGGCAGGATTCAGCTTATGTGTCCTTTCAGGTCTCCGCCCAGTAATTAGTCTCTCCTGCATCCAGGTGTGGAAGGTGTGGCCACTACACACCGTTAATCCTAACTTACACGCCTTTAGTCTTAACTCACATGCCTTTAATCCTAATTTAACTGTAATCCACCCTTCCAGACTAGACCCCAATCCACCAACATCACATGGTTCCATAGACAATCCATAACATTAAAATACAAGAGACTTTTGGGGGACACTCCAGATCCTAACCACAACATTTGGTTTCTCATATTAGAGAGATCATTCAAGATCTTGGATGATGTTGCTCCATGATCTCTTGGTTTTTAGGGTTTGGGTTGAGAAATTTGCAGTTTATCCTGATGGGCTTGTCTTTGTAAGTCACCTGCTGCTCTTCTCCTACAGCTTTTAAAATTCTCTCTTTGTACTGGGTCTCTATGATTTTAATTAAGATGTGTTGTGGGAATGTTCTTTTCTGGTCAAAGTTACTTAGAGTTCTATATACCTGAAGTAGTCTTATGTTCATTTCTTTCCTTAGATTTGTGAAATTTTCTTCCATAATTTCATTGAACACTTCCTTTAAGCCTTTTGTTCTGTTCTCATTTTGCTCTTGCTTTCCCATAATTCTGAGACTGCTTCTCTTTGAGTCCTCCATCAGCTGTTGTAACCATTCTCTTCCGTATTTTTTTGTTTTGCACTTGTCACTGTCTGTGTTCCAGTTTATCCACTTTATCTTCTATATCTGTTAGTCTGTTCTCAACAATGTTCAAACTGGTAATTTATTTTTTCCTGTGTGTTTTTCATTTCTTGGAGTTCATTTTTTATTGTTATATCTTGGCTGAATTGTTCCCTAATGTCTTGAACTGCCTTTACTATCAGTCAATTTGTTTCTTAATTTCTTGAACTTCTTGTCAATGTTTTTTTGTAGTCCTTGTATGTCTGCTTTGAGCTCTCTGTACATCATTTTTATGTCCGGTGTGAGCTTCTGGGCCCATTTTGATTGGATTTACTATTTGTTTGATCTGTTATTTCAAGATTCCTAGTATCAGCTTCTGGAGCATTAGGCCTTTTTGATGGTGACTTAACACCTCATTTCCCCATGGTTCTGTTGCAGTGAGGTGAAGATTAGGTATTATTGATGGACTCTCTCTTTTCCAGGGATACATTTGTTGTATTTGCCTTATGTGTTATTTCAATTTTTTCCTTAGAATTTAGGTATGTTTTCAATTTGCTTAACTATTAATTTCTAAGGTATTTTCAATGTTCAGACCTTAATCTTCTGCACACTTTTCTGGAAAAGAGACAGAGTAGAGAGTAGAGAACTATATTTGGTCTATAGTTAGAACATTTGCTAGCATATCTTGGATATGGAGGTCTTTAGCAATCTTAACATCCAAACTTTGAATAAATGTTTAGATTTACAATACGGGGCTGTTAAAGCATTTGTCTAGCAAGTGCTTAGTCAAGTGCCAAGTACCCTTGTTCAATTCCCCAGCACCACATAAGTCAGGTGTGGTGGCATATGCCTGCAATCCCAGTGCTCAGGAGGCTGAGGCAGGAATACTGCCATGAGTCCAAGGCCATTCTGGGCTCCACAGTGAGTTCAGGACCAGCCTGGACTACACAGTAAGACCCAGTCTCAAACAAAAAAACAAACAAATAAAATTACAATACTATCCAATATTAACAACTCACTGGCAGATCCTCATAGTTAAATTAACAGTATAACCACTCTAGCCATTAAGATTAATAGGTTCAATATACCATTACTATATATCTCAACCTATTATTGACTTTTTAAAGTATACTACTGATAACTTTTATATAACCCAGGCAATAAGAGAGCTTTGGATATACAATTGTAAACAGAATATTCCTGACAGTGAGTGATCTGTTAGTGCTACTTTTCTTGTCAAAGATCAACAGATAGGGAAGAGCTCTCAAAGCTAGATTCAGGTGAGTCAGGGAGAACTCTGAGCGAAGGAGGGAGTGTCTATGTAAAAATTTATGATACTATACTTAGTTAATCAAGAGGGGGAGCGATTCAGGAACTATCAAAGAAAGAGACAAAAGGAGGTGGGAAGAAAAAGGAGGAAAGGGGACATGCACATGAAAACAAGAGAAAAGCAACAGAGTATAACAATTAGGGAAGAAAAAATTGAGGAAACTTGGTCAATTTCAGGAAAAACAGGAGCAAGAAAGATAAAAAAAATGCAAGAACAGAACAGTAACAACTACAACAACATCACATGAACCCAATGGAATCCAAATCAAAACAGAATATCAAACAAAATAAAGCAGAACAAAACAAAGCAAAACAAAAAAATTAGTTATTCCTCTGTATTATTTGGATGTAAACATCCTTAGATGCTGGGTCTAGCAGTCTAATTGATTCTACACAGCTACTAATCTTGGGGGTTTCCTCCTTATCCTTGAGTAATTTCCAGATAGACCCGGCAGCCTTTAGATGGATGGGTGGAACAGCAGGATTTCAGGCTGGAGTCCTGCACAGCACCCAACAGACCCTGACATGGTGCAACCTCCAGGTAGGTCTGGCACAGTGCTGGATAGACCTAGGCCTGGGATAAATTCCAGGTGGGTCCCTGAAGGCACATAAGCTGCTGGGGCCTTGAAAGGGTGCAGGGAGAGTCTGGGACATGGGTGGCATGCCTGGAATGGCTTGGATCACTGAAGCATCACTTGGAAGGATATACCTCCATCACGAGCTCCACCCTTCACTCTTCACTCACTCTGTCTCTTGTCTTATCTTGTTATGCTGTGAGCAGCTTTTCTTCATCTATGCCCTCTGTCATACTCTTCTGCCATTGCAGGTAGCCCATCAACGAATGGACTAGAATCTTGTGAAACTGTAAGCTAAAATAAATTTTCTCTTAAGTTGTGGTTGTCAGGTATTGTGTCCCAGTAACAAGAGAGTAACTAAGACACCATATATAAATATATATAAAATAATCCCCATCATGAGTTATATAATGGGTCATTAGATAAAAATTCTGATAATCAATGCCCATTTTTTTTTTTGAGATATGGTCTTACTCTAGTCTAGGCTTCTTCTAAACTCAGAGCAATTTTCCTGCCTGAGCCTCCCAAGTGCTGGGATTATAGGCATGCAGAACCATATCTGGCTTTCAATGCCCAGTTATGAATCACAACAACTCATCTGTGTTCTAAACAGTATTTTAAGATGATCCATCTTTTTAACTCTATGTATTACTGATAAATTATAGGTCAATGGGGGCAGGGACTTAAAAGCTATATAGTAAAAATAGAAACAATAAATTTATCACTCTTTAAAAATACTAAATACAATACCGACACTACTATTTCAGATGGGATCTTTTACTTATTTAAAATTTCAATAAGTTAGTTTAAATCTTGAATTTTTACAAATTATATTTTTCTGGTAACATTTTTTTTGTCATGAGAGCAATTTAAACTTTTTTTAATTCTATTTATTTATTTACTTATTGAGACAGGGTTTTGCTCTGTAAACCAGGCTGATCCTAAACTTACTATGTAGCCCAGGCTAACCTTGGACACACTGCAATCCTCCTGCCTCAGATGAGAGAAATTTTAGTTCTGTTTGCTAGATTTATAATATGCTTATAGAGGAATTTTTCTTTCCTTTGGCATTTGAATACAAGAATATACTGTGTATACTATATTTTGCATTTTCCTTGTCTTTTGATACATCTACTTTCTAATAGCTGGATCCCCCTACTAACAACTTTTAGATCCTAAATTACTTTTATATATATATATATATATATATATATATACTCTCACAATATGTCATTAAAACCTATTTAATAATACATTTTGGCCTATTAAAAAGATGCAACAGAATGTTAAGGAAGAGAGAGAGGGGTTATGGAAAATAAGTGGCTACAAGTACCCAAAAATGCACTGAGGTAGGCAGACCAGAAAAATTTGAAAGCTATAATCTGGAGTTACACTCTGAAGCCCACAGGCCAAAGTACTAACTTCAAACTATCAAAGGATAATTTCTACCTAACACTTACTCTCTCTAGCAATTTTCTCTACAAATCTCTTCAAACTCATTCTCTAACACTTGCTCTTATTTTAAATCTTACTTCCAAACATTCCAATTTTCTCCATCTTGTTTTCACTAAAGCTTAACAAGAACAGTATGAAAACAAATTATTTATATTTACTTTTCTTTTATACTCCTTGTTTTTTCCAAAAAAGGTAACCCATTATATTCCTTGAAGAATATTTTCCAGGGGCAACAACAAAATGTATTTCCTCTATTTAAGTTATAGATGATTACAAAAAGTACAGATGATAACAGACTTGGAAATTCTAAGTAAGGCCCAGTATACTATAGGCAGTCATACATTACCGTATTTGGGAAAATATGATTAAATAGCACGTAACTTGATTTCAATACTATCATGTTCATTCTCAAATATAGTGTAGGGTAGAAAATAGGCAGACAAATGTTTTTCCACACATACAAACATATCTGACAAAAAATTCAAATTAAAAAGAAATTGAAAAGGCAGATTCAACAGTAAGTTAAATATTATATTAAGTTCACTTTCAAACTGGAGAGTTTGGCTTCCTAGCATAAACTTCTCTTAATTGCAGGAAAGGGCCTGCTGAAAAACCCAGACAGTCACATGGGTTTCCCTCAGCCGCAAAAATAAGTGCAAGAAAGGCTGAAGCAGCAAATTTTAAAGAAGAGTAAGCAATGTGCAGGATTTCTCAAAAGCATGGAAAAGAATTAAAACATGCAGCAGAAGGAATGAAAATTAGCACATTTTTATTAAGTTATAAGAAAGGCAGAGCAAAGCAACTGCATTCAGAGGACCTAAAGAAGGATTTACAAGTTAAAGCTTCTCACAAAACAGCCAGGAATGGGGCTGGGGATATAGTTCAGTAGTACAGCACTTGCCTAGCACGCACAAGACCCCTAGGTTAAGTCCCTAGCACCACACCAAACCAAAGCAAACCAACTCTCTCCCCCCTCCCCCCAAAATAGGCAAACAAGCACGGTAGTCGAACAAGCACAAAATGAAAATGAATGAATTAATAGGACGCTAAGATTTAATTTAGCAGATATCATTTCTCAACTTAGTAAAAGTTGGCAAAACAGTTACATTTCAGCTTTTTCTGTTTTCTACTATATGTGTTTATAACTCATCAATTACATGGCACCTAAACATGACCCAGTTTCAAATCAATGAAGTGTAAGCTGTAAGTGTAGTGTGTTCTACCTTCTTTCAGTTACTACTTGGGGAAATCTATCCATCAGTTAGGCCAGTATTTTGGTGATTATAATCTAGGAACTACTTACGTCAGAATATGGGGTTCGCACGTATTCAAATTTTGGGCTCCTGGTAGGCTCCATCTATAATCTACTAATTCACAAGCGAAGCCTCAAATATCCTACATTCTTAACAGCTCTCCTTCCTGCAAAGAATTTCAAAAACTGAAGTTTAAGAAATACTGTAGTATGGTCCAAGCAACCAACAACAATTCTGTAGGGACAATTCTTTAAGGTAGTCAATATCTTAGGAAAAAAATAAGCAGATTCAAAAAGGACTTGCTTGTCGACTCTGGCTGAGACAGCAGGCTTCCAAATTCGAGGCCAGCCTGGCAAACTTAACTTTGTGAGAGTCAATCTCAAAGATAAAAAGGTTAGGGCTGAACAATAAAATGTCCCTGGGTTCAATTCCTACCTAGTCCAGAAGAAAAAAGAAAGAAAGAGAACACCTGCTTTCCCTTTCGGATTATGCTCAAAGATGGGTAACAGATGCATTGCCTCAAAGTCTCCAAATGTTTCCACTCTTTCCTCCAACGTTTCCACAACATAGTAGGCATGAAATGTATGAGTAAGCCAGTTTAAATTTTCATCACCTTAAACTAAAACATCGGCTTTGCTTGTCTTTAAAGGTTCCTTTAAACAACAAAAGATGCAAGTATTTCAATCTTTTTCAACATTCTTTGCTTTCAATTGTCTCAGATTTGCTTTTCAGTCAAAGACTTTAAGAAATTTTTATCACTACACCAGAATTCAGTTTAATAGCCATCCAACTCTGTGTACAAATTATGTTTTAAAAATCCCTCTTACTGTATAAATTGTATAATGTTTTCTCAGATTGTATGTGAAAATTCATTCCAATCTTTTCCTTAAATCAACTTCAGTGGCAGAGCTGGGAAAGGGGTTATAGTAGTCTTGCTGAAGTCTCAAAAATAACATGTGGGTCTTCACTGTATGCCACAATGAATACAGAGCATTTTAAACATCACCTCATGGCAACCCTAAAAAGGAGGCTGTATTATTCCCAATGCAAACCCAAGCAGTGTTAACTCCAAACCCAGCATTTTTTAACTACCTAGTGTGAAGATGCTACCTCAGATTAGGATACCTACACCCTGGTCCACTAAAACCTAGCTGGCAGTCTCACTCAATGGGGTAAAATTGTCTAAAAAAAAATCAAATTCACCTGTCAAAAGCAGATCCCTTGAATTTGTGTAGGTGAAAGCTATAGATTAGAGCATCTAATTTTTTTTAAAGTTTCTTACTGAAATATGTATGTGATGCATAATAATTACATTCATTATAGAAAACTGGCACACACGCATATCACATCTGAATCACTGTTACTTCCTCTTTCCCTCTCGTCCTCCCCTTTCATCCCCAGATGCCCGTCCCATCTCCACAGGTCTACCTCCATAATTCCCATCACCCCTCTTTATCTTGCTCTTTAAATTATTTGTATTTTGGATTTCTCATATAAGAATAACTTTGCAATATTTAACCTCTGTGTCTGGTTTATTTCACTTAGCATGGTTTCTAAAGAAGCATACATCTTTCCCACACATCTGAAGGTATCCTTTCGCGCCTTAGTAGTACTCCATTTGTACAGATACTACATTTTCTTTATCCACTCACCTGCTTATGGGCTTACAAGATGCCCCAAAAATTTAGTTACTATGAACTGTACTGCTGTAAACTAAATATGCATGTAATCTACTATTTTAAGCTGTTTTGTTTCAAAAAGACACTCAGAAGAGGTATAGGTAGGCTAAAAGGAATTTCCATTTTTAAAAATAATCTTCACCCTGATTTCCATAGCGGTTGTAGCTTACATTCCACCAACAATGTAGAAGTGTTCCTTTCTTCCCATAACCTTGCCAGTATTTATGCTTTTTGTGTTCTTGATAATAGCCATTCTTGTGGGAATAAACTGAATCTCAGTGTTATTCTGGTCTGCATTATTCTGGTCTGGAAATTAAAGTCTTCAATTCTAATTAATTAATTAAAATTTAATTTCTATCCTATTCTCTCTTTTTCTCCTAAAAATTGTAAGGGGAAAAACTGACTTAGATTTTGCTCAAGAAAAGCAGAGCTGCAAATTTATATACCATATATACATGAGAAACTAAACACAGAACACTGATATTTGTATGACTTATCTTAGACACACTGTTTAAAAATTTTCAAAGTAGAATTTTTTTTTTTTTAGCATTACCAGATATTGAACCCAGTACCTTTCACGAAGCTACATTCACAGATTTTTTTTTGTCTTTTTGAGACAGCATCTCAATAAGATCCTAAGTCACCCAGGCTGGGCTTGAACTTGGGATCCTCTTGACTCAGCCTCCCATGATGGGATCATGCCAGCATGCCCAGCTTTAAGGTAAATTCAGAGATGAAGGAGCTCATTCTGTATTTGGCAGTGCTCTCATTTTACAGCTCAAAAAAATCCTGTATTTTAAAGCATTTTTGGCTCAGTTCCCATCTGTAATATTTGGCCAAATAAGATCTGGGATCTACTACTGTGTATGTAAAAATAAATCACTCCAGCTTGAAAACAAGAAGTGAATTTGCTTAAAGGGTCCATAAAAAACAGTTTTAAGACTTCTTTTTTTTAAATTAAGAGTCTCACTCTGAAATCCAGTTTAGTTTTGAACTCACTATGTAACAGCCCAGGTTGGCCTTGAATTTACAGCAAATCCACCTGCCTCACTCTCCCAAGTGCTGGGATTACAGCATGTGCCCCCACACCTGGCTTATGTAGTGTTAGGTAATCAAACTCAGGGCCTTGGGCTTACTAGGCAAGTGCTATAACCACTGTATTAATCCTCCAGCTCCATAAACACATTCAATTTTTCAGTAAGAGAAACAGATCCCTCAGGAAAAAAAGTTAGTCTGGAAACATAAGAAATTTCAAAGCAAGTTTTCACTCCTCCAAACGGAGACGGTAACATGGAGGTAGTGGTAAATGTCTAGCATTCAATTTTTATGTTTAAAAAAAAGGGTCAAAGATCTAAGTAAAGGTTACTTCTAGTGATCCCATAGCAAAGTCACCACACACACAGAGAGGTGCTCCTGTGAAGCCAAAGCAAAATCCCAACAGAGACTGAGACACAACTAACCTAACTTAGAAAGGAACGGAAATGAGATGACTACTGAGGCCTTTCAAATAAGAGCAGATCCATCCTCAACAAATTCCTCTCTCTCCTACCCCAGCCACTGAAGTTCCTATCACGCATATTTTCCCCTTCCCCACACTGAACCCAAGACCTCATTCACACCGGGCAAGCAGTCACTTCCAAATTAATTTCCAGCCTTTTACTTTATTTATAGTTTATTATTTCATTTTCTTATTATTTAGTTAGGTCAAAGTTGCCCAAGCTGGCCTCAAACTTGCCATCTTTCTGCCTCAGTCTCTCTAGAAGCTGGAACAACAGCCGTGTCCAATCAACCACATGTCTTAACTGAATACATCATTCTAGAGTAAGAGATAAGCTGCCATAAATTTGGTCTTTGACTTTAAACACAAATCTATGTTTAAAATGTTTCTTGCATATTTTTGCCTAGTCAAGGAGAAAATGGAAAGGAAAGGGGAAGGTAAGCAGAATGAACAGGTGGGAGAGAAACAGGACATGAAGTGAATAGAGGTGGTAACCAATGTAAAAGGGGAGGAGGAATCAGGAATCCTGGTTTTTAATTCAAGTCTGCGACAGCTAGGTAAACTGCATTCTACAGGTAGTGAGCATCCTTATCTAAAAAAGTGGGAGTAGGAACAGTATCCAAAACCAGTCCACCTCGGAACACTACAATTCTTCACGTCAGAGCTTCCGAAGTTGAGAATGACAACGACACACAGGAAAAAGAAAAAACTCTTAGGTTTCTGGAGAAAGGGTAATTTCTGATTATTCTGCCGAAGGATGGAAGATCTGTTCAAAATTACGATCCCTAAAAAACTGTAAAGAATGGAAGTCCATAAAAGTTGCCCATTTAACCCAATCTGGATGGAATTCATACTCGTGCTAGATATTGTGTGTACACTCAGAAATGAATATCTCAGTCACTGCCTATAAGGTGTTCAGAAAATAGTTAAGGTTGCAGGTAAAGACCAAGAGAAAAACTGGTTGTGACTCTGCCTCTTACTAAGACTGTCATGTAAAGGAAGCAATAATGTTTAGTCTTTACTGTAGATCTCAATTGATGAAAAATGAGGCTTAAAGAAATTAGTTTTAGGAAGAAAAAAGGAATTAACTTTAGGGTACTAAAATTTTCTGACTCCAGTGCTTTGATATATATATGAATACTGAAGCGATACAAATGTCATCATGCTATATTAAAAATCCTGTTAATCTAGAAGCTAAAAAATTTAAATTTAATAAAAATTCCTGCTTACTGCTAAAGATGAAGGCTTCAAATAAACAGATATGCCTTGATAACATCCATAAATTGCAATGCAGATTAGTATGTACCTGTTTCCCAACTTAATCACCAGTAGCCCTCCAGGTCAGAGATCACTATCAAACTATGTGAATTCCCAATATGCGGGACAAAGTAAGTACTCAATATATTCATTGGTTGGATGAGAGATCTCCACAACCCCTTCCAGGTCTAAAATTGCTTAACAGCTAACTTGAAAACAAACCAAGATAGAGTGGCCAATGAACACCTAAGTGCTGCAAGTTGTCACAATACATAAACCTAAGTCAACTTCAGACCTTTCAGAATATTTATTTTTGAGACGGGGTCTCTCACTGGAGACCTTTTATACTATTGTCACTGCAAGCTTTAAGTCTATTGCTGCAACTATAGATACAACACAGATCACTATATATTTTATCCCATGTGTAATACAAAATTAGGATTTCCTGTTTAAAGGAATTTTACAGTTTATTTGTCCATTTATACTAGCAAGGAAAATATGGGATAATGATGTAGAAAGGAATAATCGTCCTTATAAAAAATTATGACTTCATATTTACAAATATATACACTAATTGTAAAACCTTTGAAAAGCTGAACTAGAATTTTTCTTTCTCTTCTAGTCACAGTAAGACCTCTGGAAAAGGAACAAAAATAGCAGACAAACAACTTTCAAAGAGAAAATTTTCCTATTTAGAGATTTTTAAAAAGTGCCATGTCCAAATCTAACTCTACAGGAAACTGCTTCTTTAGTAAGGTGCACTAACACAAGTATTTTCCAACTACTTGCTTTTATCCCTATTCAACCACTGTAAAATCTACAACGTCTACTACCATAATTTAATCCGAAGAACATCACGTCAGATCACAAATAAAACATCCAACAAAATTAAAGAGGTCGTTAAGGGTTGGCGACTGTAGTTCCAGTACAGCGCATGCCTAGCAGGTGTACGGCTCTGGGTTCACTCACTGTCATCAGAGGAAAAAAAAACTGATGAAAATCTTGAGGTGTTTGTAGATAAAGTGTGATAGCAACTTGGCTAAAAATAACAGAATCTAATTCTAACCCCCAAACCGACTGCATTTTAAAACCAAGATCGCGGAAACAAATAGTTAAACTCTGCGAGACAAATCACTTAATTTCAAGAATTCCCGAACTACTACCGGACTGGGTTTAGATTCCACGCAAATGGCAGTGCTGCTAGAGGACTTGTCCTTCACAGGCACATCAGTTCACCCATACCGCCCCCACCCCATCCAAATCCTTGTAGGAAAAAAAAAACTGAAGAGGGGTGGAAAGGGGGGGGGTCAGAAGTGACCCGAGTTCCCCCAAGGTAAGGCACTCGCTAGCAAGCTGGCCCGCCCCGCACGCACAGACACTAGGTGTGCAGAGCGGGAACAGCCTCCAGCCCACGAGGCAGCAGCCGGGTCTACGCCCCACACAGCTCACACGACTTCTTCCAAAGAAGCCGCCGCTTCCTCTTCCCGAGTGACAAACCACAGCGGAGTCTCCAGGCGAGACACGCGGCTCCGGCGACGGGCCGGCGCCGCCCCAGCCCCCCGCGCAGCCGGCGCCGTACCTGGCGAAGAAGTCGGCGAAGCCGCCGCCCCGCCGAGCCCGGGCCGAGGCCGCCGCCGGGCCCGGCTCCACAGCGGGCGCGGGCGCTGGGGACACCGCCGCGGTCAGCTGGTCGCCGGCGCTCCGGCAGCGGCTCGCCTCGAACGTGTTCGCCGAGTTGGAGCGGGCGCCGGGCGGGCCGGGGCTCCACGCCGCGCGCCCCGCAGTCCTCCCGGCCGGGGCGGCGGGGGGCGCGCCCTCCTCGGAAGCCGCGGCGCCGTCCGCCCGGCCGCAGCCCGCGTCTCGGGCACCGGCGGTGCCGCCCGGCGCCAGGCAGCAGCTCCGCAGCGGGTCCTCGAGCGGCGCGGCCCAGTCGCACGGCCCGCCCGCGCCCTCGTCGCCGGACCCCTCGCGGCAAAGACGGCCGCAGGGGCGGCAGCCGCGCGGCTCCGGCCCGGCCGCCTCCTCGCGCTCGCGACAGCCCGGGCCCGGCAGGAAGCCCGCGTCCCCGTTGGTCATGGCTCCGTGTCGCGGCGAGCCGCCGCCCGGCGCCCCCGCGCCGCGGCGCCTGGCCCCGACGCCCGAGGCCGGCGGGCGGGCGCTCCGGCGCTGGGCGGCCGGCGGCGGGGGGGCGCCGCGGCCGGCGCGGGGCGGGCAGTGGCAGAGCCCCGGCTCGGGCGGGCCGCCGGCCGCGGCGAGGGGACGCTGCAGGAGCTGCCGAGGCGGCGTCGGCTCTTCCTCCTCCTCCTCCTCCTCCTCTTCCTCCTCCTCCTCCTCCCCCGGCGGCCCCACAGCGCCGACGCCTCCGCCGAAGCCGCCGGTGGCCCGGATCATTTTCCCGTCCTGGTCCGCGGGCGCCGGCCCCCGGATCAACTTGGCGCTTCTCACCGAGCAGGGCCCGCCATCCTCCGGACCCACCATCTGAGGCCGGGCGGCCGGGGCCGGGGCCAGATCAGGCGGCGGCGGCGGCGGCGGACTCCGCGGCGCAGGCTCAGCCGCGACGGCCGCGGGGCAGGGGCCGCTGCCACGGCCGCCGCAGCCTTCCCAGCGCCGCCCCTCCCACTCGCGGGGCCGCGCGGCGGCGACACGGCGGGCGCGCGCCTGGGCTCGCGCACGCGCAGAGCCGGACCGGTCGAGTCGGGACCTGGCGATTCCCCGAACCACAGAGACTGCGGCTAGAAAGGCCCGGCTGCCGAGCTGGGATTCGCCGTCTGGATAGGTAGAAGCCGGCTGGCGAACCCCGAATGACAGCTGGAAACCGAAGCGCAGGTGTCCCTCGCTTAACAAAAACTCACTTGGTGTACTTCGTTTATGACAGTGAAGGTTAGCGCGGGTAAATCCTTCCAACTCTAACGGGTCACCAATCGACTTGACGATTTTTGCATCCTTCTCCGTCGGCAATGGGAAAGCCTGTTGCCACGGCTCAAGGTTTCATCGCCTCCTCGCACGCTTCGTGTGCCGCACTACCGACGTGGCCTCTCTTATCCAGCATCATGGTTCAACACATTCCTTCGGTTACTACCTAAGGACAGACAGGAAGTACACCAGGCAGAGAACTATCTAATAATTAAATACTAAATAATAAAACAGGTCTATTAGTGATTAAATGTTAATAATAAAAGGGCTATTGATAATTCCAGTGCCCCATGAAAATAGATTAAAAGGAAGAGATGACCAATAAGCAGCAATAAAATGTATTTAATCATTGGGCTGGAGGCATGGTACAGCGGTTAAAGCGCTTGCCTAGGAAGTGTAAGGCCCTGAGTTCGATTCTACAGCACCACATAAAGCTGGGCGTGGTGGCACGTAATCCCAGCATTCAGAGACTTAGACGAGGGGATTTCTGTGAGTCCAAGGCTAGTCTGGGATACATAGTGAGTTTAGGACCAGCCTTGGCCACAGAGAGAGACTCTGCCTCAAAAATAAATAATAAAGTATAAATCACAGGATATAATAGATGAGTGACTGAAGACAGAGGAATCAACAGTACTAATTGGATTGGAAAAACAACATGATTAATAAGGGAAGTATATTCCACATGTAGTTAAAAATTCAAAAACAGGTGAGGGGAGAGATTTGGAAACTCAAGGAGTCATTTGCATTAAAAAACTATCAAAAGATGAATCCTGAGTGATGTGGCTTCAGAATAAAGAAAGAATAAGCAAGGTCCCAAAGGTGTAATTAATTACACCTATATCAGTAGAGATAAAGATATTAGAGGCATCGGTTTTGGATAAAAGGAAGCAACAAATATAGACTCCTTATTCTAGCACTGTCATTGAAAATGAGGACTGAAAGAGGAAGCAGATTGTCAAGCCTTTAAATTTTCTATATGTGACTGGAGGATTCATTCAACAGTTAAACCACCTGCCTAGCAAGTGCAAGGCCCTGGGTTCAATTCCCCGGCACCACATAAGCTAGGTGTGGTGGCACACTCCTGTAATCACAGCAATCGGCTTGAGCAGGAGGATTGCCATGAGTTCGAAGCCAGCCTGAGCTCCACAGTTAAGTTCAGGACCAGCCTGGATTACACAGCTGAGACACTGTCTCAAAACAAAATCAAAATAAATAATAAAATTTGTAAAGGAAAAAGATACAGTGTATCCTTTTTTGAAGTCCCTTAAAAGTTTGGAATTAAAAACTTTTCATTTGGTGTTATGTTAATATAATACATTTGGTACATTCTGTAAGTTCTGATGAGAGATAATATTTTCAACCTATACTATAAAATATTAACATTGAAAATTGGAAAATACTGATATAGATTCTTAACATTTTCTAAGAACATTTGACTTTCACTGAAATTATATATATGTATGTGTGTATGTTAAGCCCTATTCTACATATACAGCCCATGTTTCTTTTGTGATATGTAAACTACAGTGCCATGATCCCATATTATTATTTTACTGTGGCTGTAGCCAAGAGTACAAAATGCCCAAATAAAAGGTCTCAAGTTCTTCATATCCTCCTTTAATTCTCAAACCTTCACTTGCTGTGCTAGATTTGCTAAATAGCACTCAATTATGTTTTATCTTCCTACATGGGACTCCTTAGCCCTGGGTCATGGGTCATTATTGGTGGCCTATTGGGAACCAGGCTGCAAAGCAGGAGGTGAGCAGTGGGCCCATTTGATAAGCTTCCTCTGTATTTATAGCCCCGCCCCATCACCCACATCACCACTTGAGCTCCTCTTCCTACCGGATCAGCAGCAGCATTAGGTCCTTACAGGAGCAGAAACCTTACTGTGTGCTGATCAAAGGAGGGATCTAGGTTGCCTGCTTCTTAAAAAAAAAAAATCAGCACCAACTGGTTCTTGTGGAACAGGCCTGTAAATCCCAATACTCTGGAAGCTGAGACAGAAAAACCACAAATTCAAGCGTAGGCAATGTAATGAGACCCTGTCTTAAAATCAAAATTTAAAAATGGACTGGATGTATACCTCAGTGTGAAAAGCCTTGGTCTCAGGCACACACACACATACACACACACACACACACACACACAGAGAGAGAGAGAGAGAGAGAGAGAAAGAGAGAGAGAGAGAGAGAGAAAGAGAGAGAGAGGTGTAAGTTGTCTGTGGACCAGGAATGAGGGAAGGACACCCACCCCCCCAGATATGGGAGGCCCAACCAGCAACTTGAACTATATGAAAGGAAGGAAGAAGAAAGATTGTTACAGGTTTTCCTTGGGAAGCTCTGGCCTTCACCATTGTCTAAGGACATCACATGGGCTTGCTGCACATGAACTTGCTACACATCACAGATCTTCATCACATATTGGCTTCAGTCTCCAGTCTTCACCATAGTTCCTTGAACAACCAAGATCCACAGCAGACTCACATTGGTTGTCCTACAGTTTGGGACAAGTATCCTACTTCATGGCTGAGCAGCCACCTAACTCTCCAACTCTCATATGTTCAGGCTGCCATCTTGGACTGTCTCTCTCGGACTTGTAAGTTCTCCAAATAAATCCCTTTTTCTTATAATTTCTGTCAATTCTGCCTCTCATAGAACACTAAGTAATACAGTGCATGCATAAACCTCAAATCATGATTCAGAAACTGCCTTATGCTGATTCTTACTTGCCCTCTAAACGTACACAACTTACATCATCCACTTAGGAGTAACCCTTAATCTAACAGCTCTCTGTGTCTTATCAGTGCATTCTAGTGAGACTTAAAGGAATCATAAACTGTACTCTGTCTAGAGTGATCTGAAAGCTATAGAAATCTTTGATAATGAACAGATTAAACACAAGCATGGTAGGTCCCTTTTAAAACTGGTAAGATGTTGAATTAATTTGATATCAAACTTCAAAATAGTTTTTTTAAATCAGTGGAAATGTATAATCTATAAGACTCTGCAGTTTGCTACTAAAATCTTCTTCAGTTTCTGCAAATAGTCTACATTCCACACATGCCTGCTGAAGCACCAACTGATAAGGGTGACTGTCTGTCACACCTCTTTTATAACTTTTTAAAAAACTTTTAAGCTTTAAAAATTTCTTTTGAGATTGGGTTATGCTCTGCAGTCCAGGCTGGTCCTGAGCTTTCTGTGTAGCCCAGGCTGACCTTGAACATGCAGCAATCCTCCTGTCTCAGTTTCCTGAATGTGGGATTATAGGCATGTGCCCCAAGCCTCATTTATATGGTACTGGGTAATCAAAGCCATGGCCTTGTGATCGCTAGGCAAATTCTCTTACCATTGCACTGTTCCTCCAGCTGAAGCTGTTTTCATTTGAAAATGATTTCAGGCCTACAGATATTTATAGATATTTAAATAATTTAGATTCATTCAGATTCACCAAAGAATCACATCTAACGTAACTTAACTATGGCACAATACTCAAAATCTGAAAAATATAAGTCTCATGTACTTGGATGTTGTGAATTATCTATGGATTTCATGTATTGTTCTAAGGCGGGGCTAGGGCAGGAGGGGTGGATATATTCTTGCCCCAGCTTATTCTGGAGGCCCCTAATTCTTGCTCTTGTGATACCATGAGGTGCTGTTCTCCATAAGACCCTTCATGCTATTGCCAGCTGCCCATGAGTACACTGAGATCTTACAAAACCGTGAGCTGAAATAATCTTTCCTTAAGTTTTGGATGTCAAGTAATGTGTCCCAGCAAAGAACCTAACTAAGACAGACCTACAAAAATTTACAGACAGTACAAAATATTTTAACTGCTTCTTCATTCATATCCACTATTTCTTTATGTGTGTTTGTGTGTGTGTGTGTGTGTGTGTGTGTGTGTGTGTGTGTGTGTGTGTGTGTGTGTGTATTACAGTGCTGGAGGTCAAACCTAGGGCCTTGCACATGCAAGGCAAGTGCTCTACTAAACCTCAGCCTGCTGTCCACAATTTTTTTTGATACTCTTTAAGAGGCAAGGTCTAGGGGCTGAAGGAATAGTAAAGAAGTTAAAGCGCCAGGCCCTGAGTTGATTCCCCAGCACTACATAAACCGGGTGTGATAGCCATGCCTTGTAATCCCAGTACACGAAAAGCTGAGGTGGAGGATTGCAGTGACTTTGAGGCCAGCCTGGCCTACATAGTGAGTTTAGCACCAGCCTGGGCTACACAGTGAGACACTGTCTGGAGGAAAAAAAAAAAAAAAGAGGTAAGATCTGTGAGAAGCCACCAAGCGCAAGAATTTCTGAACACACACACAAAATCTTTAAGGCCTGTTACTGGCCCCTGGCCCAACAAGCTATGCTAGGCTTTTTGAATGAAACAATGCTTTGACCTCTTGCATGCTTACCCTAAAAGAACTGTTGGGGCAGAAAGAACTGTTAGGACAGAAAGTCTGTTTCTCTGTAGCCTTTCTGTAACTTACTTCCTTCTTTTATCAATAACATATGCAGGTTGATTGATCGTGCAAACAGGTGCCATGGAAAAGTACACTGTTTCTTTTGATCCTATATAAGCCTGTCAGAAATAATAAACTTTGAGACTTGATCAGAAAGCCTGTCTTGTCTCCCTCCTTCGTGTCTCTTGTCCCTTCTCATCCTCACCTCCCCCCCCCCCCCCCCCCCCCCCCCCCCCCCCCCCCCCCCCCCCCCCCCCCCCCGCAGGTCCTCGTTGAACTGTCCGGCGGGCCCGGACAAAGACCTAATCCCCCACCATTAAGTGTGGATCAGGTAATTCACTTGTAACAAATGGACTTGGCAGAAATGATGATTTCCATCATGAGGTCTTAAAGGCATTAAACTTTTCCCTTGTTCTTTCTGGGGTTATGTGCTCCACTGGATGCGACCGGCTTTGTCATAAAGACAGTAATGTAGGCAAATGGAGAAGTTCACATTGTGAGAAACTGAAGTTCTGTCACAGCCGTATGAAGGAGCCATCCTGGAAGCTAATTGCTGAACCTGTGCAAACTGTTCAGATGGCCACATCCTTGGCATCATCTACACTGCAACCTCCAGAGCGAGAACAAGCAGGTTAACCCACCTCAGACCTACAGAAATAACAGATAGTTATTATTGTTTGAAGTTGCTAAGTTTTGGAATAATTTGTTAAATAGCAACAGGTCCTTACTAGAACTGACATAAAACCTCAATGATGTCAATTTTGTTTGTTCGTTTTGAGACAGGGTCTCTCTGTGTAGCCAAATCTGAGCTCAAACACAGGGATATCCTCCTGCCTCAGCCTCCCAAGTTCTGGGATTTCAGGAGTGCTTCACATGCCCAGCTTAAGTGGTTCTGGGGAGTTGAACCCAGAACCCAGGGACTTTCCACTTGCTAAGCAGTCACTTTAACCACTGAGCTCCTCCCTCAGCCCCTATTATGTCAATTTTAAACCCAGCTGCTTTGAACTCTCTTTCTCTTCCTCCATCTCGCTCTTTTTTTCCACCTCCCAAATCCTTCACATTCCTTTTGTTCTGATTGTTGAAAAGTCCTAAGCAGAACATTAAAGGTCTTTTACAAAGAGATGGTAGAACACAGAGAGGCAGACTGTGGAAATGAGAAGGGATTCTGGGAAGACGGAGAGCCAAGAGGGTGGGAAGGGGAAGTGAAAATTATTAAGATGCAACATCTATATGCACCAAGTCACCAAGTGGAATTTAATTACTATGTATTGTGAACTCATATTAATAAAAAGAGTTTTGGGGGAAATTGTCATTTTTCTTCAAAGGAATAAAAAAAGGTGACTTTTTAAAGGGCACACCATTATCTTCTTTCTGGTGTGACATTTTGGGAGAGACACTTTTAATCATCCAGTCCTCTCCTCAGTCTTCCAGATATCCACTTACTTATGTATCCATTATTTGCCCAAGGGGACTTTAAATATAATTAGCAGCATCAACTTAGAGAAGGAAGGAAAGCGATCAGAACGATGAATTTCACATGTGCATCTTTGGGGTGTATGTGGACAAGCTGATGAGCAGAAGTATTTCCAAACTTGTAACCAAGCAAGGACTTGACCTAGAAGTGGAGAAGAGAGTGCCTTAGAATAAGCAGGGGTGATGTGGGATGTGTGACAACGACACACATGATACCTTAGATGTTAGTGTCATTCTATCATCTTGCCCCTGCTCATCTCTGCTTCCCAGCAACCTTAGAATCGAGGTCTGGGGACAATACATCCTTGTTTCACAAAGCATTCTTTCATTGAGAGCTCCCAGCAGAGTCTGGTACAGGGAGGAGGGTGAGGAACTTGGCTGCCTGAGCCACTGTCAGAAACTGTACACGACTTTGTGCATGGACTCTACTTCTTCTTCCCCAGGCATTTTATAAGGCAATGAATAAATAATGGCTTCACACAGACAACGCAAATAAAGAGGAAATATCACGACCTAATTTTCAGCAAAAATCTTAAACAAAGAGAACATATATTACAATCCTAGGAAAACCCTTTCATTTTCCCTAGACCTGCAATATTAAAGATTAGAAAAAAGTGTTATATAATTTGATCCCTTCTGCTGAAAAACTACTCCCGTAGTGAACTGGCATCTTGTTTTATTACTTGCCTAGCATAAACACAGCATTTCCTACACTATATCTAGTCCTCTAATTCTTAATTAAATAAAAATTAATTAAAGGGTACTTTTAATATTTATCTGAGATTATTAAGTATAAAATGAAATAACTTACAGTTACCTTAGAAATATAAAAAGTGCTGAAATAAATGGTCACTGTCAGGCTAGAGCCCTATATTTGACTATAAGTCAAAGTGTTATGAGTTGAATTCTATATTCCCTCCAAAATATTAATACAATGGTCCCTCCTTATGCGTATTTTTTCCTCTAGTTCAGTCAGAGACCATACTCACAACAAATCTATTGCAGTGTATTGCTATTCTTGTTCTGTTATTAGTTGTTATAATTGATCTTGGTGGGCCTACCTTATAAATAACCCTTTATTTCAAAGGTATGTATAGAAAAAAGCATATATAATGTTCAATACTGTCTCTGGCTTCAGGTCTTAGAACAAACCCTTAATGGGTGATTACTATTCATTAAAATCCTAAGACCAGTCACCTTTGAATGTCTGTGTCACCAGGCCAGCTTATACTATGTTTTTTCCTATTCATACATTTCTATGATAAAGCCATATTAATAAATTAGACCCATGAATGTAAAATTATTTGGAAATAATGTCTTTGCAGATATATCCATGATAAAATTATTAGGTTGTACCCGTAATCCTGTGTCACTGGTGTCTTCATAAGAAAAGGCAGCTGTCTTAGTTACTTTTTCATCACTGTGACTCAATACCCAACATGCACAAATCAGGAGAGAAAAGGTTTACTTTTTTAGCTCACAGTTTCAGAAGGTCACAGTCTGTTCATGAATGGCTAGCAATGGTGGAAACACATGGTGGAGGCAGAGATAGAAACAAATCCTCACAGCATTGCAAACAAGAAGCCAAGTACCCCTAGGAAAACAGAAGTAAGTAACATATACCTTTCCAGGTTCTGTCTCAGTGACTCACCCCTTCTGAGTTCAGCCTCAGTGTTTCACCCATTCCAGGTTTAAGCCCCTAACCCACCACAAGCCTATAATCTATAATTCCCCACACACCTGGCTTCCATCACATACCTATAATCCACCACACACCCATAATCCACCCCTCCAGACCAGGCTCTCTTCTCTTAACAGCACATGGTTCCATAGATAATCCACAGCTTTCAAATACATGAGACTTTTGGGGGATGTTCCAGATTTAAACCACAGTAGCAGCCACATGAGGATACAGAGACACAGAGAGAACACTATATAAAGACAGAGGCAGAGTCTGGAGCAAATGCATCCACAAGCCAAAGAATGCTAAGGATTGTGAAAAATCACCACATGCAAGAGCAGAGGCATGGAAAAGATTCTACCTCAGAATCCTAAAAGGGAACCAACTGTGCCTACACCTTGGATTCACACTTGCAGCTTCCAGGACTGTGAGAGAATAAACTTCTCTTATTTTAAGCTACCCAATTTATGGTATTTTACTTTGGCAGTTCTGAAGAAATAATAGGTAAAAATTTGAATGCAAGTGGTTTACATTGAAGTTGAGTACAGGAACCATGAATAGTAGAGTGGAGAACTGAGTCTGAAAAGAAGGTATATAGAGGGTTATGATGAGCACAATTTTTTCATGGGTAGGGATAATTCTTTCATAACCGTGAGAGATAATGTGCATGATACTTGAGATGTCCTATGAGAGGAACGATGACATTGGTATAAAAATTATTGGTACGAATACAAGGTATTCATTTGATGTTTGTTGTAACAATTTACCACATACATGTTCATTTAAAATTATAGAAATTTGAGACTTCTGGTCAAGATGGTGGCTGAGCAACATAGCTGCAGTGTTTCCTTGTGGACCCACTTAAAAAGTTGAGGATGTAGTAAAAAAGCCACTTGTTCAAAGCAGCTAGGACAGGGAGGAGCACCTCATAATTGAAAGGAGATCATGGGAAGGTCAGAAAGCCACAAAATACATCAGAAAGAGGTAAGAACAGCAGCCTAAGGAGCTGCTCCAGGGCAACTTCAAATGGCTGGGAGCTGCCAGCATCCACAGACAGAGGAAAGCCCACTCAGAGCTTGGAACCTCTGATCAAGCTAGGTTAAGTAGGAGTGCCCTAACAACTGAAAGGAGGCCACAGTAAGGTCGGAAATCCTGAAGACATATCAGAAATGGAGGAAAACATCAGCCTAGGAAGCAGCCCCAGGCCAACTGAACATAGCCTTGAGCTGCCGGCATCCACAGATGGAAGAAAGTATGGAGCCTGGAACCTCACACCAAAGTAAGAGATGATCCAGAAGAAATGGGAATTAACTGCAGCTAGTAGCACCAGCCTCCAAAACATGAGCCTGCAGATAGTGCATACTACAAATGCAATGTGAGCTTGCAAGCTCCCATAGGAAAGGCCACCTGAAGCCTAGATCAGAAGCAGTTCTTGGCAGACATTACAGGAAATTATGTAAGCAGGAGCAAAACAAAAACAAAAACCTCGAGCCCAAGACTGACTGTAAAAGAAAGCTCATAAGAGCACATCAGGGTTTGGGGGTGGGGGTGGGGGTCACACTTAAACACTGCCAAGGAAAAAAACTGGCACAAGAGACAGTTACGGAGAGGAGAGAAAGGCCAGTGACTCCCTCAGCGGCATCTCTGAGGGTGGAGAGCCCAACCCTCAGGGTAGGGAAGCCAGGAGAGTTGAGAGAACCTTGCTGAGGGGGCTGGGTGTGATCATGACACCTTAGAGGACATTGGGCTGTTAGGTCCTCCCTCACTGCCTACTCCTAGCACAGAACTCAGAGGAATTTAGGCTTCCCCTGACACCCTTATACTCATTCAAAGAAACCCTTAGGTTCGGCCTTTAAAGTGAAGTTCCTCAACAATAGAAACCTGAAAAGAAGATAAAGTAACAGGACACCCACAGACTTACTTAAGTCCCCGTAACTAATGTCATGGGCCCTTGAATTAGCAGTAACAGGACACCCACAGACTTACTTAAGTCCCCGTAACTAATGTCATGGGCCCTTGAATTAGCGGAACTCATGGAGGGGAAGTCAAAGAGCAAATAAATGAGTCAAACTAGCAGTTCAAACAAGATATTCTCAAAGAAATGCAAGCAATAGTTAACAGGCTTAAAGAGGAGCTTACTAAACAAACAGTGATCCTCATGGATAGAAAGCTTACTGATCATAAAGAAGCCACAAATAAAAAACTTGGCTGAGGTAAATAAGAAAATGCAAAATATGAAGGAACATTTTAAGAGAGAAATGGAAATTCTGAAAAGAAATGTAGATGAAGTTCAGGATAGGAAATAATCTGAAAGCAGGAGAAGTCGACTTGAACACTGTGAGGACAGAAATTCAGACCCTGAAGACAAGTCTGAGGAAACAAATGCTACAACTAGGCATGCCTCCAAAATTAGAAATGAGCAAAGTAGCCAGATACAACAGCTGATGGATGATTCAAAGAGAGCCAGTCTCAGAATTATGGGTGTGGGAGAAAGAGCAGACAAAAACACCAAAGGTATAAGGAATTTATTCACTGAAATCATGCAAGAAAATTTCCTTAATTAGGAAAATAAATTAATTTTCAGGTACAAGAAGCTTATACAACACTGTATTAGTTATTTTTTTTTCTTCAAAAGGCAGAATTTTCAGAAATTATAAGAAAAAAATCTATTCAGAAGACTTACAAATCTGAGGATAGAGAAAGTCCAAGATGGTAGTCTGCACGTGCAAAAGCTAGAGTATCTGATCGCTGCTTGGCCACAAAGTAGAACTCCTGTCTGGGACTGTAGGACAGCCAGCAAGAGTCTGTTGCGGATCTTGGTTATTCAAAGGACAATGGTGAAGACTGGAGATGGAAGATCAGTAACTGTAGATCAGCAACTGAAGATCAGTGACTGAAGATAAGTGACAGGTAGATCGGTACAAGTCGAGACTGGGGCGAATCTATGATGAAGATCTGTGTCATGTAGCAAGTCATTGTCTGTAGACAATTACAAAGGCAAGGGTTTTTCCAGAGAAGAAGCTGTGTCAGTCTTTTCTTCTTCCTACCTTTAATACCATTCAAGTTCTAGCTGGGCCTTCCACATCTGGGTGGGTGTTCCTCCCTCATTCACTGGCTCATGGATCACTCACGCTCTAATCCAGGCTGGCTCTCAATTCCCGATCTAGGTGTGGTTTTCAAACTCTAATCCAGGCTCCTGATTGCCTCAAATTGACATAATCTCTCCAACAGTCACAAACATCAAGTAATCTCAACCAGCAATGAGACTCGCCATGACATATCATAAACAAAACCTCAGAAATACAACATAAACAGAGAATATTAAAAGCAGCAAGAGAAAAACAGACATTATTCTATCAAGGCAAACCAATTTGAATTACTGTGGATTTCTCAGTGCAAACTTTAAAGGCCAGGAGAGCCTGCATGGCAGTCTCTCAAGCTTTAAGAGACTGAAAGTGTCATTGCTGGTTACTGTATCCAGCAAAATTATCCCTAAAAATTGAAAAAGAAGTAAAAATTTTTTCATGACCAAGAATCCCTTAAGAAATTTGCAACCATTAACCCAGCATTGCAGGAAATACTTGAAGCAATCTATGAGAGAGACAGAGAGTCAAGAAACAGCAAAGAACATAGAGGAAAGGAAACATATAAAGAGAAAGTGTAACAAAAATAAGATTAGCATTTGAATCATTTGATTGGTATCCTTCTAAAACAGTACCAGCTTCTCATAAAATCTGTGAAACTTCACCTATAATTATTTTAATACTATATTAGTTTGCAAAACATAATAATTATATTCAATATGAGGAACTGGTATAAAATCTTTAAAATATGTATGCATAAATTTATGGAGGGATAGGACAGGTAAAATGATGAACCAAATCTGGCAAAATGTTAGTAATTAGTGAAGTGTGAGTAAATAATTTATTAAAGTTCAAAAAAATCTGAAATAACTGAAAATGTTGTTATATCTATTGCTTTATGTGTAATATACTTTTGTGATGTTGTCAAGTACATTTAATATAGTAATTCACTTAATCGGTTTTTGATGTAAGTTTATCCTAAGAAAATCAGTTTATGTAATAATAACCTGAATGTCTTTTGAATGTACAAACATTTACCTTTCAGTACTCAGCTAAGAAATTTGAAATTTAACTTCTCTCTTTTTCTTTCTCACATTTTCTAGCCTTACGAACTTCACTGTTATTTTTCTTTTCTTACGTGAACTGGTAGGTAAGGCCACGTTAAAGAATCTCAATAGAGATATAATAAAATACAGAAAAAAAAGAACTTTGGGCAAGTCGTCTCAATAAATGGCTCTGCTGGACCCAGAGAAGAGGCATCAAAATATGGCCACTGCAGCACATTCTAGGCATGGGAAGCTGAGCTAAAGAGGGGTGGTTTCAATGGTGAAGTGAGTCAGACACAGAGATGAAATATGACCAATATCACATGGTTTCTCTGATTTGGAAACCCAGAATACAGGCATTCTAGTGAACCAAATGGGTATGATAGTGGGAGTTAGGATGGTAGGGAGAGCGTATGAATCCATCTGGTTCTGCCTGTAATATTCCACTGAAAGTGATCTCATTAACGAACCAAACGAATTCTTTTCTTTTCTTTTCTTTTCTTTTCTTTTCTTTTTTTGAGCCAGGGTCTCATTTTGTAGTCCCCAGTAGTCCAGATTGGTCCTGAGCTCACTATGTACTCCAGGCTGGCCTCAAACTCACAGCAAGTGGGTACTACCATGCCCAGCTTATGTGATGCTGGAGAATCAAACCCAGGGCCCTGTGCTTCCTCGGCAAGCCCTTTAACCGCTGTGATATTTTTCCAGTTCCCCCAGATGGGTACTTAACAGACCTCCTGAAAAGGGCTTATAAGAATGCATCACTGGGTCTAGTAGCATAGGACTAGGGAGTTGAGGCAAGAGGATCTCAAGATGAGCCCAGACTGAGCAAGTTAGTGAGAATCTGTCTCAAAAACTAAAAAGGTTGGGGCATATAGATCAATGCAAAGGCTCTGTGTTCAATCCACTTAAAAAAATCCGCTTAAAAAAAAGAAAAAACAATAATGTGAGTACAATCTTTGCAATGCTAATTTGGGATATCCCAGAGACTCTCAGCTCAAATCTAGAAAACTTTTTAAGGATCCAAAAGGATCTGGAGCACAAATTGGACTTAGTAATGGATTGACACAAAGTTGAAAATGACAGAAAAAAACCCCAGTAATATCAAGTAAGGGGCTGGAGGAATGGCACAGCAGTTAAGGTGCTTGCCTAGCAAGTGCAAAGTCCTGAGCTTGATTCCCCAGGACCACGTAAACTGGGTGTGGTAGCATATCCCTGTAATCCCAGCACTCGGGAGGCTGAGACAGAAGGATTACCATGAATACAAGGCTAGTCTGGCTTACATAGTGAGTTCAGGACAAGCCTGGACTACAGAGTGTGACCCTGTCTCAAAAAAGAAAACATTAAGTTAGTAGGAATCATGTAAACTTCCAATTTTAAGTTTGCTTTCAAACAATAAGCTGTTTAAAATGAGAGAGATTTAGTTTGGCAAGAACTGCTTTAAAATGATCCAGAGATTTTAGCTGATTATAAACAAAATGGGCCAAGAGTATGACGTATTTCTTTAAAAAGCTAGCACAGACTTGGGCTATGCTAACAGGGAAGAGGAAGTGCAGACACCGGGAGAGTATTGCTCCCCCCGCCCCACCCCACAAATAAGCAAAAGCAATAAGGAATAAATAAAAGCAATGAAATGTAGATAAGGTTTTAAGAAAAAAACATGTAAAGAGATTTGAATATATAGGCATGGCCAAGAATCTATTAGGGGAAGAGAGAGAATAGAGAATAGAGGATAAAAGTGATAATTATACAGGAGTCTGAAACAGCTTGATAGATAGATTTTTAACTGGAATGGAGAATGCCTCATGCTTGGAAAGACTAGAGGGAAGGCTGATGGGAGTGTCTGGAGATGTGTTGATAGGTGTGGGACAGAATTCAGCCACTTGAGAAGAACACAGGCTGATGTTTTCAATTTGTTTGATGAAGTAATACTCCGGCGGGACAGGCTCTGCTGTTTTTGAGGCAGGGTGTGGAACCAGAGAGAGCGAGGGGGCGGGAGGTGGACATAAAAGCTAAGTTCCAGTCATCTGTAGGAAAAGGGTTGCTCCTTGGGATCACATGCTGAGAAACAGACACAAGTTAAATATCGTACTGTTGCTCTTCCATGAGAAATTCAAAATAAAAAGCAAAACAAAAGACAGATGAAAGGTGGAAAGAAAAGTGGCAGAAAGGATTCTTGGTCTGACGCGGGAGATTTCTTCTCAGTCTCTTTGAGCCTCTAGTGGCTTTTCTCACCTGCTCTGCACTGTTAAGTCAACGGTGCGGACTGTGCTCGTGAATCACAGGACAGCAGGGGTAGCACCCACCTGTAATCCCAGAACTGTAATTTCATGTCATTGGCGGATGATCAATATATACGGAAAATAAGCTGCTCTCCGTACTCATTACTGCAACATCTGTAACAGGGTAAGTGACTTGAGGACAGGACCAAAATGCAGCAAGTTGACTGAAGAAGCCGAGTCCTCCCATTCAGGAGGAGGAACGCCATCTCGTTAGCACTTTCACAGAACTTGAGTGAGATTCAGAGAATGAGGCAGACGTCTCTGAAAACTCGCATCCCCCACCCCCATACCTCTCCGCCTCCGCTCGGGCGACTCTGAGTTCGCGGCGAGCCAGCAGCGAGCTCGGCGGGGCGTGTGGGTCCAGGGCCGCGACAACGTCACCGCGAGAGGGCGCGCGCCCTCCTTGCGGGCGGAAGTCCCGCATCCTCCTTCCGGCGGCGAAGGGTGGGAGGGGCTGGATGCCGCTTCCGCCGCTGGAGGTGCCGCCGGTTTCGCACATGTGTTAGGACGCGGGCCTCGTAGGTAACCCTGGTGATCTTGTTGTATCTGACTCCCGAGAGGCGTAAGGATGAAGGCGGTAAGTGATCTCATGAGCTGGGTTCTCGCGCCCCGAGGGCCCTCTGGTTGACAGCAGCAGCTTGGCTTTCCTTTGGTTGATTTCCCTCCTTGTGTAGGGGGCGGTGGCCTGCTTGGGGATCTCGGGGTCCTGTCTCCGTCAGCTTCCGGGTCTCTTCTTCGCCCCTGTGCGAGCGCACCGCTCCTGAAGGCGGCGGTCGAGCAGGCCGTCTTCCCTCCACAGAATGTCGCTTTGAAGGTTTCTTCCTGATGGTATACCTAACCCTTTTGCTACATATCAGTAGGAGTCACCTCTTAATGAGTGTATGATATAGGTCATTGGACCCGAGATGAATTCATTTCTTTCTTAAAAGATAAGGAGGAGCTGAAGGAATAGCTTAGAGGTTAAACCGCTTGCCAAGCAAGCTCGAAAGTCGCCACATATACTGGGCGTGGTGTTGCACACCTGTGACACTTGGGAGGCTGAGGAAGGAAGATTGCTGTGAGTGTGAGGCCAGCCTGGGCTTCATGGTGAGTTCAGGACCAGCCTGGACTGCAGAGCGAGCCCTCCCCTCTCACCCCCCTAAAAAGGGGATGGAAAGCTTTTCCCGCAGCCCTGATTGTCACGAAAATTCGAAGTAGTGCTGGGATTTGAATTTCTCAGTGGGGTATTACCAGTAGAAGAAGTGGAAACCAAAGGCCAGAATTCAGTTTTGCCTTCGTTTGTTTAGCGTCTTTGGTAAATTGCATAATCTCTCTGTTCCCTTGCTATTCCATCAGAAATGTGAAGATAACAGCAATTACTAGGCTGTTGGAGGGAACTTGGGGGAGAACTTTGTAAATAATAAAAAGGTATATAAACATCAATTGTTATTGTTAAAGATAGGCAATTTTCTCTACATGCGTTGTTATTCCTGAATAACCAGTTACCAGGAGATGATAGGCTCATTCTCTCCCCCACCCCCACACCCCATGTTGGACCCTTTTGAGTAGCTGCAGATTCTGGTCACAGGAAAATCCCAGGTGGAATAACTAATCCTCTACAGCCATTCTGTAAGATTACCGCCTAAGTTTAGGTTTTAACTTTTTTTTGCTCTCAGTTTTGGGAATTGAACCTAAGGCCTTTGCACTGAGCTACATTCTCTGTTATTGTTAATTTTTATTTTGAGACAGGATCTCAGTACATTCTTCAGTTGGCACTTTAATTTGCAATCCTCCTGCCTCGGTCTTACATATTGCTGGGGTATGAGTGCGTAGTCACCATACCTGGCTGGGGTCTGACTCTGAAGTCCATAGTCTATATGGCTGTGAGACATTACAATCCTAGAAGTAGTCTGGTGAAATTTAAAATCGGTGCTCTTTAATTTTATGTAGTATTCTCTATGTCACTGTTTTCTAGAGAAGAAATAAAAAACAGGTCCCAAGCTTTCGCAAGTTGCTGAAAACCAGTAAAGTCAAACTTGAAAACAAGCTAAAAAATAAGCAGTATAAACAACAAAGCACTGTCAAGAAGTATCGAAAAGAACAGAGGAAATTAAGACAAGCTGTAAAAGATGCTGTATCTAAAAAACCAATTCCATTGGAGGACCCAAAGAAAAAACGACCAGGTAATTGTAAAAGCATTCACATGGACTAGTTTACTTTGAATTATTCTGAAATATTCTTCATGGAAATAACTTTATTTTCTAGTAATCATTCTTTCTGTTCACAGATCTTCCAAATAGGTAAGAATAGTAGTCCTGTATGTGTTATCATGATTAGGTTTTGTGTTTGCTTGCTGTGAATGTGTGACCTTGGGTCCTGAATCCAGGGCTGTTCACTGAGCTTCATCCTCACCCCTCCAGGACCAGCTCACAGTCAGATTGAGGTAATATTTCTGCATAGTATTTAATGTAGAAAGAGCTGTCCTTTGCTTTCAGTTTGCCTAGAAAGTGGATCTGAAGAAGCAGTACTTGGAAAAACAAACTTAGAGTAGCGGTGTGAGTATAAGTTGGGCAGCATGTCAGTACTGCAGCTTTCCCATTCACTGATGCTTGGCTTATTTTAGAACACTGAGTTTGTCTGGTGCGTTCTTCACATTGTTGCCAAAATAAGCCTCTTTTCTAAAGTCTGTCTTGTCTGTTCACTTGCAAACTTGGAGTGAAATTGAGCTGTAATTTTCAGAGTTCTTTTGTAATACTGTTCACAAACTCCAGCTGCTCTGAACATGAAAGTCATATGTACATTTTGAGTGACAGTTCAACAGCATTACCGGTATTTCCAGGTTGTTCATATTTGGCTTCATCTAATTACTAAATAGACATTTTTTCTGGGTTCATATCCATCTCCTAATCCTGATGCAGTCTAATCTTTTGGCAACATGTTAATGTAGACAGTCATTAGATTGGAAATCAGAAAATGAATTTTTCTCCTGATTTTACTTTGCTGGTTATCTGAACCTGGTTGATCACATAATCTGTAAGTACTTTATAAAAAAAGTAGCTGGATTAGTTAGGTACTTCTAAAGATCTCTTCCATCTAACTCTTTCAGTTTAAAAAGATGATGTACCAATAGGCCTACAGTAAAAACAAAGGCAAGAAAAATTTCTTCCTGCTTACAGCTCATGCTTTAAGTGAAGTCCAGTAAATAATATGATATGAACATAAGGAAAAGTTGGACGCATGTGTTATTGAATCTGGCATGGGAAATTGAAGGAATTTTTAGCTTACAGTCTCTTTTCTTACTTAATTAGGAAGCTGGGTCCTCTGAGTATGAAAAGGGGTAGGTGGTGGGATAAGAAATGTGAACATATATAGAAAGATTTTCCATGGAAGAGCAAAGACCACAGAGACAAACTGATTGTGGTGTGTTTGATAAAATGAAATGCCTCTTTAAAGTAGATAGGAATTTCATTTGTGTACATTGTGTACATTTATATAGCAATATTTGCCAGTCTTAATGCTATTAGAAAAAATTTTAAATTCTGTTAAGAATGTCACTAGGATTGTTTTGTTCCTAATTAAATCTTCAGCATTTACAATAATTTCTGGTACTTAGTTGTCATTTTTTTAATTCAGGAAAAAAAGAAGAGAACAAGGAAGGGAGGGTTTTGTTGGATGTAACTGTCTTAAGCATATAAAGAAAAGTAGTTGAGAATATTGGCATTAAAATGGTTAAAATATTGACTTACTAAATAGGCACATTGGTAGGTTGAAAGTGGAATGGTTGAAGGATTAAAGTCTGCATGTTTAGTGACTATATAAAGAAGTATATTGGAAAACAGTGAATGAAAGCTGGAAGGACCAAAGTTTGTGATCAAAGTGGAATGAAACACCAAATTTTGGGATGTGTCCTTCAGAGAAGGTAGCAAAGTGGAATGGAAGTGAAAGTCTCATGAGAGGCCGAAGGAACTAAGTCACTGGTACTCAGATGTTCTGAGAAACGTTTCAGAATATGCAGACTTGTACTGTTTGGTTATTACATTGACTTGAGAATGCTCTTGGCTTTTAGATTTCAGGAGTCAGAGGTGCTAGCATTTTGCCTAGTTGAGGAAACTCCAGGACAACAAAGAATTGTGCCCAGTACGTCAGTAGTGCTCCCTTTAGAGACACGGGACTAAGATTAAGTTTTTTATCTTGTGGATGTAAAATTAGAGAGAGAATTCTACAGCTCTAATACTTGTTTTTTTTGTGTGGAGTAGTTAAGAGAATCAAAACAGAAGAAGAGGAAGAAGAGGAAGCTCTTCCTTTAGATATGATGGATGAAGATGACTTACAGTTGATGAAGGACTTGGGACAAAGAGCATCCTTTCTAACAAGAGATCTGTCTTCTAGGTAGTACTTCATTTGGGTTATAATGATTCATGTCTCTTTAATGTTACAGAATTGGTTATGAAACTTACTTATGTGGCTAGCTCAGGATGGTCACTTCTGAGTAATGTTTATAAAGAATAAACTGCCATTTGGTTTATTTCGTACATAATGAAGATTCAAGTTTGAATAGTTAAGTACAATGAGTTGGAGAAAAATGTTATTCTGTGTGAGTCAGTGGCAGAAGAGTTTTTGAGTTCTTTTTGTTTGCTTGGTTTTTTATTTTATTTTATTATTTTTTTTTATAGCACTGAGGACTGAGCCCTGGGCCTTCACGCTGAGCTATATCACCAGCCTTTTTTTTTTATTTTTTTGTTTTGAGACATGGTCTTGCTGAATTGCTCAGTTGTTGAGGCTGGGTTTCAACTTGTAATTTTCTTGCCTCAGCCTCGCTGAGTGCTGAGATTCACCAAGCACAACTAATTTTAGATTCTTTACGACCATGATCTTAATTCCAGTACCTTATTAGGTAAGGTAATACTAATTTCCTTTCTGTAGGGAAAAATTGGTTCTTCTCCATAAGTGCAAGGAATACAGCATCTAGACTTTTAGATTTATATCTCTTAGCTCTGTTAAACTCCAAAGTCAATACTAGGTTTTAAACATTTTGGGGAATGTAAAAGAACATAATGTTATTATAGCTCTGAAAAGTAACCTCTAGTAACTTTTGCTTTTATTTTGCATCTAAGGGGAAAACTAGATGTTCCTGTAGTTTGTGCTTTAGTTTGTAGTTTGTAGTTTGGTTTATTCATTTGTTCTTTGAGTGCCAGCTATATGCAAGACATTGTTCTAAGTGCTAATACCTGTACATGTATTGATAGCTGTGTATCTGTAGGTGGTTTATTTTTCTGTATAATTGACCTTTGGCCAACATAGCTTTGAACTGCAGGGATCTGCTTGTATGTAAAATTTTTTTAAAATTATGTGATACATCTAGAAATATCAAAAGATGTCACAAGTACAAAAATAGTTGTAGATGCCAGGCTCTTATTGTTCACATCGTGAAATAAGTACTTACCTGTTAAAGTAAAATTTATCAACATTTATACATATAAATGGTCAGAGCTTATACACAGTCAAGAGAGGTGTGAACGCAGATGCTTATAAAATCATGACTATACAGCTAACAGTGCGTTCTGTGTGGCTGTGCCGGTTATGTAGCTGCCTCCCTGTTGAGTGGACTACAGTCTCTGCTGAAAATGCTTTGATACAGATCATGTTGGCACCAGTGGTTTATCTTTCTGGTGAATTGTGGATTACATTAAGAAATGAACTACCATGGCTCTCAATTATTTTTTTCCCGTGTAATATACATCACAAAATATGTGGTAATGAGTTTTTTATCAGCAAAGCTATTAGAACTTAGGCTTTTAGTACTTAAGTTTTGGGGGAGTGAGAAGTTACACTAAGGTGACATGTGTGCTGGCACACGCTTTTAATCTAAGCACTCTAGAAGGCTCAGGCAGAAGAATCACAAACTTGAGCCTAGCCAGGGCAATTTAGGTATTAAACAAGACCCTGCCTCAAAAATAAAAATAAAAATAAAAATAAAGTCTGGCAGTGTAGCTCATTTTGAAGGCCCTGATTCAGTTCTTAGGACCACAATAGGGCAAAGTTGTATTTGGATTTTCTGCTATTAAAGAGTAAGGGAGCAACCCCTTAACTTCTGGCCTCTAACTCTTTCACAGGTCAGTAGTACTTTTAAAGTGGTAGATCTTTAGTTACTTTTTAAGATATATTAAAACTGAAATGTGAATTTTTCTACAGTGAACCTGTTCATGCCAAGAAAAGAAAGCATGAGCGTGTCATAGATAAATATGAAAAAATACCAAGAACTCTACAAACTGTTCCAGAGAAGGAACTGATTCACTTGCTTCCTATCAAAGATAAAAGTGGCATAATCCCACAGACCAGGGAGAAGCCGGGTAAGTCTAGTTAGGTGACATGTTAGTTGACTTTTTAGCTCCTAATATCAGAACCTATTGTTTGATTCTATTTTGATTTTTATTAGTATCTACAAAATCAGGGTAGGTGTAGTTATACATTAAATTGATGATTTTTTGTAAGAAATACAGATGAATGTATCAGTTATCCATTTTGCTGTGAGTACAACTGAAACTACAAGGCTTTTGTTTTGTTTTATTTTGAGACAGTGTTTTGCTGTGCAGTCTAGTCTGGTCCAGAACTCACTATGTAGCCCAGGCTGGCCTTGAACTTACAGTAATCCTCCTGCCTCAGCCTCCCAACTGTGGGGATTACAGGTTTGTACCACCACACCCAGTTTATGTGGTACAGGGGAATTGAATCGAATACCCTGTGTTTGCTAGGCAAGTTCTTCACTCATTGAACTATGCCCCCAGCCTAAGCTACACGGTTCTAGTGACTTTCTTTCTTTCTTTCTTTCTTTCTTTCTTTCTTTCTTTCTTTCGTGGTACTAGTATCAAACCCAGGTCCTTGCACATGGTAGGTAGGCACCCTCTCTTTGAGCTGTATCTGTAGCCTTTCAGGCCTCAAATTCTTTTATGTATGTATGTATGTATGTATGTATGTGTGTGTGTGTATTTTTTTTCATGAGACAGGGTCGTGCTCTGTAGTCCAGGTTGGTCCTGAACTCACTGTGTAGCCAGGGTGGCCTCAAACTCTGGATGATCTTCTGCCTCAACCCCCCAAGTGTTGCAGTTACAGACCTGTACCATCACACTTGGCAAATTTTTATGTACGGCTGGGGACTCGAACCCAGGGTAGGCCTTTTGCATTCTGAGCAAGCACTCTAACCACTAACCTATGCTCCAGGTCAACTTCTTTTGTTTTGAACATGTTAACTATCTTTGACTTTATTTTTTATTTAATAATAATTATTATTACTGTCCTGTTTGGTTGGTTTTTAAAAATTAGCTGACCTTGAACTTTTGGTCCTACTACTTTATGAGGCTACCGAGTGCTGGAATTACAGGTGTGTGCTACCATGCCTGCCTTTAATGTACCTTTTGTGTGTATGTTTGTAAAATAAAACAGAGAAAAAGAAATCAAAGATAAATTACATGATAAATATAAAGCACACACCTCCATAAAACTGCCATCTGAGCAACATGTAGAAGCTTTCCTTGTGATCCCTTCGATGGTGAATTGCTTCTGCTCCCCACAAGTGATTATTGTTCGAGTTTTATAGTGAAATTTCCTTGCGATTCTGCATGGTTTGACCACCCATATGTATCACCACAGTTTTAACGCACATATTTTCTAAACAGTCATCGACAGTAACAAAGATGATGAGGATCAAGAGGAGGAGATGCAGCTTGAAGAAGGTAAGGAAATGAGTTTTCCGGTTTCTATACTGATAATTGAGAATCGCATTTTTTATATAATGTGAATTTTAGGCTAGTTCTGGTATGTATTTTTCAGTTTTTCCTTATTGTTTGTATGTATATTTTGGAGTACTGCTCATTTAAAGGTTATTTTGAACATTGTTCCACAATTGAGGGTCTCACTTATGGTATTTGATATTTTCTTATTCTTCTAGGATAGAAAAATGTAGCGTCATATACTTAACACTGTCAAAGCACACATGAAGAGTTTCATTGTTATTGTTTTAAATATCTTTTAAATATAAGAGCCACCTACAAATAATACTAGTTTTAAATTACAAAAATGATTCTATGTTATAATTCATTTTGGATTATTGTAGTAATTATACTTTGTACATGTCAGTTTTAGGTCATTGAATGTGGGCTTATAACAGAGAACAGTTTTAATTAAAGTAAACTGACAGGACACATTTTATTGTTTTAAACTATATTAATTTACAATTTGTGACAGAACAAGTTGCTTAATTTTATCTTCACTCAGCAGACCTCATGAATTGTCACAGTGAAATATCAGGTCCATTATTTCTCAGTCTTCCTTCACAGGATCATTGCAGATTATGCTTGTGCATTTAAGCTTAGTCCCCTATGGGTTTTTTTTTGTTTTTTTTAAATTTGAGATAGGGTTTCACTCTGTAGTTCAGGCTGGTTCTGAGCTCACTGTGTAGCCCAGATTGGTCTCAAACTCAACAGCAGTCCTCTTCCTCAGCCTCCTGAGTGCTCGGATTACAGGCATGTGCCACCACGCCCAGCTTACGTGGTGCTGGGGAATCAAACTTGGGTACTCAGAGCTTGCTAGGCAAATGCTTTGCCGCTGTGCTATTCCTCCAGCCTTGCCTATGACTTTCTTAAGGTGGATGTGTTTTATGTACTCGAACTACTACATAAGAGGTAACGACAAAGAACTGTATATATTTTTAAATTATTTTATTGCTATGTATTTGTAATACATAATAGTCAGCTGGAGAAATTGGTGCACTCACATGCCACACCTTGATCACTATTACTTCCCTTACCGATTTCTACCTCCAGGTTCCACATATCTCCTCCTGTCCTTCTTGCTGTGGTTTGGGCCTGTGGTATCCCACAAAGCCTAATATATTTGGATGTAGTGGGATAACTGTGGAACCGTGTGCTTTTGGGAGGTAGGGTCTGGTAGGAAGGGGCAGATGCTTTGGACTTGTCCTGGAGGGATTGTGTCAACCTGTTGAGGTTGGGGGACACCAAGGGCAGAGCTTTTCAGGTGTGTGTTACTGAATCATGCTCCAGAAAGTGAGGGAGCAGCACTCACCCTGGGTGTGGGGTCCCAGTTGGCACTAGAACTAAGTAAAGAAGAAACAGTGTTACAGCTTCTCTCAGGGAAAGCTCTGGCCTTCAGGCATGGACTTGATCTTGTTTCACCTGGCTTTCTGTATATACATATATATTTCTTTTTCCAAAAAAAAAAATCTAGGCCAGTCCTAAGCTGACTGTGTAGCCCACTCAGGCCTTGAATTCAAGGCAGTCCTCCTGCCTTAGCCTTCCTATGTGCTGGGATTGCAGGCATGCACCACTATGCCCAGTTTATGTGGTGCTGGAGAATCGCACCCAGAGCCTTGTGTTTGCCAGGCAGGTGGTTTAGCAGCCAAGCTATTTCTTCAGTTCCTGTCTTCAGTGCTGTGAACTACTCACTACACAATGCTGGTGCTTCTATCTTTATCAGCTGCTGTGGACTATGTGAGGCCTTCTGAAACTATGAGCTAAATAAATTTTTCCTCCTTTAAGTTGTGGATGGCAGATATTTTGTCCCAGCAACAAATAAGTAAGACAGTTATCAATCTTTTTTTATCCTTTCAAAGAATCAACTCTGATTCATTGTTTTATTTATTTATTTATTTAGTCTATTTCATTAATTTCTGCTCTGATCTTTGTAGTTTCTTTACTGCTTTTGGATTTGGCTTGTTCTTGTTTCTCTGTGGCTTTGAGCTGTGTTATTAGATTATTTGTTTGTGATTGCTCTGATTTTAATATCTGCAGTCACTGCTGTAATTTACCTCTCACTACTACTGCATTCATTATGTCTCATAGATTCTGTTATGATGTGCTTTACTTGTCATTTTACTTTAGGAAGTTTTTTATTTCTTCCCTGTTTTTTTAAACATATTATTTACTTATTTATTAATTTATTTTTATTTTATAAATACGTGAATTCCACATTCTGTAACACATTAGAGACATGGGGTTTGTGGAATCAGTGATGTCTCTTATGGACAACATGTAATTGGGTTTGGGTTTTTTTGATCCAGTCTGCCAGTCTGTGTGTTTGATTGGTGAGTTAAGACTATTAACTTTGTGAGTAATTATGGTTAAGATTTTTACTGAATGGGATCATCCTCTTGTTTTTCTAATGTTTTTTTTTCTTTTTGTTACACTTTCCATTCCAATGTTTCTTTTCCTCTGAGTTCTTTGGTGCTGCTTTCTCTCTGTCTTGAAGATTCTTTAAAGTATTTTATTCAATGCTGGTTGTGATTGTAACTTTCTTCAGGGATTTTGTCATGAAAAATTTTCATTTCTTCAATTTTTAGGGATAATTTTGTTGGCTACAACCACCTGTGTTGTTGACCCTTGCTTTCTTTTAAAGGTTGGAAGGTTTTGATTCAGGCTTTCCTGGCCTTTAAGGTTTCCATTGAGAAACTTATAGTAATTCGGATGGTCTCACCTTGGTTGATTAATGTCTGTTTTTCTATAACTGCTTTCAGTATTCTCTTTTTGTTTTGAGATTTGGTTGTAAGATTTTATTCTGAGATTTTGGTTATGATGTGACATGGCAAAGTTATTTTCTGGTTATTTGATGTTCTCTGTATTTCTTACACCTGAATATTAATTTCTTTTCCTGGACTTGGGAAATTTTCTGTCAAGATTTCAATAAATAGATTCTTTATGCCTCTTGGACTGTCTTTTGCTTTTTCTCTTATACTCATAATTCTGAGGTTGGTTTTCTTTGAGTCTTCCGTCAGTTGTGTATCCAGCTACCTTTCATACTTCTTGGTTTGGAGTAACCTCTGAATGCAGGGTGTAATTCATCAATCTTTGTCTTCATTAGTTAAGAATAGCCTCACAATCCCTGGTGTGTGTGGACTGCCTGGTGCTTTTTTTTTTTTTTTTTTTTTACCCCAAACAGTTCAGACTTTATCTCTTTGGTCCTAAACTCAGTATGTAGCCCAGGCTGGCAGTCAAACTAATGGCAGTCCTCCTGCCTCAGCCTCCTGGGTACTATAATTACAGGCTTGTGCCATCATGCCCAGTTTGTATAGTGCTGGGCAGTCAAACTCAGGGTCTTACGCTTGCTAACCAATTGTCTGACTGCTGTGGTATTCACCAGCCCTTGAGCTCTTTTCAAAATGGCTCTTGTCCATGTCGTTCACTAGTATGGCACTGCTGAGAGCTGCTTCTCCTGGGCTGGTCTGCTGATGAGCAGAAAGTCCTTTTCCAGCAGAAGCTCAAAGTGCCTTTGCCATTTGTTTGCTGTCTGCACTACCCACAGGCTGGCTTCTGGAGCTGGGGGCTGCCCTGATTGCGAGAAATTATATTCTGTATTTAGAAGAAAAAAAAAGTAAATCTTGCTGCCTTGTTCCTTAGTTCATATAAATTTGCTGTGGGTTTTTAGCATAGTAGTTAAGAATATGAGCTTTCGAATCAGACTACCATAGTTTGAATTCCAGTTCTCTTAGTTTCATGAAATTAGCCAACTTACTCCCTTTCGCCTCAGTTTTTCTCTACAGAATGGATCAAATGATACGACCTGTTTTATGTGATTATTGAAATGATGATATATCATAATAAATACAAAATTCTTAGCTCTCATCTTATTTCGCTAGGTCTTTCAGGCTAGCTCAGATGTACAGTCTTCCTGCTTCAGCTTCCCAGAGTGCTGGGATTCCAGGCATGCAACACTGGACTCAGCTTAAAATTTCTAAATAACGTAATGTTTAAGAAGAAAAATTAAATGTGTTTCAGAGATCATGGAAGAACCTGTCCGGGAGCTGAGTATAGAGGAACATTTGACTGAACGGAAGAAGAAACTACAGGAAAAGAAAATACATATTGCAACCTTGGCTTCTGCCGTATTATCAGATCCAGAAAGTAATGTAGGTGATATTCATTTCCTTATGTTCTTTGTATTAGATAAGTTATAAATATGTTACATATTAAGATTCTTTTCTTAACTATGAGCTTGCACAAAGAGGTCTTAAACATTTTAGCTAACTAGAACAATAGAGTAGGAAGATCTTAGTGTAATCCTGTGTCTGAACTTAGTTTAATTTGTAATTTAGAAAGTCACTTAAATTCTCTAATTCTTGCTTTTCTCATTTCCAAATGAAGATATTACACCTAACTGTTGTAGCTCTGAAGTGGTTAAGTGTATAAACATTAACTGTATTGGAAGGAGGAATCTACTTATAAATTTCACTTTTTCTTAGAGTTTTTAGTAAGGAACATGCTACATAGACGCTGGTAAGATTAATTCAGAAACTTTTGTAACTGGAAAATAATTTTAAGTGAAATAGAGCCAGAGGTGGAAGAAATTATTATGGTGTCTTACATATAATAGTAAAAAGTGATAGTTATAACATGTGAACTAGACAAACGTAAGAGTTAGTGTTGGCCCTGCTAAAATATTACAGTATTTGTGAGGTAGTGGGTATGTCATTTTACCCAGGGATTGCTTTGTTCATCTCTAAAAAGAGGACTGTATTTCAAATCTTCTTTGTGACAATTGCATGAGAAAATAGAAATCGCTATTACTCTTACTATATTGGTATTCCCCATAACCTACTGTGATAAGTACGTGCTTACTGAATGATAAAGTAGATAATATACATTTGCAAAAAAAAATCTCATGTAGATATCTTTTGAAATAGTACTTGTCTATTTCTAATAAAGTGAGGAGGATCTGAACAGACTTAGGGAAAGAAGGTTAGAGTATGTTTCACCTGTTATTATCTTATGTAAACCATAGAGACAAGATTTATCAACTTCATTTTATAACTGAAAAATTGAAACTTTAGACTGAAGTGTTTTTTGGTCTCCAGACTATTGTAAAAACTAGATGAGAACTCTAGTCTTCTACTGTCCTGGAGCCCTCTCCTGTTTCATGCGTTGTGGGGATAGCATGGTGGCATACCTTTCTCCTCTTCCCCTGCAGTGATTAGTGTAAAGCTAGCTGGAGCCTTAGTTCTGAAGATACCGCTCCAGCGGGGTGGAATGAAGCACACCTTTAATCCCAACTACTCAGGAGGCGGAGGCAGGAATATCAAAAGTTCAAGACAAGCTTGGACAATTTAATGAGATCTGCCTCATAATGAAATAAATAATGGTTGAGATGTAGCTCAGTGGTGGAGCATCTGTCTGACATGTACAGGGCCCTAAATTCCAATCCCAGTATTGCCAAAAAAAAAAAAAAAAAAAGCAAAGATACCACTCTTGCCAGAACAAGTGATTCATCAGAGCAAGCATATTGAAAACAGTTTTTCTAACTACTTATTTAGCAAAATTATTTTTACCTTGTAACTTTAGTGTATGTATTGGTAACATGAACACTATCTAGAAAGTTTGATATGACTTAACCCTGCAGATCTTTGTGTAAATTCAGTCTTTTTGCATCAGAATTCTTTTGCCATAACTCCCCCAGCCTTACAAGCTATTTCTTTAACAGATTAAAAAACTAAAAGAGTTGCGCTCCATGTTGATGGAACAGGATCCTGATGTGGCTGTTACTGTTCGGAAGTTGGTAATAGTTTCTCTCATGGAGCTATTTAAAGACATTACTCCTTCATATAAAATCCGGCCCCTAACAGAAGCAGAAAAATCTACCAAGGTAATGTAGGGTACGATTATTGTAATAACATAAACTGAAAAGTGGGGCATGGTGGCACACACCTGTAATCCTAACTAACCAGGAAACTCAGGATTTTAAGTGTGAGGTCAGTATGCTGTCTCAAGACAATTTAAAAGGGGGTAGGATGTTCATTAGCACTCCCAGCATTAGGAGAAAGGGGGTTAAAAAAAAGAAAAAAAAAACCTTAAATCTTTTGGGAAGCTCTAGTTGAGAGCGTGTTTTTGTTTGTTTGTTTTTTAACCTCTTTTCTAACTCTGGGCATATATATGAGCCATTCACGTTTTATGCAGAGTTTTGAATTTTAATGTTCTGATTTTTAAAATCATTTTTTTCAGGTGCGCAAAGAAACTCAAAAGTTAAGAGAATTTGAAGAAGGGCTGGTTAGCCAGTACAAATTTTATTTGGAAAATTTGGAGCAAATAGTGAAAGGTATAGTAAAAAATAATATATAATAACATTTAGCTTTGCTCATAAAGATGAATTGTATGTTCCATGTTAAATAGTGAAAAGCAGCTGTATGGTGAGGTGCGGACTCTAGAGTGAGACTTGGTGACTTCATGCTGGCTCTACCACTGTACTTCCTGTGTGACGAGCTAGTTACTTTATCTTTCTGTGCTTCAGTGTTTCTGTCTATAAAATGGAATAGTAATAGCACTTACCTCACAGAATTACTGTGAAAAAAAATACTGAGTTTATAGATAACAAAGTGATTAAAAACTGCCTATTTCTAGATGCTATATTTTACTGTCTATTCATATTACATTATGTTGCTCTAGTACATTAGTATGTGGTTGTTGAATTTATGAACAGTTGGGATTTAATTACCTTTTTTTGGTAACAGTAGTCAGAGAAGAAGCTTACCTTGAAATGGATGTCTGTATCATGAAAACCTAAGCAGTCAGTCATTCATATTGATAAACTCTTCTATCAACCCATCTTTTTTTCCTGTATCTTCAGAAGATAAAAGACTTAGGACAATTTGGGGTATGATTGGAGGAGAGATTGAATTGCTGAGGTCAGGTGCTATCATTTGATCTGAGTGCTAGGTCTGAGGTCACCCAGCTAACTGTTAGCTCGAATAGGAATACTGAATCCTGCTGGCCCATTCAGGGTGAAGGTGGTGGAAGGTAGTGGCACTCTGCCCTGTGGATCATGGGAGGGAGTCGTACAGATATTGCTGCAATATTTTGGTATTCCCACAAGAACTTAAGAATTTGTTCTCCCAGTGATAGGGACTGGAAGCTTTGAGTCACCCAGCACTATCTGGAAGAAATATAAGATGGACCACATATGTCATTTTGTAAAAATCAGGGCCACCCTAAAAAACAAAAAAATGAAAAAACAGATTAATTGTAACAGTAAATTATACATGGGTCATAATGTTTTAAAATTCTTTCTTTTTTGTCGTAAGTTCAAAATCTAGTGTCTGTTTTTATACTAACTGCGTATCTGAGCCTTCTAAATGCTTACTTGATATTTGCATGTAGCTTATAGCCTCTGTGTGGGACTATGTAGGTTTAGACTTTTTCTTATCAGGTCAGGCCTAAGCATTGGTGTATGTGTTTATATGATACTGGCGTTTGAGCCTTCACACTAAGCTACATTCTCAACCTAGTTCTTATTTTGATACAGGGTCTCACTAAGTTGCTAAGTTACCTAGGTTAGGCCTGATCTTGTGATCCTCCTGCTTTAGTCTCCCAAGAGTGCTGACATTACAGGCCTGTGTCATCATACCCAAAGTTTGTTTTTTAAGATTTTAAAATTGTAAAATACTTACTTATTGTGAAAGAATGCTAATTATAAGTTTGGCAAATGATTAAAGTAAGTAATTACATTATCTTTTATTTAGATTGGAAGCAAAGGAAGCTGAAGAAAAGTAATGTAATTTCCTTAAAGGCATACAAAGGACTGGCTGAAGTGGCTGTGAAGAGCCTGTGTGAGCTGTTGGTGACATTACATCACTTTAATTTTCATAACAACATCATTGTATTGATTGTCCCTCTCATGAATGATGTGTCAAAATCGGTAAGTTGGTCTAAGTGCTCTTGTCCTTAACAGAAAGTTATAGGCAAAGTGACTTTTTTTAACCTTACAAAATTCCCTTTTAACTATTATTTATTGTTATAATAGTACTGATTTATGACATGCTCTATGAAATTCATTTGCACATAAGTTTAGTAGAGTCATTCTTAGCAAGAGTCAATTTTGCCCCTTTAGAATGTTGGGCAATGTCTACCGGTTCTTCCTATTGTCATGATGGTGGTGATGGTGGTACATTACTACTGGCATCTAGTGGTTAAAGGCTAGAAGTGCTCTTTAACATCCTGCATTGCACAGGGCAGACCCCTCATAAGAACAAAATATCTAGCTCAAAATATGAGTATTGCCAAGATTGAGAAATGCCATTTGTCTTAGTTACTTTTTTGTCACTGTGACCTGAGACCCGACATCCATAAATTAGGGAAGGAAAAGTTCTTTTAATAGCTCACAGTTTCAGAAGGTCACAGTCTAATATGGGGCAGCTGGCAACAGTGGAAGTACATGGCAGAGGCAGAGGTGGAGACAGCTCCTCATGACATTGTTAACAGGAAGCCTAGTCAGGGCAAGTTGAGTCTCAGCACATCACGTAAGAAAAGCAGGAAGCAGCTTATATGTCCTTCCAGGCCCGTCCCAGTGATCTGCCTCTGGTCTAGCCTCAGTGTTCCACCCTTTCCAAGTGTAGAAGGTGTGATAAGTCCCCCATCACACACTTGTAATCCAGTCTACATGCCTGTAATCCATCCCTCCAGACCAGGCCCCAATCTCCCAATAGCCCTGATTCCATAAACAATCCTTACATCCAAATACATGAGAGTTTTGGGGAACATTCCCAATCTAAACCACAATACATGTAACGTTTTATTTTTCAGATATCTGAAATGTGTTGTGAGGCAGTAAAGAGACTCTTTAAACAAGATAAATTGGGTCATGCTTCTCTTGGTGTAATTAAAGTGATTTCTGGCTTTGTGAAGGGAAGAAATTATGAAGTTAGGCCAGAGGTAAGCCTTTCTTTCTCTACTTTGCTTTTTACTTGCTTTAAAATTAAAAGTTACTTTTAAGTTGTTGTGAGGAACTTTAAAAGGTGTACAAAAAGTAAAAAGTGAAAATACTATTAACACTGCTAACTATGTGGTCTGTATAGTTCTCTAAGTGAAAAAATTATAGGCTTATGTTATGGAAATTGTTCTAGAGCAGTTTTTATTTTACAGATTTTGAACTTGTATATAGGAATATCCCATTCTTTGTAGTGTTTACCATTGTATTAGAAATTATATGAGTACTTCTTACTTGGTGGACAGCTGAGTTTTCTAGACTTTTACTGTTACAGTCAATGTTAAAGGAACACTTTGGGTTTTTTTAAATATTGTATGTTATGTGAGTTAAATTTCTGAATTGTGGATTCTGGATCCAATACTAAAGATATTTAAACACTTGACAGAATCTCAAGTTGTCTTACAAAAGCATCTTTTCACTTTTGTGCCCACAACTCATATGAGAGCCATTTCCCCACTATAATTTTTGCTGGGTAGGTGACAGCGAGATATGTATAGCATATTTATGTATTTCTGTGTACATCTTTATTAGCCAAGACTTGATTCCTTCTATACATGTATTACTTGAAGTTTTAAAGCTATATTTACTTATACCTGTACATGTCAGTTTTTCTCATCATATGTTTGTTTTTCTTGATGACTTATGATAGCTTTTAAAAATTCACTCATTTTAATAAGTATCTGCTGTGTGCCAGATTCTGGGATAAAATTAAAATAACAAGAGAAACAAAACTGCTTGTGGAGCCCATGCTACTCCATAGTAAGAATACTAAATCTTTGTTAAATAGGTTGAGAATTTTTTTTGGTTAATTTGCTCTTTAACTTGCTATTGAACTTTAAGGGTATATTTTTGTCATGCATAGTGCCATCTCAGTCTCAAGGTTTATAGATTCTTTTTTTTCAGAAGATTTTTAATTTTTTGCATTTAAATATTTAAGCTATTTGAGATTTTTGCATGCATGGGTGGTATGAATCCAGATATGTATTTAATATATGTAAATATATATATATACACATGTATATTTAAATCCTCTGCAATATAATTCTGTTTTAATTATTACAGCCTCTTATCTGTGGTATCCTTTAGTAACTGGTAGAGTGCTGTTGATCAGAATCAGAGTGATTGATAATAGGCAAAGGCCAATTCTTTAACCTCCAAAATATTCTTATTTTTATGTATTATTTATGGTGGAATTTGGCATCAGGTTTTAATTACCTTCTCCTACAGTATGTCATACATAGAATCTGATTGAAATTGATTAGATGTATGGATCAATTTAGGGGATGAAGATATTTATAGAGTATTTTTTCTATTCAAGAATGTCATGTATATTACCAGTTTTAAAGACTATTTTTTGAGACAGGTTCTTTTTCTGTATCTCAGGCTTATCCTTAACTCTCTTTGTAGCCCAGGCTGTTGTTGGACTTAAGAGTCTCCTGCCTCAGCCACCAGAATGCTAGGACCACAGGCGTGCTAGAATTACAAGTATATGCCACCATGCCTAGATTTATGTGGTGCTGGGGAATCAAACTTAGGGCTTTGAGCTTACAAGGCAGTATTTAACTACTGTGCCATTTCTCAAGCCTGTACTTTATTCTTCTTTTTCCCACTATTTTTGTTGATATACATATGTGATACATAATGTTTACAGTGAACTTGAGTATTTTGTGCACATATATATCGTATCAACTTCACATTCCCTTCCCATTTTTGGTCCTTCCACACCTTTCCCTTCCCCTGGCAACTCCCATTATCAAACCCATTTGATTCTCTAGAATGCCTGTGTTCTGGGTTCCCCAAATCGGAGAAACCATGTGATATTTAACATATTTCATCTTCTGTATATGACTCACTTCACTACTCACAGCACCACCTTTTAGCTCAGCTTTCTACACCTAGGATGGGCTGCAATCGCCATATCTTGACGCCTCTTCTCTGAGTCCAGCAGAGGCCTTTATTGGGATATTTTCTAAAAGTTCTAATTTTTTAAATATCTTACTGTATCTTTGTTGAGATTCTTTAACATGGCCTCACCCACCAGTCCGCATGAGAAAAGAAAAATAACAATGAAATTTCTAAGTCTAGAAAATGTGAGAAAGAAAAAGAAGTTAAATTTCAAATGCCTTAGCTTAGTACTGAAAAGTTAATGTTTGCACATTCAAAAGACATTCACGTTATCATTGCATTAGTCAGTTTTCTTAGGATAAACTTACATCAAAGACTGAATAAGTGAACTGCTATAATAAATGAACTTAAGTCTATCAAATTGCTACATTAAATGAACTTAAATCTTTATCACATAAGTATATTATGCTTAAAGCAATAGATATAATGGCATACTTAGTTTACAATTTTTTAACTTGCATAAATTATTTACTCACATTTCACTAATTACTAACATTTTACCAGGTTTGGTTTATCATTTTATCTACCTATCCATCTATAAATTTATGCTACATATTTTTTAAAGATTTCCATGAGGAAACATTGTGCAGCTCTGTTACTCAGCTGCCATCTTGACTGGAAGTCCCCCTGTTTTATGGTTAAGCAGTTTTATAGTTTTCTTCATTTGAGTCACACACACACACACACACACACACACACACACACACATTGACATATATATGCATTGACATATATTTAGAATCTTTATTCAGAACTAGTGATTAGATAACAAAGCTTATACTATATTGTGTATGGGGGGGGGGAGGGTCAGTGAGTGCTAGGAATTGGACCAGAGCCTTCTATTTTCTAGGCAAGTGCTTTACCATACAGCTATATTCAGACTCCTAAAAATTACAACCATTAATTGAGAGTTATTTTTCATCGGTAAATGATATTTTATGAGCACACGGAATAACTAAAAAATGAAGTTCATATTTCTTATGCCTAGAATGTCTTCAGTTTATGGCATTGGTTGTTCCTTCTTTTTATTCTGTACATTTAGCTTTCTTTCCTAAAATATTCAATTGTCTTTCAAATGTACTGTTAGAATGTTCAAGTGATACAAACCCATAGTTCTCAAATTTTTGTTCCAGGGTTTCTACGTTCATTGCGGAATTTCACTAAGATGCTTTCTTCCAGATAGTGTGAAGGGTTTTAAACCCCTTTTTTTGGTTTGAATATGAAAGTGGTTACTATAACACATAAAACATCAATTACTTTTTTTACTATAATGTTTTTATTAGTATATGTTCACATAACAGTTCACCTTGGGGAATTGATGCGTATATTGATACTCAGTGCGTTTTGGCCACTTTTACTTCCCTCCTTGCCCCTCCCTTGTCTTCCACTCTTGTCTTCCCCAGACTTCTTCATCTTTGCTCTCTGCCCCCCTGCAGCATAAACTTCTAATTTCTGATTTTTCTGAAAGGCAGTAGTTCCCAGCATCAGCAGGGAGTTAGGGGTATAAACTCTAGGGTGAGTCAGGAAGTTTGGTGACGAAGCCCAGTTTGTGTTTCAACATGTCTTCCAGGTGATTCCAATTTTGCTAAAGTTGGAACCATTGACTTAAAGGGAACTAAGTTGTGTCTCAGTGAATAATACTAGTCTTTATGTTATGTTTTCTTGTGAGAAGCAAATGAAGATTTATGACCTGCAAAACTGAAGCAGGTTTGGTAAATTACAGCTGTTAGTAATTTAGAAACATTTTAGTTTATATCTCCTTTTTCATCTTCCAAACATTTTTCTGTCCTGTTTATTCATAGTTCTTGCTGCCAGTGCAATTAATGTGTTTTCTTTATACTATTTAAATGGGACTTTTATGTATTTAGTTAAATACTGATGGTCTTTCCTAAACACAAATGACTGTATTATGATTAGGAAAAATATTGTAGAATTTTGCGTAAGATTGATAAATTTCAAAGTGTTTTGTATTAAGAAACTGACTTAGTTAATTGCTTATTTTTCTGTATTAAGTTTTTGAGCCAGTATAAACATGAAGTTATGTGTGTATTGTTTCAATATTAGATGTTAAAAACATTTTTGTGCCTGAGAATCAAAGAAATAGAAGTGAAAAAAGATACAGAGGACATTAATAAACCAAAAAAGTTCATGACTTTCAAGGAAAAGAGAAAAACTCTATCAAGGATGCAGAGAAAGGTTTGATTTTCTTTTTTGTTTCATTTAAGTATTGTTTTGTTTGATCGTAAAGTCCTTCTGTAGGCACAAGCAAATCATAGTTAAGTCACAAGTATGAAAGTTTTGAAGTCTGAGAGCCAGTTGTGGTAGTGAATGCCCAGGGTCCAGCTCCATGTGAGGCTGGGACACAAACCCTTAAAGCCCTGGAGTTCCAAGCTAGCCTGGAAAACATAGTGACACTGCATCCCCCCCAAAAACAATAAAACAAGAAGTTTGTGGTATTTGATATTTAAAGAGTTTTAATTTTTTCCAGTTACTTCAAAGAAATCTTTTCTTTTTAAATTAATTATTTATTATTTGAGATACAGTTTTGCTCTGTAGTCCAGGCTGATCCTGAATTCACTGTGTAGCCAGACACATTGGCCTCAAACTCATGGCAGACCTCTTGCCTCAGCCTCCTGAGCAGTTTGTTGGGGTATGAAATTTATACAAAACCAGAATAAAAATCATTTTCAGGGATCTCTATCTTTGAGTAGGTCTAATTATGAAATCATGATAACTTAATAATTGTGAACAAATGAAGATAAACATGTTAGGATAATATGGTATAAGCACCTTAAGTAAGTTGGATATCTCTGTTAGGAATAGCTGGTACATAATAGCTGGGTGTGATGGGGGACAAAAACCTGATAAAAACATGGTAGTTCTTTAACTGCTGTTCATGAGGGAAGGATACTTTTTCAGTTCATTTTTGCACAGGCAGCTTACTAATCAGTTTGCTGCTCTTCCCACATTAACAAGTGGAGAAAAATAATAACCATTTCTTTAATTTCTATCTGGTTTTATGTAATTGTATTACAGATTTGAGACTGAGAAAAGCTGTTGATGACTTTCTATCACCAGCACGTAGCCAAGTAAATGCTGTGTAGGCTGAAACCTGTTAAGAGTTTTTTAACTTTAGGAATTTTTGGGCTCATCATTATCTATCTGCCCTTTTATTTTTGGAAAAACTGTAATTGAAATTATAGAAGAAGTATATCTCGTGTAGTTATTATCCAGAATGAGCAAATTTTAATAGATTTACTTAATTTGTTTTTTCTTAAATCCTCTGGGGTGTAGGAATCCCTTTAGTTTCTCTCGGATCTTGTTCCTCTTCCCGAGGGGTAACCACCGTTATACGTTGGTTTGTGTCTGTCCTGTCCTGGTGTTTCTACTTCGGCTTGTATTGACATTTGAATCTGTAGACAGTATGTGGTCTGTGTGTGTGTCCTGTAATGTTGCCATTCGTCCTCTGTGCTTTTTTTACTTAGTGATATATACTCTGACATTGTTTTTTTCACTTGTTTGCAGTGGAAGAAAGCGGAAGAGAAACTTGAGCGGGAGCTTCGGGAGGCGGAAGCTTCAGAGAGTACTGAGAAGAAACTGAAACTGGTAGGCGGTTTCACCCTGGGTTACATTTCCAGTATGTTAAATGAATGATTTTAACTAGAATTAGCGTGTTTCACCTTGAAGGTGTGTAATTTTATTTCATGAGGCTCAGGTGATTTTTGTAATGTGCAAGAAACTATATGTGATTTATGCTAGTTTTATGAAATCACAAGATGTGTATCTTCATTCTATTTTGTTAAAATTCCAAAGATTGACTAAAGGGGAAGGTGGGAAGGGAAAAAAGAAAGATTGAACTTTAAAAATCATAATTATTTTAACGCAGGAAAAGTACACCAGGTTGTCCTAAAGTGATGGTATCTGCTTCTCCCGCCAGCACACAGAGACTCTGAATATTGTGTTTGTGACCTACTTCAGAATACTGAAGAAGGCCCAGAGGTCGCCTCTCTTGCCCGCAGTTCTAGAAGGGCTTGCCAGGTAAGGGCTGTGTAGGTTGAAACTTGCTAGATATTTTCTGAATGGATGAGATACAAATAACCGTGAATTTTAAACAGGATGCCCTAACGAATGTCTCAGTGTCTTCAATTCTAATTCCTTTTTTGTTACCAGGCTTTCCTTGGAACTTCGTAATAAGGGCTCTTCTGATTTTCTCATCTCAGACTTTTAATTTTTTTTAAATCTTCTACACTAACTTCTTCCTTCTCAGTAAATTTTAAGTGTCCTTCAAGTTTCTGTCTCATTCCTCAATTCTGTTTTGCACTGTGTTGTCAGTTAATACACCACATAGTTTGGTGGATTATGTGCATGAGTCTCAAGTCTGTTTTAACCTGGCTGGCTGGTATGTTCATCTGTTCTTATTAAAATAGTTTGGATTTTAAAAATTTCCTTTTTTTGTACTGGAGATTTAATCCAGAACCTTTGTACTGAGCTGCATTCCCATTCTCAAATTTGTGATCCTCCTTGCCTCAGCCTTCCAGAGTGCCGAGGTTATAAGTATGCACTACTACTCCTGGCAAAATAGATGTTTTTGTGTATTTTATCAACACTAATGACTTTAGGAATCTGGGCTAGAGTCATGCAGTCATGATAGCTTTTCATAATTAAATTTAAGATAGGACCCTGTAGAACATTGCTACCCAATAGAAATAAAAGGTGAGCTACATATACAATATAAAACTTTCTGCACATCACATTAAACATATGAAGATGAAACTAAGTTTAATGCTTTTTATTGAATTTTAGTTACCTAAAATACTATGCTAACTTAAAATCAGTACCAAGTATTACTGAGATAATTCTTTCTTCAGTAACATATATTTGAACACTGGTGTATATTTCATACTTAGAGTACCTCTCAGTTTGGACTCGCCACGTTTCACATGCCTAATATCTGCATACAGCTAGTGGCTACCCTTCCCACTATAGAAATAGAGTTGAAGTAGGATTAATGGCTAGAAGATGTAGAATAGGCAATGTACTTTCTAGTAACTGGAGCTGTGTGGCAGTGAGATGCATTATTCTTATTAAAAAATCTTCAAAAAATATGTATACCATGTTCATAGCAGCACAACTAACAATAGCTAAAATGTGGAAGTCACCAAAATACCCATCAACAGACCAGTGGCTACACAAACTGCTATTTGTATACAATGGAATACTATGCATCAATAAAGTCCAACAGCGTGGAGGCTTTTACAGGCAAATGGAAGAAACTTGAGAACATCATGCTTAGTGAAGTGAGTCAGAAGCAGAAGGTGAAACATCGAATGGTCGAATGGTCTCTCTGATATGAGAGTCCCAGATCACAACTATTATGGAACTTAAAGCAAAAAACAAAGTGAAATAGGGGGTAGGTTGGGGGAGAAGGGAGGGTGGGGAAGGTTGGGGGATGGACAGAAAGAGAGTGGGAAAGCCCTTGTGTCCTTGGCAGGATGCGTATGTGCACAAAATGCTCAACTCCATTGTAAACCTTAAATTTTGCATGTATATATATCAATGAAGAGGGGGGAAAAAAACCTTAAAAAAAAAAAGACAAGGCAAAAAAAAATCCTCAAAAAAAAAAGGCTGATAAAGAAGTGATTAGGAGCATAAGACTTGCTGTTTGCTTTTTAAATGGCTAGTTTTTGGGTGAGTCTCTGGTGGTCTAGTGGCTAGGATTAAGTGGCCGTTTCCCTTACTTAAATCTTTAAAATATGTACTCATTTAATGCAGAAGAATAAGTTCCCCTTCCTGTATATTGATGTATGTCTTCGGCCTTTTTCATATGAAAAGAATCATGTTATTTATGATCTGTCCTGTAACTTTGTTTTGGTAAGCATTTATTCTTTCCATTTTAGCACAGATAGCTTACCTAGTTTTGTTTTGTTTGTTGTTGTTTTCTTTTGAGATAGTCTCAACCCTGTAGTCTGTGCTGGTCCTGAACTGTGTAGCCTAGGCTGGTCTTGAGCTTATAGCAGTCCTCCTGCCTCAGCCTCCTACATGCTGGGGCTACAGGCATGCTGCACCACACTTGGCTTATGTGATGCTGGGGAATCAAACCTAAGCCTAGAGCTTGCTAGGCAAGCTTTCTAAATACTGTGCTATTCCTCCAGCCCCTAGTTAGCTTTTTTGTTTTAAGTTCACGATACTTGATTCTGTAGATACGAATGCTGATTTGGCCACTCCCCTGTTGCTCTTTCCAATGCTTGTGTAGATCTTCCCTTACTGATACGCATAAACGTATCAAAGCGCTCATTTTTAAATTCTGAGAAATAATTCCAAATTGCTTCTCAGAAAAGTAGTATCAGTATACATGGCATAAATCACTTCATTTCTACTGTTTTTGTTCTAAGATTGATAAAGCATCAAAACCTTTTTTTTTTTTTTTGAGACAGGATCTTTTTCTGTAGTCCAGTCTTGTTCTGAAGTTACTGTGTACACCAGCCTGCCCTCAAACTCTTGCCAGTCTTCCTGCCTCAGCCTCCTGAGTGCTAGGATTTTAGGTGTGTGCCACCATGCCCAGTTTATATAGCGCTAGACAGTTGAACCTAGGGCCATGTACTTGCCAAGCAAGCTTTCAGCCATGAAGCTGTGCCTCAGCACAGTATCTAAACTCTTAGTTAATATTTTAGGAGTATTCTGAACTTAATGTATCTGAATGTCTAATATTGCATAGTGTACAGGGCAATATCAAGTTTAGTAGCTCATGTGATTGTCTTTAACCTTTTTGATGGCCTCAGTTGTTTCCAGAAATAGAGGCCCAGGGTAAGTGACTTACCTAGTACCTACATAGTAATCAGCAAAACCTGAATTAGGCAGGTGCAGTAATCTTTACATTTTTTTCTTTAAAGTTATACTAGGATCCATATTCTCTTTTGTTGGTGTTGTGGATTAGACCCAGGCACTTGCACATACTAAGCGCGCTATCATGGAGTTATACCCCTAGTCCTGGGTACACATTCTTACACAGAACAGAAGCCTCCTCTCTGCCTTCTCACTGTTTTCTTAGAAGCCAATCCTGCTGCCTCCTTTATGTCCTAGAACACTGCTGAAATTCCAGGGAACTTTCCTCAAGGGTGTGGCTTGCTCTGAACAACCTCTTTCTCGGGACAGAAGCATTTGGGAAATGGTTTTACTTTGCTCTGTGCCGTAGATATTTCTGCTGAGTATGATGTGCAACGTGATGTGTTCAAAAAGCCAGCATAAATTAGTGATGTGTTGGCCTTTATTTCTACCTCAGTTAATGTTTGGAAATAAGGAATATTAAAAATAGTGCTAAAGTTAAGATTCCTTTTTATGTGCTTTATTTATGTTTTTATTGCACTTAACTAAATTTTGTTTCATTCTAGGTTTGCTCACCTTATAAATGTGGATTTTTTTGATGATTTATTAGTAGTGCTTCATACTCTCATTGAGTCTGGTGTAAGTAAATCTACTAATGAATTAGTTTTTAAAGATACGAATGGTAATAACTGTTTTTTCTGTTTGTTTTGTATGTTTTGTTTGTTTTGGGGGAGCAATCTAACACTGAGCTACATTCCGAGTCTTAACTATCATTGTTAATGTTATTTTTTAAAAGGACTTAAGCTATCAAGAAAGTCTTCACTGTGTGCAGACTGCTTTTCATGTTCTTTCTGGACAAGGTAAGATATTTTCTGTTTAAAAATCTTTTATTCGTATACATCTGTGATACCCAAAGAGCTTGAGGATGTTGTGTATCAGTATTACAATCCCCTTCCCTTCCCCTGTATGGCCTTCCTGCCCCTTCCTTCACCTACATGACTCCCAGTATGACACTCATTTAGTTCTATTAAATGTATTCTGCATTTCTCGTATTAAAGAAGCCATGCAATATTTAACCTTCTGCATCTGGCTCACTTCACTAAGATCTCAAGTTGCATCATTTCCCCATGGGGCACAGGTAATCCATTTCTCCTCTTTGAACTTGCTAGGAGACCTGGCTGTGGTTCCTGCTGCATAGCTCCACACCTGTGACTTCCCAGGCCAATCCTCAGCTTGCAGTCCCCAAGCTCCAAGGCCCTAAGATGAGGCCTCTTCTTGCTTCCACTCTGTGGCCAGAATGACTCAGTGTTCTGGCCTGCCTTGGCCAAGGAATGCTTTTGGGGCGTAGAGCCCCCCAAAATTTACTGGTTGTCTTTGGCCACAGGCCATACTGCACTACTCCTGGGCCCTTACTACCTGTGCAGTCTGCTGGCAGTCCCAGCACGCCTGCATTCTGTAGCTCCAGGCCTGTTAGCTGGCTCCCTGTCTCTCTCCTTGTCTGGGAGTCTGCCTTCATACACTGGCGACCCTCGCAGCCCTTCTCTGGTCCCTTGGTCACAGCTCAAGACCAGTACGCAAAGGAAGTTCCTTTACTAAATCTGTGTCTTCCAGTCTGATCACGTGGAGCCACTGACAAAACGTCTTTTCACGGTTGCTATCATGGCACCACCAGTGATACTTTCTTAATTTTTATTTGCCTTGTCTTTGAAGACTGTCTTGTACCTAATTTGTGTTTGTTATTTCAAGGTGATGTTCTAAATATTGATCCAATGAAATTCTATACACATCTCTACAAAACACTGTTCAAACTGCATGCAGGTATGTATGTTTAGGTAACGATTCTTTAATACATATTTATCTTTTGTGGATATGTTATGGCCAGAAGTATAGTTGTTGACAAACAGGAACTGGTCCATGAAATGCTGGCCTGCAGTACCATGCATCTGAGAGAGAACTTCCAGAGCTGCCTGGAAATGCAGTTCATACAGACTACTCTGTTCCTTAATACTGTTACTACTTGTTAGAGAAACGATTTGGGACAGGTATGGCAGTTCATGATTTTTTTTTCCTGAAGTTCGGTGAAGTTGCATGATGAAAAAGTAATGGGGCTGGAAGCATAGCTCAGTGGATAGATCGCTTGTCTCACAAGCACAAGGTTTGATTCCCCAGCACCACATAAACTAGTTGTGGTGGTACACTCTTGTAGTCCTAGCATGGGGGAGGCTAAGGCAGGAGGGGCGTGGCCTTGCTTTCAGGGGCAGCCTGGGCTACGTAGTCAGCTAAGGACTCGCTTGGAACACAGAGCAAGACTGTCTAAAAAGTAAATAAATACATTTTTTAAAAAGAAAAGAAAAGAAAAAGTGATGAGAAGAGCTCTGAAGGTCTGTCTGTTGTTTTAGGTGCTACCAATGAAGGTGTTGAGCTTGTACTCCAGTGCCTTGACGTCATGCTCACCAAGCGCAGAAAGCAGGTTTCTCAGCAGCGAGCCCTTGCCTTCATCAAGCGCCTTTGTACCCTGGCTCTTCAGGTTCTTCCAAATTCAAGCATTGGCATTTTAGCAACTACTAGAGGATTAATGCATGTAAGTAGCAGATGGAGCTAAGTTATTATAGTGCAGTGCCATTTTATTTATTTGTCGTAGGCTTTTCTTTTACATTATTACTTTTATTACTAAAGTAATTCACATTCAGGTACAGTGACCGATACTTGGGAGTTCCAGGTACTCAGCAGGCAAGAGGCAAGGCCAGAGGATTATTTCAGCCAGCCCGGGCAATGTAATGGACAGCCCACTTTATTTTTTTTAGATTAATTAATTAATTAATTAATTTATTGTGGTACTGGAAATTGAACTTAAGGTCTTTACACTGAGATATATCCCCAGGCCTTTTTATTATTTTGTTTTGAATCTATCTTATTACATTGCTCAGATGCTCAGGTTAGGCTTGAACTCATTTTCCTCATGCTTCCGCCTCCAGAGTACGGGGGTTGTAGGCATGTCCACAGTGCTGGGCAGAGAACCCAAGTAATCCACACTGCAGCCGGCTCCAGTAGTTAGCAAAGTATATGAAATGATGAGAGGGAAGCATTCTAGATTCATTAACAGTCTTTAGATAGAACTACTTTTTACCATTTGATAGAGGTGTGCTTTCTGTAGTTTTAGATGTATATAAACACATCCACCACACACATGTACTCACACACACACATGCACTTATACACACCCATACACCCACACACACTTTTTCATGGAAAAGAAATTGAAACAGATTGTTATACACTACTATTTTTTCTTTTTCTTTTCTTTCTTTTTTTTGAGACAGGGTTTCTCTCTACAGTCCAGGCTATACCGTGTAGCTCAGGCTAGCCTCCAACATACAACAATCCTCCTACCTCAGCCTCCCAAGTCCTGGGATTACAAGCATGCACAACGTGTCTGGTTTATATAGTGCTGGGGACTCACACCTAGGGCCTTGAGCTTGGTAGGCAAGTACTTTAACTGCTGGCCTATTCCTACAGCCCTACAATGTACATTTGGATCAATATTAATAGTTCTGATGTATGTCTTTAATAATATCCAGTTCCTCATTTGGCAAACACAGTTCTTACTACTGTGTGCCTTTCAGTGTTATTACACATGTTTTTACAAAGATTAACTTACTTAAACCATATTTTTTTGGTATAACTGAGGTAGCTATTCTCACAGGTGCAAAAACAGGTCCAGAGAGGTAACTTGCCTAAAGTGACATTGCTAGTAAAGAGACGTGGGATTCAACTTTCAATAGTCTGATTTTTGTCATTCTCTGTGTAGATACAGATTGTTGTTGTTCCTGCTTTTACAAATGATACTACAGTGAATTTTTTATAAGTGGATCTGATGTATTTCTATAAGAGTGATTCCTAAAAGTGATATTGAAGGGTAGAAAAAAAATGCTGTTTTCTTCTGTAAGATAAATTCTTTTCAAAACAAGACATTCTTTTGTAATATGTTTCTCTTATGATACAAACTTAAATTTTCCTACTAGAACTAAATACTAAGACCTTTATGATTATAGCTTTTATACGACTATAAACTTAAATGAAACACAAAGACCAATAAAATTCTGTAAATTTACAATTCTTTCCTATGTGACATTTTTGTAGACGTTCCCAAAAACAGATCTGTTGCTTGACAACGACTCTCAGGGAAGTGGGATTTTCCTCCCTGAGTTGGACGAACCCGAGTACTGCAATGCTCAGAGCACCGCCCTGTGGGAGCTGCATGCGCTGCGGGTGAGGGGGCCTTCCCTACATGATTACTGTTGCTGGGGTGGTAGATCTATTTTTGTTTGGAAGTGCCTTTTTTAGAATCTCTACTTTAATACTTTTATATCTGCTTTGCTGTTGTTATTCTGTAAGCTATTGAGACAGTTTTGTGAAGTTATGAAGAGTTACTGAAATCTTTCCCTAATACTGTTTATTAGATTATCAGATACATTTGTATTGTATCCTGTCTAAGGAGACTTAAGAATGTGGTTTGCCACATGTCTAGTGTTCACGATCCTGTAGTATGATCAGTGCTGGGATGTTCCTTATACAAAATAAAAGTATCAGGTAACTTTCTGTAAACTTGTGGTTTGCCCTCAGAAACAGAAATTGCTTTTTGATTTTAGTTTTCATACCATAAAAGTCTGTATCACTAGTAATTACTTAGTCATCAAACAGATTTGTATTTTAATCCTGTAAACAAAGAATATTCAGGTACTGTACTGTTCAGATTGTGGCTTTTGTGTTTCCTCTTTAGAGACATTACCATCCCACAGTGCAGAAATTCGCAGCTCACTTGATTGCTGGAGCACCTTCTGAAGGCTCTGAGGCGCTCAAACCAGAGTTAAGCCGAAGGTAGTACTTAGCTTTGCCTTCTTTTAATTGATTAATTTTTGCACTACTGGCCATTAACCCAGAGCATTTCCTTAATCTAAAACTACAAAATGTGCTGGATTAAGTGGCAGAGGCCTATAATCCTAGCACTTTGGGAGACTGAGGCAGGCTTATTTTCCACCCCCTTGAGGGTTTGAGTAAAAACTGAATTGGTCGCTTTCTTTAGAATATTGGAAGAATCACCTACAGTTCCCTTGAAGTACTAGATTTGGCAAATAGCCTGTATTTTTATATGGCAATAGTTAGTTTCTTTCCCCAGTGAATGAGGATGAACTTTTGAAGTTTTCCAAAACCGCTTTTTATCTGAATAGAATAGAGATAATTTTGGCATCACTAAATAATAAAGCAGCCACTTACAGTCTCCTTCCCTTCCACTCCCCTACAGGTTTGCTGTCTCCGTCTGCTCCCATCCACATCTGTGCCTCTCAACTTTACCTTTTTCCCCCAATGTTGAGGATGGAACACAGGGACTTCACGCTGGGCCAGAGTCCCAGATCATTTCTTAGTTTTTTGAGATAGGGTCTAACTAAGTTGCTAAATTGCCCAGGCTGGACTTGAACCTGTGATCTTTCTGCCTCAGTCTTCCACAGTTCTGAGTTTATAGGCATGTGCCACTAGGCACAGCTGCCTCGTTTCTTAAAAGGGGGAAAAAAGAGAAAACTCATTCTCTTTATCATTTTCTGGCATACTTTCTCATTACTGGGCATAAACATTTGCTCCTTGTGTGCCAGTTTTCCATTTCTAGAGAAAGGCGAGCAAAGGCTTGGAAAGGGAGCTAACACAAGGTTCTTTTCCTGGGGAGTGGAGATGGGGGATGAGTCTCACCACGGCTGTTGCAGGGCCTTGCCTATCTAGCTCTTGTAGGGAATGGGAGCTGACCTCAAGTCATAAAGATTTCCTTTCCGTGCCATGGTTAGGGACACATATTTTGTCCTGAATGTTCTTTCTGGATTTTTCATCCAGGCCAACAGATAAAGGGTTGAGAGTTTTGTGAAGTCCATGGAGGATAACTCCATGCTTCACTTCCCTGGCTGCCAGGACTTACCTTTCTCATTCTCTGGCCCAGGCGGGATTTGATCACATGGGACAGGAAGTGTGCTTAGCTTTCCGTCTTGCCTTCAGGCCTGCATCCTTCAATGTCGGCTAAGATTCTCTGCCATGGATTTAGCTGGACAGTGATGGCATTGCCTGGCAATTGAAGATTTACCTGGAGTTGGTTGGTTGTCATCTTTCTTCAAATACAACCTAATTATTTTCAAGTTACATATATATATGATGGTATCTCTGTCATTCTTGTAATTATAGATCTGCAGTTGAACTTTTTGAGTCATACAGCATGGCAGGAATGACATTTAATCCTCCTGTTGAATTTTCAAACTCCAAAAAGAAGGTATGTGATACTTTTTGTTTTCTTAAAAGAGGAAATAAAAACTAAATCAGTGTGTCTCTTAATAACTAATTCTGTCTTGATTTTTTTTTCCTTTTTTTTTTTTTTTGAAGCAGTCTCACTGTGTAGCCTAGGCTGGCCTCAACTCACGGCATTCCTTCTGCCTAGCTTCCCAAGTGCTGGGATTACAGGCATATGCCACCACACCTGGCTAGTTTTTATGCGGTGCTGGAGACTGAACCCAGGACCTTGGGCAAGTTAGGCAAGTGCTGTAGCCACTGAGCTATACCCCAGCTCTATGATTTTTTTTTATAGGTAGTTTTCTCCATGTTTAAGAGTTAATAAATGGTTTGTATTGGAATTCAACAGTCATTTTTATTCAAGTGTCTCTATTACAGTTATTGTTATTTCGAGCTTTGCTCCCAGCCTGGCTCTTACTTATGGTATAAGTATCTTTTAACTTATACTTTTAATCTTGTTTCAGGAAAAAAAATTACAAGGAGATTCATTTTTAAATGAAGACTTAAATCAGTTAATCAAAAAACACTGCAGTGAAGCTGCTTCTCAGCCATCCTTGGATTTCACCAAATATCTGAAAATATCACGATAGTACAAAAACGAAGAGTCAGAGGGCTTTATTGTATATTTGTGTTTGTGTATAGATACAGATAAGGTAGGACATTCCCTTTTTATACAAGGAAAATGCCCATGAAGAACAGAAAGAAGAATTACCCTCTGCATAGCGTAGGGCTTTACTCCAATTCCGAACATGTCATTTTGTTAGGAAAGGAGAATTGAAAGCCTTCTTTCTTTCCAATATTTGGAAGGTTTTTTTTTTTTTTCTCTAATGGTTCTGCTTTTTAAAAACTTAGTGAACACATTAAATTAGAATTTTTTGCAGTATGCAGATTAAATCCAGGAAGTACTGAGCTATATCTGCAGTCCCTTTCTATTTATTATTTTTTAAAATTTTGAGACAGGATCTCACAAAAGTGTTTTGGATTTGCTGACCTAGCTCAGGGGTAGACTGGGCACCTTGGGCTGCGTCTTACTGAAATGAAACTGTTAATATATTATCATTAGGGTACAGAGCACAGAAAAATCAAGATTGCTTTTTACTATTTGACCCTGAGTACTATATTTATTGCAACACCATAGATGAAATGAGAAACATTATAAATTTGAGTGAATATAAACTTTATGAAGATTTTTGAGAAAAGAAAAATTACTTAAAACTAGACTCATGTTCATTGACTGTTTTTGAATGAGACCGTGGTCTCTGGAACTGAAAGAAGTGACCTACTTTGATTTTTTTTTGGTAAAAAGTGAGTGTTTATTATGGCTACTTTCAAAGTTTAGATGTCCTTTTAGTATCTTTGAAGTTGTGTGCATTTTCTGACATGCCTTGACCTGGAGGGAAGAACTGTTCCCAAGAGAGAAAACCAAGTCTCTGATTACTGTTCTGTTTTAGCAGAAATGAGTACTTAGAAAAGGGCCTTTTTCTTCCTCACAGAGATAAAGTATATATTTTTATGAATATAATTACAAAGAACTATTTTATGTAATAGTTGTGACCATACTGTAGAAATGGTTTAGGATGGTCTGTACAAGTATTTTCTGTTAATAGACAAATAAAATAGCTACTTTCTTTGTTTCCTATTGTGTTTTTTTTTTTTCCCTTGGTTGTTTTAATGAAAAGCAGTCCCAAGTAGATATATCTCTTATTGCTTTGGAGGCAAAGAAAGCCAGTTACGTTGGTCTAGAGCTCAGAGCTCTTTTCTCAGAAGTAAACAGAAAAATTCCTCTATCATTCTAGCAGGGTAGGGGGTCAGGAATAAGCTTAATTGTGCATGTCCATCTTCTAGCATGTTCTTACATATGATTTAAAAAAATATTCCTGAGGTCACATTTTTAAGGCTTACTTAATAATGAGAAAGGATGATTCAGGTTACAAGTATTTACTTCGCAATGAACCATTTAAATATAAAAGTCCAAGAATGTTACAAATTTTTGTGTGGATAACCAAAAGGTCGGTCCTCATCAGAGCACAAGTTACCAATGCATGTCACAAATCACCTATTTTCTAAACATACACATATATTTATACTTCATTTTGGCAGCAAAAACTAGTTCAGGTGAAAAATCAGTTTTAAAATAGAAATCCAACTATTTCATGCTTGCATAATTGTTTTAACTTTCTTGTTATATAAATACATGGTCACTATGGGACCATACAATATTATATTTAGTATTTGAGTATACAATATGCATTAGAAGATGAAATGTATTTCTGCATTAACCTGTTAACTCTATTAGTGAGTTTTGTTTTTGGAACTATCAGTTGTAGTTGTTAGTAATCAGAAGACACATACATCCTGAAGATATCTTGATCTGCAGCCTTTATGTTTTCAACTAGACAAATATGAAATTGCTGGTGTGTGCTTAGCACTATGCTGGGCACTTTAAAGTAGGGTGGGATAATAATGGATATGACAGCTTCAGTCTCCATCAAGTCATTCACACAACACTTAAAAAATGCAACACTGCCTATTTCAGTGTCAGAATGAGTGATTTCAAACTTCAGAGTCCTGTGTCATCTGAAATAAGGATGATCACACAGCTGTGTGATGATAAGCTTGGGCATAGTATGTTTTGAACCTAAGAAACATAGTACCAGTAATCATGGCAATTCAGTATGTGTTTTAAGATAATCATTTGAGCTGTTCCTATGTCAAAATCTTTAACCATCAGCCAAGGATTGCTTATAGGAAGATGACATAATACAGCGATAGCAGAGAACACAGATTGCTAACAGTGGATCACGGAAATGTTGGCCCTAGTCTGGACTTTGTCTAATAAGTAGCTTCCCTTTTCTGTCTGGTAGCTTTGATGGGATCCATGTATTTTCTGGCCGCCATGCTGATGTGCATGCAGGAACTGAAAAGAGCCTGCTACCTTGGGAGCACTGCCTCTTACCTTGCCAAGTACAAAATCAAAGCCACCAGCCAGGAGAATCTTGTTCTTCACCCGCATGAGAGCAAGAATTGCAGAGCTTTGTTCTAGAGTCACTTCAGTTTTACTGGCAAGCCTTGATTCCTGTTGGTAATAGGGCCTGGGGGTGTCTGAACAGACAAGAGAGCTATAGAGGTTGCAGGAAAGGAGAGAAAAGAAAGAGGAAGATACAGTTAAGGAAAATGGGTTCATATCATATGGGGCATATTTGATTCCGGAGCCCTCAAGATGGGTTGGTAATTTTAACACTTTTTATTGTCTAGATTTTTTTTTTTTTTGAGGGAGGGTCTTACTCTGTCATTCAGGCTGGTTCTGAACTCACTCTGTCATGTAGGCTGGCCTCAAACTCTCAGTAACCCTCCCTGGGCTCCCAAGTGTAGGAATTACAGGTATGTGCCAACCTGCCCAGCTTATGTTGTGCTGAGGAATTGAACCCAGGGCCTTGTGCTTGCTAGGCAAGCGCTTTAGCGTCTGAATTACACCCCCAAGCCCTCAGACCTCATTTTTATCCACAGCTGGAAAACTTGTAAATAAGATGTACTTGCTAAGGATAGTATGAAAAGAGCCTTTATCTCAAGAGAGCATTTTCTGTCAAGACAGTATGGTTACTTTTTACAGATTTATTCCATACCCCTAATTCTTTAGCACCCTCTTATAATCTTAGATCGTTATCTTGCAAAACAGTGACAAAAACGACAGGTGACTGAGGAAGTTACTCTGTTCCAGCATTACCTGTCATTCCAAATTCTTATCCTAACCTTTATTACCAGGTTAATTTTTTTAAAAAGCTGGTACCACTTTATAGAGTGACAGAATTTATTTCTTTTCACTTTCAGTGAAGTTTTGAAAATACTGTTATAAATTCAGCTTGCATGTTTAGGGTATTTTCCATATAAAATTTATGGTTAAGAATCTGCTACCCTGATTGCTTATAGCAAAAAAAGTGTGAAATGGTAGTGGTTGTGGTCCTAGTAGTTAATTTGATGCATCCTAAATAACAGGATAACTTATTTACTATTCTGATACAGCTCTATAATTCAGGTGTGATAAATTTTAAATAAAAATTTCAGTTGGGTCAGGTGGCTCATGCCTGTAATTTCAGTACTAAGAGGCTGAGACAGGAGTACCTTGAGTTTGAGGCCAGCTGAGGATACACAGTGGGTTCAAGGCTGGCCTAGACTACATGGTGAGAATCTGTTTAAAAAAATAATAAAAGCAAAAAACCACAAAAAACTGTTTCTAGCAAACAACAGAAATACAGCCAGTAGGTCAGTTATCATGAGGCACATGCCTCAGTGACTTTTTGGTCTGTGATGGACCACTTTGTTGACAGTGGTCCCCCACGGAGCTAAAATTCCAACAGCCTAATGGTGTGGCCACCTCAGTTTGTGTAAGTACACTCTGATGTTAGCATGCTTTTCTTAGAATTTCTCCCCATCAAGTGGCGTATGACAGTAGAACCTTTATAAGTTTAAGCAATATGTCCTTCCTAAAATCCCAGAGATCTATTAAAATAGAATTTGTACTTTAACCTCAAAACACAATGGTTAAACAGGCTAGGCTCCCTCACTTTCTAAATGACCCAGGCTGATGTCTATTCTCAGATTTGTGCTGTAACCAAATCAGCAAGGCCACGGGCAAGGGAGAGGGTGGGGCTTACAAAGGCTCACAGCCAGGTGATCATCTGGAGACACCAGTCTGGCTTTGTATTCCATTGTTCAGCACAGTTAGAGCCATACTTCAGTTTTCAAAACATGGTAAACCAAATTATTTGCCCTATTAATTTATAGAGACTTCAATAAAGTATTTCCAAAATATTTTTAAAAATAGGTTAGCATTGTGCATTTCTTACCGTTTGGTTTTTGAAAGGAAACCGGTTAACACTGTACAGCGTCGTGCTGACATAGTCCAAATTCAGCAGCAAGAAAACGTAGTCCAGTAAGAATGTGAAAGAGTTGCGAGGCACTTCCGACGCATTTTTTTAGATCTCTTAGATGTTTTTAGAGTATGCAAAAAAAGGATTTGTTCATTTTTATAATTGGTTAAAATTTACAATTGGTCAAAAAGAAAGGTCTGAAACCCCAAAGTTAGGATTTTTTAGGGGTGTTTTATAATTCAAAGAAAAATGTCTTAAAACTTAATGATACCAATACAAAGTTTGGGATTTACTTTACAGGAGAACATTTCTTTTTTAAAGTTGTAATTTGCTTCATAACAAGAATGCTACAAATCCATTACACTTGGGTGAACTTTGGTACAACAAAAAAGTAATTTACATTATATTGCAGTTACGGCTTGGATCAGTAGCTGTTCAGTGAGTCAGAAATTAAAGTGAAGCTATTTCACATCAAAGTCGGGTCTATTTCAGATGTTCAGAGCATACATTATAGGAGTCTTGCCTTCAGGTAAAACCACTAATGTTTCTAATCCATGGCAAGCAATATTAAGAAAAGATGTCTAATAAATATACAGTGTCAGTACAAATCTTGCAAAATAAATAATCTATCTTAAACACCAAAATTATTCTTACTTTAAAAAATTGATTAGTTTTTTAAAGACATCACATATCAGTAGATAGTAAATTATACATCATTCTAAATCCATTTTGTGGCAATCAAAAATGGAATAATCTGTGAATATATGAGCAATATAGCCTTTACAAAAAATCCAATATTATTTCTATATATAAGAAGAAATTCTAAAGAGTGCAATATGGTACACAATATAGAAGCTAAGTCGAATTACTTTTAATGACTTATAAGACATATTTACATTTGCAATGCCCAAAAGCTTCCATTCTTAGCCTTGAAATGTATGGCTAAAGTAATCTGCTGGCTTTCAGATCTCTGTCCCTCTTATTCCCAGTTCTCTAAGTTAAGCCAGCAAACTGCTCCTTGGGCCACATCCAGCCTGTTACCTGTTCTTACAGAGCCCTTGAATGAAATGGTTTTTACATTTGTAAATGGGTGAACAACACCAAAAGGATATTTGTAGTATGTGAAAATTACATGGGATTTCCAATTTCAGTGTTCACAAATATTCACAAGAATATAACAACATCCATTCACGTACCTACTGTTTGCCTGCTTTTACACTCAAGAGTCAGAGCTGAGTTGTTACAACAAAGGCCATGAGGCCTCCAACCCTAAAATATTTACCATCGGGCCTTTCACAGATGAGCTTTGGTGTCCTTTGTTCTAAGACAGTTAGCTGCAAGCGTAGATGGTTTTTCCAGCTGGTGGCGTTTGTAAAATGACAGTCCCCTGTGCTTCTCTGTGTCGCTCATCAGAAGATGAGTGAGCAGTTCTGAGCCTTGTGCCGTCTGACTTGTCCTTGGCATGAGCCTTATGTCACATCTGAAGAAGGCTGCAGTTCAAAAATCATCAATTTCCAGTTTAAGTCTAATGAAAATAAATAAGTCCTATTTGTTTTCATTATGTTCATTCTTAACATTAACTTCTTACCAGAAGATCTTCACCTGTAAATTGTAAAAATAGGCTTATCAGTATTTTTTTTTTCTTTTTTTGAGACAGGGTCTCACTCTGTAATCGAGACTATGGAGCTGGCCTTGGACTCATGGCAGTGTTCCTGCCTCAGCCTCCTGAGTGCTGGGATTACAGGCGTGGACCACCACGCCCAGTTTATGCGGTGCTGAGGAATCTAGTGCTTTAACCATTCAGCCATTCCTCCAGCCCTATCAGTATATTGAAAATGTAGAATTGGAAACATTTGCAGCTTAGGAAAGACTTTGGATTGTTCAGCAGAAACCTGCTGCTCTGCTAAGTGTGGGGGATGGTCTAGTTCCTGCAGACTCAGGGTTAGAACATGTTGTCCCTAGTAATAAAACGTTAGGGTATTTCTGCCCTGGAGCACTGCATTCTTGTTAAAAAATAAAAAAGACAAAAACTAAATCATATTCATATGAATTTTTAAACTTGTATGAAAAGTTGGAATGTATTTGTTACTTCAGATAAGAATAATGGATGAATATTACTTATTTATAAATTTAGGTTATTACAACTTTAGTTATGATCATTTTAGAATAAATAACATGGAACAAAGCCCATCTCCAGCAGAGTTGTAATCTCCTGTACTCACTGCAGTCCTGTGGCACATAGAGGACTAAATGTAAGCAGTAAATTTCTAACAAATTTAACCAGCCGTAAGTGTCATTACCAAAACCACAATGCATAAATGTGTATGGCGTTATTAATGCTTCCTTAGTTATATGAGGCTAAGCTCTAGACAGGGAAATAGCATTTTAAACTTCGATCTTGTCCTCATGGCAAGCTTACTACAGACCCACTACCTTGGCAATTCATTTCCTACAGCTCAGGGCGGCTCAGCGTTGGTGCTCAGTCCTCACCCTGACTCGCCTCTTGGAGGAGGCACTGGTGTCTCTAAAACATTGGGACAAACAAGTGAGTAACATCTGGATCTCCACTACAGCTCAGAAGAGGGAGTACCGAGCCCTCTCAGGCTCGCCACGTCATGCAGACTCGCTCTGATCATGTGCTGTGAAGTATAGATGGTTGCCACAGCCAGGAGACTTCTTTCTAATGAGTCTGCTCTTTCTTTCTTTCTTTTTTTTTTCTTGAGACAGGGTCTCACTCTGTAGCCCAGGCTGGTCCTGAACTCTCTATGGAGTCCAGGCTGGCCTCGGACTCACGGCAATCCTCCTGCCTCAACCTCCCAAGTGCTGGGATTACAGGCGTGCACCACCACATCCGGCTTTATGTGTAGCCCTGTTTCAGAAGTGTGCAGTGACTCCTATACCTGGGTAGAACATGCTGCCCTTAGTTACTGTTGGTAGTCCACTGTGTCACTGGAAGTCGAGCTGCCTACAGGTTTCTCATCCTTGTTCTGGGCACTTTCTGAGGCCACGAGCTGGGGAAGAGAGGCGAGTCCCCGGGGCTGCTTGGTTGACTTGGTGAGCTTCTTGAGTTCACTTGCAAAAGAGAGGCCCTTTCTTTTGTCTTCTCGAGATGCCTGTGAGAATAAAAGGACCTTCCCATGATTGACAGTCCTCAGTCACACGGCACCATGTCAGGAAAAGCCCTTCTCCCTTTTGCATCGGGTAGAGCTTTGGGGAGAAGGGTAATGGGATGTTCCTTTCAGGATTTTTTTTGGCCACATAGGGAAGGGGGAAGCATACTTTTTAAAACGTGGTAAAAACACAGCCCAACAAATTTTCTTCCATGAACTGGACTTAGGAGCTTCCTCCTAGATTTCGCTAGCTCCCAGTCTTACCATGATGTGATTGTGAACAGCATGTGTTTTATGAAGATAGCAAAGTGACTAACTTACCTGCACCTGCTCTTTTAGCTTAAGGATGAATTTTCCTGCACCTTTCCACTTGCTTTGGGCTTGAAACACACACTCTTGATCCAAAAGGACTCTCTGTGAAGACTTTGGGGTAGACGACTTCTTGTTGCTCGAGTCTTTGACTACTTCTTCCAGAAGCACATAGTCGCCTGGGTTGGGGTTGCTTAGGATGCTACAGGAATATTTGGCTTTGCATAAGGTCTGTAAGTTAGGTTATAATCAATTGAGTAAAGTGTCATCATTATTTGCATCCATTCTAAATAAGACCCGAAGGTAGAAAAGTGATGCAGATTTTAGAGTCTGAGGGGACCTTCCAAATGTCACCTGATTGTTCCTTTTACATTTGTGTAGTTGCAGGTTATAGCAATTTTTTAAAGATTACTTCACTTAGCTCCCCAATACTATGATTTAGATGAGGAAAAATGAGGTTTATAAAAGCTCAGAAGATTCTAGATTAGGAAGCTTAAACTTACAGATGTTAAGCAGATTTCAGAGTGTGCACAGCCAATAAGTAATGAACAGAAACTTGAAATAGATTCTCTGTACACACCAGAAGTTGTGGACATGAAGGTTTTGCAGCCAGCGAGGAACAGAATCCTGACCTCTAGGAGCCTCTGGTCCCATAAGGCTACCATTTATCACAGTCTTGGATGTTTAAGGAATTTGAGTTGCAAGGGCTTTTTTTTTTTCTTTCTTTCTTTTTTTTTTTTTTTTTTTTTTTGGATACTGGGGATTGTGCCAGGCTTTCACACTGAGCCATATCCTCACCCATTTTTTTTTTTTAAATTTTTGATTCTGAGACAAGATCTTGCTAAGTCACAAAGTTGTGCAGGCTGGGCTTCCTGTCTCAGAGGTCTCCCTCTTCAATGAGTACAATACTATCTCTTGTTTATATATTTGCTCATTCATCAGATGAGTACTAAGGGCCTTCTGTGTCCCCGATACTTTGGGAAGATAAAGATGACCAAAAGAAACAAGAATTTCGAGTTCAGAGTCAATTAAGGAAACCAATATTTACCAAATCTGATGCATAGGAACAGTAAATTATACTTCAATTGTTTTAACCTTCTAGGTATGATACTAAACATCTTACATATATTTACTGATATAATCTTCAGAAATAACCTGTGAAGAAAGTATTAATACTGCCTCCAGGTTTTATATCTATAGTGACTTACTACATAGGATGTGCTGTAGTCATCTGGGCTAAGGAAATAAGGCACAGGTAAGAGTTTACAAAACAAAACTAAATCAGAGACATGTGCTCCACTCTGCATGCACTCACGTTTACCAGCAGACAGTACAAGTAAAGCATTGAAGATCTCACAGTAAGAAGCCAGGCTGGGTTTGACCCCACAGCAGTCCAACTGTGGCTGTTCACCATTGTGCTGGATGGCTTCCCAGGTTGGTGTTTAATGAGTACCAACTACAGAAAGGCTAACAAAGAAAGTGAACAATTCTTTGAAATAAAGAAACTTAGCCTAGGATAGGGAGAGGATTAGAGTACTTGCTCTCTTTTTCTTGTATAAGTCTGAGAAGCGATTATTAGGTATTGGGACTGGCACTTCAGGGACGATGAAATTGCCGCTCAGCAAAGCCACCTCCTCAGTCTTTTCTTATTGGTGCTTCCTAGAGCCCCAGACTCATTTTAGATACTAACACTTGTTGAAGGAATGAAAGCTGGTATTTCCTAGCCTGACAAGGCATATGCTCCCTTCAGGTTCCTTTTGTCCTAGATTGTCGTTCACGAAACAAGCTGTTAATGCATGGACTTATCTCAATAATTGGTTGACAAAAGGACGGAGATGAGGACAGGAGAGGTTTGCCCTTCTGCAGCATGAAGTACCAGCCCAGGCCCTTGGACATGCGAGGCATGCTCTCTCGTGTACCTCCATCCCCGCGGGGCTTTTACCTGCTGAATGACGTCCTGGGCGGTGCTGACACGTGGCGCTTTGATCACTGTTCGAGGCTGCTCTGGAGAAACATCGTGCACTTGGACAAAGAAACTCTCCTCCTCTAAACTCAAGATCACCTCTTTATCATCTTGAATAATGCTTTTCTCTTCTTGGGTCTAGGTCAAAAAGGAAAACAGGGTAACTGACAAGAATAAAGAAAAAAATATTCTATCTTGGTAATGTGGGAACTTTTTTTTTTTGAGGCAGGCTCTCACTCTGTAGCTCAGGCTACCCTTGAAGTCTTGGCAGTCCTCCTGCCTCAGCCTCCCATGTGCTGGGATTACAGGCATGTGCCACCACACCCAGTTTATGTAGTACTGGAGAATTGAACCCAGTGGGCCTTGTGCTTGCAAAGGAAGCACTTTAACCTCTGCACTATTCCTGCAGCTCTGAGAACATTTTCTTAGTTGCATACTTCATACATTAGTTAATAATTTTTATAAACTAGTCTGAAAGGATATACCTGCTCTGCCTATTAAAGAAGTACGCTCATTGTTTCATGTACATCTTCAGTGACCTCATTGCACAGCAGGATGTTGCTGCATCGGATGGCATTATGTTGCTCATACTCTATCAGAGAGTGGGGGTTGGGGTGACATGACAGAATTTATAGTTTCAGTGCTCCCAAAACCATGAAGCAAGAAATAAAATCAATCAAACATAAAAACCCAAAGAAGGTTCTAGGTTGCTACATAAAATGTCTCAACAACAATGTGTTGCTTTTAAGAGCTGCCCCCAAAGCTTATTTACCATAAAGGAGTTTTCAGCAATCTAAGAAGTCACAGGTTAATAGTAGAACATAAGACCCCTTGGTGTATCCTATTTATTTATCTAATCTTGGAGACAGGATCTAGTTTTGTAGTCCAGGCTGCTCCTGAACGCATTATGTAGCCCAGGCTGACCTTGGACTCACAACAATCCTTCTGCCTCAGCCTCCTGAATGCTGGGACTACAGGTGTATGCCACTATGCCCAGCTTATGTGGTTCTGGGGAATCAAGCTCAGGGCCTTGAGCTTGCTAGGCAAGCACTTTAACTGCTGAACTATTCCTCCAGCTCAGTATATCCTTTCTAAACTTAGTGTTTTGTTACATATTGTCTACATGTTGACATAAGCCTCACAATAATGTTTTTTACTAAAATAGGGTAGTTGCTAATAAAGATTTTAGAAACTAGGGTAGGGAGATTTTCAAAATCAAAACCTGTTTAGTATTATCTGATGTGTGGTCAAGCACAGATTTATCGAATTATAACCCAGAGGGCAAAATAGACTTAAAAACTACACTTTTTTTTCTTTTAGAGATTGCTATGGTTTGGATCTTAAGTGTCCCCCGAAAGGCTCATGTATTTGGAACTATGTGTTAGCGGGAGGGCGGGCTTGGCTGGAAGGGACAGGTGCTTGGGGTTTAACTTGGAAAGCTTGTGTCAGCTTGCTAAGATGGTGGGGGGAGGCAGAGCTTTTAGGTGTGTATTGTTGACTACTTTTGAAAGGAGTATGCAGATGCTGGCCCCAGAAGGTCAGAGTCCTTTTCCATGTCCACAAGAGAGGAAGGGAGCTGAAAATGGTAGGTGTGGAAGAATGTAGTACAAAGATTCACTTGCCTTTTGCCTCACTGCATTCTTCCCCTTTCTTCCTTGCACACCTGAACCAGGTGAGATTGAGACTGGAGGCAGTAAGAGACCCTTCAATCTTCTTTGGAGCTAATTTTGAATAAACCTTTTCTAACAAAGATTGTTCCTGTGTGTTCTTGAGAAGCGACAAGTCGTGACTAGCCAGTAACATGATTAAAATTCAGTGGTAGTCAGTGGACACACTTACCACATGTGGAACCTGGGAGTGTGGCAGTCCAGAAGACGAGGAAAACACAAAGGATAGGCAGGAGAGATCTGGGGTCAGACAGCAATTTGGGATCCTTAATTTTTTTTTCAACGTTTAGGGTCTCACACATCATCAAGCAAGTGCTCTGCCTTTGAATTTTATACTCAGGGCAGGGAACTTTTAGACTCTATGGTCAAGCTGCTTACATACCTTACTAGTTCCATAGGATAAAACAAAAAGGAAAACTTATGACCCAGATCTATCAACTGTGATAGTGCCATCTTGTACTCAAGTCATTTATTCAATTAGTAAATTTCCTTCTTTGTTTTCAGGGCTGGGGATTTAATTTGAGGACTCATGTATGCTAAACCTGAGCTCTACCACTGAGCATTGAGCCCAGCTTCAGTATTTATTAGGTATCACTCTGCATTAGGAAAACCAAAATACAGTAAATATTATGTGTTACCTTTTGGGGGTACATGTTAGACATTTCAAAAATCTCTTCCCCACAAGGATGTATCAGGAGAACTTGGTATAGTCTATGCATTAGAAAAAAGCTTGTTAGCTTTCCCTTCTAATGAATCACCGCTCCCTTCTCTAAAGCATCTTTCCTTTCCTGAGATTTCTACTGCCTGTTGTCAAAAACATTCAATAGCTTACAGGCATTCTTAACCCTCCAGAGTTACCATCCCGATAGGATGGGTCTCTTGAGACCCTCAGCATCCTGCCCATCTTTGCTCCTGATCACTTTTTTCTGCTGCCTCCTACAGGACTGGGTGAGGGTCATCCATTAAGACTGACACACTTTCAGTCTGGGCAGCAGAGGATCATGGATAAAACACAGAATCAGAAGCCATAAGACTTGAATTATTAGCCTCTCTTTTCTCTTCGACACTGGGAAACAAAACCAAGGATGCTCTACCGCTGGGCAACATCTCCAGCTCTTTCTATTTTGAAACTGGGTCTTATTAAATTGCTCAGGCAGAACGTGGCTTCGCAATCCTCTGATCTCAGCTTCCCTAAGTGCCCACGTGCTGGGGTTACACATACAGAGCACAACACTCGGCTTTGTTTTTAATCCTTCTGAACTTGTTTCCTTATGGCCAATGATTATGCAAACTACGTTTTAAAAATTTACTTATTTCCTGACATTGGTATTTAAAGGATAATTTTTTTTTTTTAACAAGTGGCTAACAAGCAAGACACTAAGTAACAGGAAAAGGGGTCAGACAAATTACATGTGGCTTCAAAAGTCCAGCTAAATCCTCTGGTAATTTCTCATAAAGTGATTATCATTAGAACTTCTTGTTTTCTGTTCTAGCAGTTCATGTACCTGATAGGGCGAAGTGGCTGGCGAAACAATTGTAAGTTAGGAGCCCTTTTATGGTCTGAGGCTAGGTGAAGGAAGGAAGGCAGTGGGTGTCTCTGGACCCCCGAAGAGGTGCTGGATTTTTACCAAGGTTGCAAGCACTGTTCAAAGTAATTCAGAGAGTCAAAAAATGCACTGTGCCCCAGCAAACATAGAACACCGGGGCATGTTTTATTTGGTAAGCATTATTATGTACACGCCAAAAGAAGCAGGGCAGTGCTCAGGACAGGGACTTACTTATTAAGTCTGTGTTTAAATAAACTGTCGAGTTGGCTCAACCACTCCATTGTCCACATAACATGAGGCTTGATTATATGTGCTGGAGCAGTAACCTTATACATCATTTAAAAGATGCAATAATGGGCCTGGAGGAATAGCTCAGTAGTTAAAGTGCTTGCTTTGCAAGCTCAAGGCCCTGGGTTCGATTCCTCAGCACCACATAAGCCAGATGTGGTGATATATTCCTGTAATCCCAGCACTTGGGAGGCTGAGGTAAGAGGATTTCTGTGAGTCCAAGGCCAGCCTGGGCTTCATTGTGAGTTTGGGAACAGCCTGGACTGCAGAGTGAGATCCTGCCTCAAGAAAGGAAAAAAAAAAAAAAAAAAAAAAAAAAAAAAAAAAAAAAAAAAAAAAAAAAAAAAAAAAACCTAAATGATGGCAATAAGGTAGTTGAGTCTTACAAGTTTGTTCAGGAACAAAAATGTTCCATGCTCAAAGTCAAAGAGGAGACAATGGTTTTAGGATTTGTTGCTTTCTTATCTTCATGGATGATCGTGGTATATTAGTATACATAATATAATTTTTTTTACTAATTCTGACTAAGAGGAAGAGAGTATTCTTTTTTTGTTAAGTTATGAAATATTTTTAAAGGAATATTATTTTTACTTACAAACCTACAACCCTTGAAGGTTGGGTTTCGCATAGCTGAAATGCTTGAGACAGGAAGTTTTTCAGATTTTGGAATTTCTAGATTTTAGGTTCTTGTTCCCTTTGCTTCATAAAAGATATTTATCAGACTGAATTTCTATAACTTGGAGATAACCTGCTGGATGTGTACAGAAGAATAAAACCATTTTTTCACATTCAAGACTAATACAAATCAAGCTGCAATTATGAGAAATTCAGGTTGTGAGGGAGGCAGTAAACGGTGAGATGACTAATCACTTGCTGTGTGGGCTTCTCCCAGGATGCACTTACTTCTTGCTGGGTTTTTAAGACTATTCTGCCCACGTAGCCTTCCTCTGGAAACCAGCTGCTTAAAATCTGCATGATCTCTTCTTCTGGACCAATGACTCTCTGGAATGGTTGTTTCCTGCATTCATTCTTTTCTTTAGATATAAAATACTTTTCCTCCATCAAAAAATAGTCCGTGCCAATAGGTTTAGTGTCTTGTTCAATCATCAGAATCTAAAGAATGAGCAAAGGCAAAATTAGGCAAACCCTGAGGAGCAAGGCACAAAACAAATGAGTCCTCATGATGTTCACGTAGGTTTGATCTACAATTTACAAGTGAAACCTAATCTGAAATGTTGCATAATTCTTTTTGCCAGATGTAAGAATTCTCATATACCCAGAAAGAATTATTTAGGTCCATTTTGGGCAACAACACAGTTTACTCATAAACCCCAAGAGCAGAACATTTTCTCACTGCTGTAATAAGAGTTCTTACTGAATAAAAACCTTTAGGTTTCTCATTCAATACATGGTAGCCATCACTATAGTTACTTTACTGATATACTTTCCTCACTCTTTTTGTCAAATTATTGACAAGCAGCTGAACATGAAAGGAGCAAAGTTCAGACATGGTGAAGAAACTCCATCTGTTGCCTTCCCGTGAGAAGTAGCTGAGGATCAGTGAAAGCTGTCACTACTTGTTGTAGATTCAGCAAACACCCTTCTTCTCCAGCCCCTGCCAGTGACACAATGACCAGAATTAACATGTTCTGAATTAGAGGAAAAGCAAAATTTAATGTGCTGAGGATGGTGGAAGCAGGAGAGACTTGGAAGGCTCTGGTCCCTCTACCCAGCTCTCGGTCTAAATTAGATACTATTGGTTGTCTAGAAGCCGAGGCAAACAAATTGATTTCAGCACCCAGCTACGACTAGAGGAATAATTCAGGACCAGCTGGAACAGTTACCTCCACAAAAGGTCCAATACCACCTCTTTTCAGTTCTGAGGACTTATGTGCTTATTGGAGTGACAGTAAAGTTAGAGGATGATTTTTATGGGTAGCTCATGAAAAATCTTCCTAATTTTACAAAACATCAACAGTGCTTTCTGATAATGAACCCTGAAATCCACGGACTGCCAGGTTACAGAGTGAAGAAAAATCTAAAGAAAAACAAAACCGAACCAAACCCTAGGCACCAGTTTCTGTTTGATAATTTATGAAATATGATACATAGCCATTTAAAGACTCTACTTAACTTGCTTATAAAATGTTGGGCAAGATACTGGCCTGTCCATACAGATATGCCTTCAAAGGGTAGGGCCATTTTTGATACTCATGTTGGTTATTTAGTGCGGTGGTTCCCCAACCTTTTTGATGGCAGAGATTGGTTTAGATGAAGACGGTTCTCCCAAGGCCTGGGCTGAGGGTCGGGGTGGGAGGGGCATACCTGATGGGGTGTCGACTGTTGGGGAATAGTCTTCAAATGTGCCGCAGCAACAGGAGGGGACCAGGAGTGTAGCTCTGCCTCCTGTCGGATCAGGTCCACCTAACAGGAGCATACTCACAGGAGGCACAGTCTTGCTGCTGCTTACCTCCTGCTGCCATTCATCTGTCCCTTCAGCCGGGCCTTCCAAGGCCACACACTGGGACTAGCTCACAGTCTAGAGGCTGGGAACTTCTGATTTAGTGGGCTCTTATTTCCCCCAGGCACTATATGATTCCAGCTACATTTTGTCATTTACCCTAACTTCAGACAGAGCTTCAAGGTCATCCCCCTGGGTTGTTGCTCATCTTTGTCTTGCTCTAGGAGGACAAGAAGGTCTCAAGTGGGTTAATGACAAAAGCAGTCTTCAAAGATATGAAGCCACCATGCCAAGCAGGGGTAGAGCTTCTAGTATGCAGAGAAAAGGAATTGCACAAGAAGCCTGCCTGCCCTCTGGGGTGTTACCCTCTCTTTTCTGAATGCTGCTCTTGGTTCCTAGTTCTCCATTTTTCTAAAGTCTCCCAGTGGATGGAGATCCTAACTGCAGAAGGTCACAAACACCAGAGAGAAATGGCCCAGTATGGGATTGTAGGGCAGTTCTGTTAAGAGGGCTTGGGATAAGAGGTTTGCTTTAGAATTCTTATGCTTCTTTGTATTGCCAAAGTGTAGAGCCTGAAAGGCCAAGATCAAGTGCTATGGAGAATGGGCAAGGGATTTGATCCCCATGTTTTGCCAGAGGGGCCAGCGCTCTGCGTTCTTTGTTCATATAACCCATGCTCTAGGAGGCTGACCCAGCTCCTAGGGTGGCAAACTGACTTCACTCAGCTCCTGTGTAAATTCTGACTTTTTAATAAGTGCCGTGTTAAGAAAGATGAAGTCTGGGTTTAGGCTGAGAAGGAAGAAGTTCTCATGGTTGGAAGACCATTCACTTTGATTTTTATGCTTCCGGAGCCCAATGTTTTATATGGCTGAAGAACTGTTAAAAATTATTTTTATGGTTAAAGTAGCTTATCCACTGGTGCCAATATCCCCCAATAACACATTCACAAATGATCACAAAATATATCTTCAACATGGACTTCTATGTATTTACGTGCATGTATGAATGCTTACACACATTTACACAGCATGTACATCCATACACATTAGACGTTGCAGTCTTCTACTCATTGGATTCTGTGGGCTTAGCAGACTTGCCTGTTGGAGAAGCTGCTTTGCTTTGATGTCTCCATTTACAGTGAAAACAGCAAAGGGCTCTGGACCCGGGGCCCCGTGCACTGTGACTCTGCGAGTCTGCGAACACGTTCTCTCTTCTGTATTAAACATCTGTCAAGAAAGATCACACAGTTTCTCATTCATTCTAATAACATAATGTTTCTAGGCTCTATTAAATACAGAAGTGCTAGTACTTAGAGGTATATATCGAGGTATGTAAATGCTAAGGATGAGGGCCCATGGGCATAAGCCTGAAATCCCAGCACTCTGGGAGGCTAAGGCAGGAGGATTACAATTTTGAGCCTCGCCTGGGCAATATAAAGACTTAATGAAAACCCTGTTTCCATGTCAAAAATAAAAATGTGCTGGAGATAGAGTGCAGTGTGAAGACCCTGGTCCAATCCCCAGTAGCACTGCCAACACCACCACAAAAAAAAACAAAAACAAAAACAAAAACAAAAAACTGAAGACCCATGCATAACCTGGTAACTGTCGATGTGGTAGAAAAGACAATATACATCTTCCTCAATAGTTTAGTGGGGATATTTACCACAACACCAGAATATTAATTTATTCAAAAGCATTGTGTCTTTTTCCATCATAATTAGGGACTGATATTACCTGAAACGCATATTAGTCCTTACCTATTAACTGCCATCCTACAATATCCACTGAAGGGGCTAGAATTTTGAATGTAAGATGAGAAGGTGCTCCGCCCTCAGGAAGCTCACCATTCATTCACACAAAGTTACAGTACAAAATGTACGTCAGTTGGGAAGGACTGAATAGCTGTGTAATTCAGCACTTTTTGTGCATTTTGCATCTTAGCAAGGTCAGTGCCCCTCAGGTTGGAGTAAGAAGGCACAAGCTGCAGGCAAAGCAAAATCATGCAGGTCTTTCTCTAACTGGCTAAAATTTAAGTTGAGGCTGGCAAATAGGCAACCTGAGAGCTAAAGTGTTTTAGTACAGACTTCAGTTTCTCTTGGGGTCAAGTAGAGAGGTTGGCTATTCTATTATGCTCACACAGTGTTTTTATTTAATCAGTTTTACTTGTTTTGCTATTTATTTATTTTTGAGATAGGGTCTCACTATGTAGCCCAGGCTGGCCTCAAACCCGTGATTCTCTTGGCTCAGCCACCCGACTGCTGGGGTTGTAGGCACCCTGGCTGGCACTGTTTTGTTGAGGCATCATCTGCCTACCATAAAACATGCATACTTTAGTTCTATGAGTTAGCCTGCAATATGCTTTTAAAAAAGTGAAAAGTTCCCAACGTTTATCACAATCCAGACATCTTGATTCTCTCAAAAACCCAAAAGATGTGGTGCAATTGCGAGGTAACAAGCAGCTGGATCTGAGCTCTGGGTCACAGCTGCCCATCCAGATGACCCAGGAGGCCTCGCTGTCCTGGGGTCTCTGCGCTGTCCACCCACATGCATCTACATCATCCTCTTTCCATCCTGCAATGTTGGCTTTTGTTGTTTCTACTATATATCTTATTCCAAAATGATGGGAAACCACATGGTAAGATGTAGGTTTTAAATGGATTATCTGGGAGGACCTCAAGACAAACAGAAGGGGAAAAAATCCAAGGAAAGAGAGATCAGTTAGGAACCTACTGCCATAGTCAGGTGATTGAGGGTCACAGCACTAGGGATGGACTGACGCGAATGGATTTGAAAGATAAAAAGAGGACAGAGTTATCAAGTCTTAACTGGGGAATATAAAAGAAAGGAAGAAGTCTAGGATGATACCCAGATAGTGGTTTCAGCAATGAAGGATGACGTCGCTCAAAGTCAAGGAATACATAGCCACCAAGCCTGGGAACTCCAAGAATAAGGTGTGATGTTGAAAAAAAAAAATTCGTCTTTGTCCCTGGTTCCTGGCATATAACTCCTAACACACGTGGAATCTCTGGAGTGGTAAAAGTGTTGCTAAGGAGATGACTTGTGGCAGAGAAAGCAGAAGGCATGATTACAGCAGTGGATCTTCCAATCCCACCACCGGAACTTAGAGAGAGAACAGGGTGGAGATTATGCTAGTCACAAGTGGTCAATGATTCACCCAATTATGCCTACATTATGAAACATCCATAAACCCTAAATGATGGGGTTTGGAGAGCCTGGGGTTAGGGAACAGGTTGAGGTTCCTGGAGGGTCATCTGGCCTGGAGAGGGACTAGCAGCTCTGAACCCTTCCTTCCACACCCTGCCCTATTCCTCTCTTCCATTTGGCTGTCCCAGAGTTGAATCCTGACTTCTGTCATTCTAACAAATTATTAAACTTAAGGAGGATGTGAGAATCTCTTGATTATCTTGGTGACAATCTGGGACTGTGATTGGCATCTGAATTAGGTATAGACCTGGAGGACTGAGCTCCTAAGTTGTGGGTTCTAATGTTAATTCCAGGTGGATATAGTTCAAATCTGACTGAAATACAGGACACTATATGGGTGTGGGAGAGTTGGGCAATGGTGTTGGAAAAGACAACACGCATGTGGTGTCAGAGGTGTTGTGGGTGATGTCTGTCACTTCTCAGCACTTGTGGAATCTTCAGCTCATACATATTGAGGGGAGCCAGCCCAGAGCTGGGCATAAACCATAGTTTGCCTTTCTGAAAGCATCTGATTCTTGATGGCTGATAGCAGCTGGTCCTGGCTCTCCTTGTTAATTCTTTGCACAAGACACAGACTGTACATCCCTAACCTTGACTAAAAAGTTGTTATCAACTATGGTGGCACATTGGAATCATCTGGGATGTTTTAGAAAGACAAATGCTGGGGAGTGTGGTCAGAAATTCTGGTTTAATTGGTGTGAAGTGTGGCCTGGAGACAAAGATTTTTCTCTTCAAGCACTCAGGTGATGGAAATGTACAGCCAAGATTTCTGTAGAGTGATAAAAAGAAGAAAAGCTAAGACTATTGGGTCAGAAACAGAGAGAGAAGAAATTGATGGAGGTGAGAACAAAAGAAGACCAGAGAAGGAAGCAAGTGGTAGTTAGAAGTGGTAGACGTGGTACAAGCCAATGCCACGGTGCGCACAGAGGATGCCTTTCCCAAGCTTGTCATGTCTCTGTTGAAGTACTAGATTGATAAAAAAGTGATCAGATGATTAAACCTGTAGAGCTGGAAATCAAGACATGCTTTCATATTTATTTTTAATTTAAAGAGGAAATCTAATAGGATCAACTAGCTAATTGAAAAAGCCTTCTTTAAATAAACCAACCTGCATCGGTAGGGTGAACTCTGATTTAATGGTTTGGAAGCCAGTGAGTCAGACCATATGCAAAGTGCTTGGAAAGGGCCAAGTGCCAGCTAACATTCTTACTGTTCCCAGAGCTGCCTAATCAATGACTCTCCTTGACTACTTCACTGTACCATGAGAAAGCCCACCTCTGGCATAATAATCCCTGTAATTATGTTGAGCAAAGCAGAACTTGGTTACCGAAGAAGCTGCAGTACTGCCAGTGGAATTTTCTTCCATTCTTCTGCTGTTTATGAATAAGCTGGAGATTTCCAAGACTTCATTGTGAAGGTTTCGCAGCTGAAGGTGTCGATATCCTGGAACAAGGGAGAATGAAGAAAAATCTCTTAATCTTCTGTTACAGAGTTCTGCAAAGAAGCGGTACCCCAGAGGTCAATAAATGACAGTCAAAATATAACCTTAAAATGGGCAGAACTATTAGGAGGCTTAGGCAGGAGGATTCCAAGTTCAAGCTCAGCCTGGGCAATTTAGCATTTAGCAAGAACCTACCTCAAAATCAAAACTAAATAATGGGATAGGAATGTAGCTTGTAACAAAGGTCCCGTGTTCTATCTTTAGTGCCCACAAACAAACGATGTACATGTAAAGGAATTACGCTGACGAGACAGAGAAGATGAAAAAATTTTTGTGACAGAGTCTCACTATACAGTCTGTGCTGGCTTTGAACTCACTGTACAACCCAAGGGTCTCTGAACTCGAAATCCTCAAGCATTAGCTTTCCAAGCACTGGGATCACAGGCATGTGCCACCATGTCTACTATAGTAGATAACTTTTTTTTTTTTTTTTTTTTTTTTTTTTTGCTATACTGAAGATCAAAACCAGGGTCTCTGCACTGAGCTACATGCTCAGATCTTTTTTTTTTTTTCTTCCAGGATCTTTTTATTTTTCACTTTGGGTTTTGCTAAGTCACTAAGTTGCTCAGGCCAGGCTCAAACTTACAATTCTTCGGCCTCGGTCTCCCAGGGTGCTGGAATTGCAAGTATGCACCAATATGCCAAGTTGACGCAGATGAATTAAAAATTCATTTTCCTTCTGTTACTGGCTGAAGTGTAACTCGATACCCTACTCATGTGTTGAGCCACAAGTACCTCAAAATGTGACAGTATCTGGAGAGAGGTCTTTTAACAAGGTCATTAAACATTTTAAAATGAAGTTATTAAACTAGGGCTTACTCTAATTATGACTGGTGTCTTTATAGGGCAAAGAAATTTGAGAGAGTGGACCCTGAAGAGAACAAACCAGCTGATACCTTGATTTTCATCTTCTAGCATACAGAACTGAGAGAAAATAAATTTCCATTGTAGTATCTTGTTACAGAAACCCCTGGAACCAAATATAATGACCAAGAGTTGTTTGCACAGTGAAGAAGAGAAGTGAATAAAAAGTAGAAAACTGACAGGTATGGTGGTGCACCTCTAATTCTAGCACTGAAGGATGCTGAGGCAGAAGGATAGCAAGACTGAGCCTTGCTTGGGTAACTGAGTGAGACCCTGTCTCAAAAAATATAAAGAGGTAGGGATGAAGTTTGAGGTAGAGTACCTCTAAAGGAAAAAAGTAGAAAACTGTGGGGCTCAGAGGACAGCAGCTTGAGTGTGACTGTGGTATGGGGGACTCAAACACGAAACTTTGGTACCCAAAGTACGGTGGCAGAGTGAGTACCCTTGGGAGCTTGTTACAAAGGCAGAAGCTTAAGCTCTACCCACATGCCGAATCAGGTTCTGCGTGTTACCACCAAGAGACGAGGCAATTCTTGTGAACATCAGGACCTGAAAGCAATGCACAGGTCAAGTACAAGAAGCCAAACTCTGTGGCGTGTTACACTGAAGCCAATCCACAGGCCACCAACTGTTGGCTTTGCTGGGATTCAGATTCTACACATTCGTCCAGCTCTGCACCTACTGCCCACCGGCCTCCAATACCGGACCTCCGTGAGGTACCACCCTTGCTTTCACCACCACCACTCCCTCCTTTTGGTTTCCTTCGATTACACAAAGAGTGTGATTTGGGAAGTTCATTCTACCTCGTTTTAAAGCCTTGAGTGGAAGGATTCTCTGAGCAGTTACTGCTGAACTGTTGTTTTCCACAACTGCAAAACGAAGAAACACAAGATCTTCAAAGTGAACCCGGAAGAGAAACTGTTCATTCCACATGGGATTCAGGGTGTTTCGATGGATGGGCTTCGTGCGGAAATGGCAGCTGTCCAGGGACATTCCCAGGACATCTACTTCAATGCATGGACTTCCTGTGCTGTTACCAGGGCAAACATTTTGGCCAGAGACAATCTGAAGGGGGAAAAGAAAGTCAAGGTCATAAAAGATGAAAGAGAAGGAAAGAAAACCTCTGGCCCTCATCACTCCCTCTGCAAAAAACACTGGAATAGACCAGGTAGACGATTAAAATTGGCAAGCAAACCCAAATGATTGTAATCAGGTAATCACATGATCGGGATCATGTGGAAAGCTGACAATGTCAACAGTATTTACATAATTATGAGTTTTCAATGTCAAAATTTCAGGTCCCTTCAAAACTAAGATATAATTATTTCTTGTACTTGGAAGAAAAGATCTTCTACCACGTAACCACAAACTTGTTAGTGATACTCTGCTCAAAATGTAGTGGGAATGTATTATAGAACTTCCAAATACTCTCTTTGCAGAGGAACTGAAATATGTAGTCACTGTATGTTGTTAAAAATTAATTCATAAGTAATTCACAGCCTTCTGTAAACATATAACACTGTACTCTAACTGAAGTCATCAAAGAGAAAAGAGGCCACTGTCTTTCTGGCTTAAAGAGAAAAAGTGGTTTGGGTGGTCAAAATATCTGTGAGTTAGGATATCCCAGGGACTTGGGGTGTCATTAGGAGAGCTCCTTTGGAGGTAGGGAGAGAGAAAAATGGAAAGAGAGGAGAGAGGAGAGAGGAGAGAGGGGAGAGAGAGAGAGAGAGAGAGAGAGAGAGAGAGAGAGAGAGAGAGAGAGAGATATCTAAAGATGGAGGAAACAGGTGACCATGTCCTTCTCTCTTTCTCTCTTTCCTATTGTACACCCAGACCTTTTCTGTTAGCTAACAGGAAGGAAAATGATAGAGAAATAGAGCTGAGTGAAAAGATACCAGGTTTTTGTTTTAAGGAGAGTCTGTGCAGTTTTGACAGTAAGTTAATTAAGTGTTAAAAGGAGCAAGGAAAGGCCCAGGAATGAGAAAGTTTAAACTAGAAGGAAAGATGCTTCATTGGATTTGTGTACTGATATTTGTTTTTCTAATATTAGAGCTTCCTGAAGCTTAAGATGAGCTGAAATATCAAGAATATTCTCATAGTTATGACTCTGTGGGCCCTGGAAGAGAAAGTGACCATCATTAGTGCACCAAGGGAAGCGGGAAGCCTCAGAGTCCACTTACTTGGCCTGGCAAATTCAGTGCTCGATGGCATTGTGCCTAGATGTAGGCACTGCTTTCTGGAAGATAAAGAAATTATGGTGGGAACGAAGTCTGCAGGGCCTGTGACGGGACAGCTCTATACTGCCTCCCTGCATTCTTTACTTACAGTTAAAGAATAGATGGCAGGCTCCAGGTTGTCTAGGTCTCTTTCTAGTGGAGAAAACTTCTGGTACATGGGACAGTTCTTGTCCCACAGAACTGGGGGTTTCAAAACATAACCACAGCCACCATTCGCCTCAAACATTGCAGCATTTAAATGTAAAGGGAGATCTGCAAAACAAAGTTTGTTGTGTAAGGGTCATAAACTTACTTTAAAGTTAAGAAGTACTTTACATCTGTTTTCCAGAAGCTTAAGCATGGAGACATTCGGCTCCCCACTGCATAGGCTGACAAACGCCTATGTTGGGCTAGGCCTCAGAGATACAGCGAGTCATGAGAAAAATGTGCTTCTCCTCGTGGAACTTACAATCTATGGAAAGGCACAGCATTCCCACTCCTCATCAGCAAGTAAAAAGTACCACGTCCATCTGAAATGTCTTGTAAAATACCTCACTTTATATTGAATTTTGGAAAGGAATAATGGCATTTTCTTATCCCCAAATACCAAACCATGCTGACAATTATACAGCCAACTGTTGTTGTTTCAAAGGAAAGATAAAAACTTAACTAGCCAAAAAACAGCTTTCCCTTGCAGTCTCAATTTCAACCCATAAATTTCTTGTAAAAGAAATTTCTTTTTAAAGTTGTATTTAAATATGAAAAATAATCACAGATGATTCACATCACATCCATGATCCTTTCCATCATAAATTTTAGGAGCCTTCACAAAGGCTTCAAGTCTATTGGCAGCCAAATTTTTTTTGGCACAGTTGTTTGATGAATGTCTGGATTTCTGTACCATTTCTGGACTCTTCCACACTTGCACGCTCATATGATGGTTCAAGTGTGCATAAAAGTTGACTAAATGAGCAAAAAATTTACGAGCCACACCTGACACATGTTCCCTCTGATAGATTCCTTCCATGCACAAAATGAACTCTGCTGTAAGAACCAGTATCAAGGAAAAGTGTGGTAAGTGCCGTGGAGCAACGAGGAGTTGATCTCTACTCTGTCTCATGTATAAATTGTTTCTGTATCTTAGGGTTTGGCCAGGATTATGTGCAGAATTTCTGAGTAAGATGTCTTAGATACACGAGGGCTTCACAGGCCTTGGCTTCCTTCTCTGTCAATTGAGTGCACTGGTACCCCATCAGTCAGGCCCCCTGTGGTGCCTACATGACTGAGGCCCAGTTGTCTCATCTGGCCATGGAAACTCTCCTCCACAGTCACTCCATGACAGAGAAATGCAGACAAGTCTAAGATGGCAAAGAGAGTGAAGCAAATGACTATCTCACGTGGGGTGAGTAAATGTAAAATGGTCATATACAGGCTAAGCATCCTTAACTAAAACCTGAAATGCTCAAAATAGGAAACTCTTAGAGCTGAGAGGCCAACACAACTGGAAAATTCCATGCCTGACCTCATGTGGGCAAAACACATGAGCACTAAAAATATATCAGATTACCTTCAGGTTGTATGCATAAGCTATAAAAGCAAAAAGGAATTCTATGTTTAGACTTGGATCATATCTTCAAGATATCTCTTCACATATATGCAAATACTTTATAAAAATTCGAATCCAAACACTTCTAGTCTCAAGTATACTAATAAGAGTGATAGTGGTGCTAAATCCATTCAGGTTTGAAGTATGACCTCATGAGCACTGTCCCTACCCTGACAGATTTCCAGAACTTTAAAGAACTTTTTTCTTAATGAAGAGCTCATCTGGTGATCTAATATTTAAAACAGATTCACATGGAGGTGCTCAGTTTGAAATAGGAGTGGCACCCCAAATCTAGTCCTCTTTTGAGTCCCGTGGGAGTGATCTCAGAAATTCCTCTGTGACTACAGTTTGAAAGCTCTTGTTCTAAGCAAGTGAAAGAACTTGCAGGATTCAATGTAACCTGATTTACTCTTCCGAATCAGCTCATGTGATGGTACAGCAGGATGCCATTGCCTTCAGGGGCTTCTTATATTGAATGGACACTGTTATTACATTTATCCTTATTTTTAGGTTCTGAGAAGTCATCATAAAACGTGTGACTTTTGTTTAATACAGAATACATGCTTTTAAAAGAGGATTTTCTTCTAGGGCTGGAGGCATAGTTCAGTGGTTAGAGCACCTATCTAGCAAGTGCAAAGCCCTGTGTTCAATTTCCCAGCACTTCTTAAAAATCAGCTGGACATGATGGTATATATCTGTAAATCCCAGAACTTGAGAGGCTGAAGCAGGAAGACTACCTTGAGTTCAAGGCTAGCCTGGGCTACACAGTAAGTTCAGGACCAGTCTGAACTACTGAGCAAGACTGTCTCAAAAAAAAAAAAAAAGAAAAGAAAAGAAAAAGGATTAAAAAAATGTAAGTTACATGTTTGTATACTTGTAAGTCCTATATATGAGCAGGAATTGTTCTGCCAGAAGAAAAGAACGCAGAGGGCTTCTTCTCAGGCCAGTTTCCATGCTCACAAGTTGGCTTCACTGAGTGTGAAACTCCCATATCCCTGACTCCAGCGCATTGCTGACCTTCTTGGAATTACAAAGTCAGCAGCACATGTGCAAGGAAGTGTCCCAGCTACGCCCACAGGTACTTACGTGTGGCATGGGCGTCCTTGATGTGCACAAAATGGTAAGGAAGATAGATGATCCCTAGGACAGTTTATGAGTCTAGTTGTACAACGGGAGGAAACCAAGCAGTCTTAGCCTAGAACTTTGTTTCAACAATGAAAGAAAAGGTAATTTCAATATTGTCTCTTTCTATTTGGATTTGCAATGCACAAAGCAGTAAGTAACTAGAAGAAATGTGGGCCAGAAATCAAGAACCACAAGTTTGGATCACAATGGGACTGACAAGAATAGCTGCTTCAGCTCAGGCAGCAAACACTTAATGAACATCTATTCTGTGGAAGGTGTTGAACCAGACTCTACCTCTACTTCACAGGAACGAAGGCACAGCATGAAGCTTACACCGTGTCCAGCAGGGAGAGAGATGTTTGACCAAGGCCTGCCGCACTGAACCACAAGAAGACTATGCAGAGAACCCTCAGGATAAACCACATGACTTGGACATCTGCCTCCTCTGGTAGGGAGTTTGAACATGTGCTTCTGGCTTGATTCTGAGAGGTAGAAAGCTGTCCAGGGTGAGTGGAGCACAAGCTGCACTTCCGTGTGCGCTGACAGACTTTAGGATGGCTTAAGGAGTGTCAACCTTCTGTGCCCCGCTCAGCTGGGGCTCTTTGCTATCAGTGGAGCCACGGTGTCTGAACCACCAATGTTGGCACTTGATGAGAAAGGGAACATCTAAAAACAAACCCACTTCCATTTACTTGAGAAAAATCATTTGGTAGTTATTTCAGTGTACTTGAAGTATTTCAGTCTTATAAAAACCAAGGGCGCCAGTGAACAGAGCTATAGACCAGCTCAGGGATGTGTACCCACAGCCACTCAGGAAAGATTAAAAAGAAATGGAAAATAAAAAATTTTACAACTTTGAAAGTAATTTCGCCATTATTTCCATTTGTGAGTCCAAATCATACTTTTTTTTTTTTTTATAACTTACTGAACACACTTAAGAATATCGGTGGAATGACTTCTATGTGCCAAGTACTATGTTAAGAATCACCTGCTCTATCTTACGCAATTTCAATGGAAAAAAGAGCAAGTATAAGAGGCAAAAAGAAAAAAAATGATATCTCCATGTCTCTAACGTCAGCCATAGGCAGGTACTGGTACCAGGGAGCTACCTGGTCCCAGAGCCACAGTTGTGGTTTGAGCTGTACTGAAGACAAGGCTGTGCTGTGGTTTATGTTCAGCTCTGCTAGTTGGGATTAGATTCCATTCACATTAGGTGACAGGGGTAGTTCACTGCTCAGCTCTTCAAAGGAGGGATGGTGGTTCTCTGGACGATTCTTGAAAACATTCCTCATCAACTGTTTTCTCACCTGTAGCTGCTACCCCTTTTCATAACCAAGTGGAACAAAAATGCTTTATCCTCCAAACTACTAGAGACCTTGAATTTATTATTATAAGTCATTCATCAACCTTGAACACAAAGTAGTCATTTGCCTTGGTTTGCTCATCTAAGAAACAAGGATCATAAAGACACCACCTCTTGGAGATGTTAAGATTAAGTGACCATCTGTATGGGGGTAGGCATTTCTATAATGCATCTGTCTTTTGAGATACCCACTGGCTGGCAAGCAACCTCTCCCCCATGCTCCCTTAGGCAGCCCCTAAACTATGTTGTTACAGGCAACCCATCACCCACACACCTGCAAGTAACCTCAAGAAATTCGTTGTCTCGCCAAATTAGCTTTGGTGCAATTGCTGCTTTGGGCTGTGTTTTGTGCCCAGGCCTGGGTGAGCAGACAATGGTCTTCACCTCTCCCTAGGAAAGTTCCTCACGCAACGCTAGGAGTCAAGTATTTCAGCACAGTTCCTGGCTCACAGTGAACAGGTAAGTAGAAATTTATACTTCTGAGTATGCTCCTGAGTTTTAGGATCCATATCAGTAACACTGACAACAAGGAACAGGAATCCTATTCTCTCTGCTTATGTATTTCTTGTTTGTCTTTTTTTTTTCCTGTCTTTTTCCCCCCACTTTTGTTAGCTCCCCATGACAGCACACTAATCTCCATCTTCATTTCAAATGACATGCAAAGAAGCTCACATGGTTTTAATTAGCATAGTGTTTGGTGAGACATTGTTATTATAATTTTTAAATTTCATTTTATGTTGAGAATCAGATCAAGGGTCTGACACATGGAAGGCAATCATTCTACCACTGACAATACTGGGGTATCAATACCCTAAACTCATAATCTATTTTTTTCTTTTTTTCCCCTAGGAGAGTCCCACTATGTTGTCTAGATAATCCTTGACCTCCTGGGTACAACTGAACCTGTGTCTCAGCCTCTGTAGGACAGAGAACCACAGGCACCTGCCACTGCCACTATGTCTGGCAAGGACAGTTACCTAGCAAGACACTAAGCTATGTTAGGAACTCCCTGCCCTGAAAGATCTTTAAAATTAAAAAGATGTAACTGTGAAGAGACATCTGCTTTAGAAAGAGAGCATGACCATAATGCTCAGTGAAATGGATCAAACACAAAAGACTGACTATAGACAGGTGTCCCTCTTGAGAAATTCACAAAAATAATGCCATAAAAAAGGGCCACCATGAGTCACAGGGTAGAAAGAGGCAGAAAGAGCTCGGAAACGGGTAAACCTCTGAAAAAGGGGGGAGCCCAGATGGTCATTGATTCACTAAACCCCATGTCTCTAATGTGTTATAGAATTTGGAATTCATGTATATGTAAACTTTAAAAAATAATAAATAAAATGGTAGGATATTAGTAACCTAGAAAATTTTTAAAAAATGGAGCTGGAGGGCCGAAAAGGGGAAGGGAAAGGATTGTAATGTTAATGTGATATTTATGTGTACAAAAATATCCAAGCTCAATGTAACCATTGTGTATTTCATATAAACACTAATAAAAAGAGAAAACAAAACACCAAAAAAAAAAAAATCAAAACAGAAAAAGAGGGCACGACCACCCCTTTTAAGAAATTCCTTTCAATTTTTTTTGTCACCTTATCTCCTTAACTCCAAAAAAATCAGTGGCACACTGCAGTATCGAATTCCCTTGTTTGCCATCCTCTGCATTTTTGCCCTCACGCATGGTGTGGCCCAGCCTGGACTTCTGCCCCCTTGAAAAAGCACTGCGGCGGAACCGCACATACTGCAGTGTGAGCTGGAGGGGCAAGGTCAGGATGCAGGCCCATTACCATCTGTCTGGTAGTTGAGTGCCACGAGCTGTATCCCATGCAGCCAGAACAAGAGAGGATTGGGGTTGGACGAGTCGATGCGTGTGGCGGCGGGGTACGTCCTCAGCAGCTGACAGGTGGTGTGCTGGATCAGTTTCTGAGAATACCTGCGACACAGACGTTTGGCGGCATTTTCATTCAGCGATGATATATGATAGCATTTGGGAGTTCTAATGATAGCGCTGAGGGACGTGGTTGGGTTGAGAGGGGAAGAAGATTCCTCCCAGGTCTGTCGAATTCCTTCAGAGAAACCTGCACCCCCAAAAATCAGCCTCAGATTAGTGTAGAAAACTTCAAATATTTTAGAAAAACAAACCTGAATGACATCCTATAAATAGCCATAATGCACATATATATGGTAGAGTACATTTTGAATTTTATTTGCGAGTTAGTTCTCCACCTTGAAACCACATGGTGGGTGCCTAGCTTTAAAGTGAGAGTAGCAGGCGGAGGCAGGTGCAGCTTAGACACAGCTAGATGTAACTTCGGGAAGTGCAGTCTCTGCTTAAAAAGTGTTTTGAGAGGCAGACATGATGCCTCCTTCTCTTTTAAGAGACCCTCTTCAATGTTCTTTTAACTTAAAAGGGGTAGAGCATGGGCTTACTACCACTTTGTGTGGTAAGGCACAAAGCTCTGATTCAATCCCTAGGACCAAAACTGAAACAAAATAAAACAATAAAATAAAATGAGAGCAACAACGACCATTTAAATTAAGAAACTAGAAGTCCTTTGCCTGTGTACTGCATCTTCCCTGTGGGTACATCTGCACACATATACCACAAAATATGTGCAAGGATACACAACCACAGATAACAACAGGAAGCACCTTGAGTATTATATCAGCAACGAAGTGAATAAATGCCAACATAGCTGCACAAAGGAATATCAGAAAGGCATTAAAGAGAATAATATATACATATATATTTATGTGAAGATTTATAGTAAATACAAAAGCTATACAAGTATGTTCAGTTATATCTCATTTGAATTATCTTAAAAAAGAATCTTGGTTTTCTTGAACAAAACCCAATAAACTTCACAGTGGTTACCTCTGAGAAGTAGTACCAGGGTACTGAGATTCTTTTAGGAATTTTAATAAGTCTCTGTATTGATATTCTTTAATTAGGAAAATTTATAACATTTACAATAGAAAGTAATTTGGATATACAGAAAGTAAAATGGATATATTTCTAGGTAAAGAGTGCAATTCCAACAACCATTAGAATGTTCCAAAGTGCTTCCAATTTTTACTTTTGAGGCAAATGATTTTAGAATATCTTCAATGAAATACTGCTCTTAGTGAGTTAAAAGTATAAATTAGCAACTGAAAAATATTTATGCCACACTCAAACAATGTATTTATGAAAATATAAAAGACTAAAAATTCAGTGGAAATACTTAAGACAGCAAAATATCTGAATCATCTAGCATGCAGGATCAACCGAACATATTGTAAGAAGGTAACTTTACTTTTTCCAGATGTTTTGTTAAATGATGCTGTCTCCCCTGGGCTCATTCTGCCCGGATTGTTGCCAAAAATGGACTTCCTGCTTTTCCTTTCTTTTCCTCTGCTAGAGCCAGATGCATTTAGAGTTGACAGGCCTGTTCCCATAAAATGAAAATAAATAAGCCAAAAGCTACAGGCGAGGGAACTCAACATTTTCCATCCTGGCTAGTATTAATTTTGAGTCCTTCACTCCCTGTAACTCAGCACAGGAGACCTGCTCACATGCTTAGTACAGTTAGTGACAGGATGGTAGGCAATCAGAGCAGTTTTTAATCTCTGAAGTTAAATGGGGCACAAATGACGTGCTATTACAGACTAACAAATCACAAAATCACACACACACACACACACACACACACACACACACACAGACACATACACACCCCTTTCATATGTACAGGCAACTAGGGTGTGTGTGTGGGGGGGAGGGGTGGGTGGTACTGGGGATTTAACCTAAGGCCTTCAACCTGAGGTATACCTGTACACTTCTTTAAAAAAATTTTTTTTGAGATAGGGTCTCACTAAATTGCCAAGTTTCCCACGTGAGGCTCAAACTTGGGATCCTCCTGCCTCAGCTTCCCAGAGATCTGGGACTATGGTATCTGAAAGATTTTTGAAGACTGCATGGAAGAAGTACTTTAGATAATATTTAATTCTCAGAGTTTGGTTACTTAATTTTGAGAGATAGAAGAATAGTCATAAGCCTGAGATTTAGTATCATATTATGAAGGTTTAATTCCTTCTGGCATGAACCAAGACTCAATATTCTGCCTTCTCTGTTCCTCAGTTTCCTTATCTGCAAAATGGGTAAGATTATGGGAATTTACAGCATTAGTCTGACAATTCAAAGGAAAATATATTAAGATGACAGAGAAGTGTCACGGCTGTAGTCACTTTACTCCTCGACCCACCACTCCCCAGCTCCTTCAGCCCAATGAAATGCTGGGCGCGCAGCAGGAACGTGGTACGTATTTGCTGAACGAGGGAAGGAACGCACACCACATGGACCTGGCTCTGGCGTGCGGGGATTGGTTTAGAGGCCTCCGTGAAGCCACAGTTGCCTCCAAACTGTTCGCATTGCCTGTGATTGTACTGCTGGAGAGGAATTCCTTAAACTGAAATAGAGTTAGGAGGCCCGCTTTGAGGTAAAACGTGGATCTTCCAAAGCCATCTCCAGAGGAGGCAGGACAGAGCGGGTTTGAAAGCACAGGCTTTGGGGTGAGGAAACAGGTTTGGAGAGGGGCTCTGTGTTGGCCCAAGTCACAGGGAATAGCTGTGGTAAAAATATAAACGCAACGCGTTCTTTATTTTTTTCTATTAGAGGGAGGAAAAAAAAAACTTCAGAGAGTATATTGAAAAATAAACTCTGTGAGATAACAGTGATATAAATATGGAAAAACAGACACTCCGTTGGCCCTTAGAAACCCAAGACAGTATGGGAAAGGGAACACAAACTAAAAACTGCCACACCCCGGCTCCGGCTCTTGCCCTGCTATGTGACTGTGGGGAAGCCCTTCTACTCCTGCAGGTCTTGGGCCACCCAGTCTCTGTGGCTCCCTGCCCTACAGGGGCTCCTAAGTCTTCTGAGAAGGGACTTGAGCTGAAGGTGAGATGGGTAACGCAGCTGACCAATTAAACCTATCAAACTTAAAATCAATAGGGTAATAAAACATTCATCTTTTCTTCATGTACACCAAAGCAAATTCTAATACATGTTTAGAAAGTATATTAACAATGTTTCCAGTAATACAATTTAGTTATTTTGATAAAGGAAGAGAAACTGAAGAGAGGGAGATGTAAGAGACTTCAATTATAACTAAAAAGAAGATGTAACACAAAACACTTTTAAATAACATATTTGACTTTGGAATAGCATATTTGAGTATTTATTTATTTATTTTTGAATTACTGAGAGAAGGTCTTGTTCTGTAATCCAGGCTGGTCCTGGAACTCACAATGCTATCTAAGCTGGCCCTGGACTCACATGGCAATCCTTCTGTTTCATCCTCACAAATGCTACGATTACAGGAGTGTGCCACTACACTCAGTTTATGTGGTGCGGGAATCAAACTCAGGGCCTTGCACTTGCTAGACAAGTGCTTTAACTGCTAAGATATGTCCCCAGGCCCACGTATGTAAGCCAAACAACTACCTGCTTAGTTTGTGCCTCAGATCAGAAGCTGGACCAAATGACCTCTTGACTCTTGTCTGATTCTGTCTTAATACAGAAATTTACCCTTCCACACTGACTTCAAATATCTACGAGAATCTGTGCTCCTTATTTCCCCAGTTCGTGAGAAAAGACAAAGTCAGTGGAATGGCTTATGTGTACGTAGAGTCACCTGCCTCTACAGCGAATATGAGATGCAGTGAGTGTGATTCTTGAGAAGTGTGGCCCCCACACTTGGTTCCGTGTAGAGGATATGTCAGCCATCATGCTCTTTGAGAGGCAAAAGACTTTCTCCCACTTTCTGGGATATGACTTGGTTTCCTGTTTGTAAGAGGAGCTGCCTCTTTCTCTGCCTGTACCTCGTGCTTTCCACTGTTGCTGGCTGCCACTGAGTAGACTATGACCTGAAACTGTGAGCTGCAATAAGTCCTTCCCCCTAAAGTTGTGGATGTTGGGTATTGAGTCACAGCAATATAAGAGTAACTAAGACAGAAATTGGTAACAGAAGTGGGGTTGTTGCTGTGACTTTACCTGACCATGTGGTTTGGAAGCCTTTGGAACCAGTTTGTAGGAGGTGTTCAGAAAGGTTTGAGGATGCTGGCTGGAGAAGCCTTGGAGTGCTCTGAGCTGAGCTTGACGGGAGATTCTGGTCGGAGCTCAGAAGACCAAAATGCTGATAGAAGTGTGGATTGGAAAGGCCAGGCCCAAGAAGTTTCAAAGGAAGGCCTTGGAGGCTAGGCAGTCGGTCCCTAGGAGGGCAGTGTGTGATGTTATGAAGGAGAAACCTAAGGTGAGATGGGAGGCCCCAAATTTTGCAGAAGCCAAGAACATGGACTGTCAGCTGAGAAAAGCTGTAAGCCGTAAGTGGATTCAGTCCAAAGCACAGCAGGTGGAGGTTGCAGCCAGTAGCAAAGCTGAGGGGGTGGGACCCCCCAAGCCCTTCGGAGTTCATACCTTGCCACAATTTACCCCAGGCACTGGACAAGGAGCTACAGAATTTAACCTTTGCCCTCTGAGCTTACAACTTGTTTTGGTTCAATTGCTTTCTAGCCTCCTACTCCTCACTGTGTCACTGTATTTCTTTGATTTTCAGAGGAGTTGAGAGTTTGCCTTGTATCTCAGAGGAGACTTTGGATTCTTTTAGCAGTGTTGGAATTGGTAACACTTCGGCAGCTCTTAGAGGACTAAATGCATTTTGCATGATGAGGTGGACATGAGTCTTCTGGGGGATAGGGGCAGAATATTGTGGGTTGCATTTGGAATGTCCTCCAAAAGCTTCACGCATTTGTATGTTATGAATTATCTATGGAACTATGTGCTATTAGGAGATTGGGGCTTGGTCTGCAGGGCGAGTTAAGGGCATGTGGTGGAAGACAGGTGTGTGTGTGTGTGTGTGTGTGTGTGTGTGTGTGTGAATTAGATTACGAGGGTACAGATTAGATTATGCGGTTATAGGTGTGCGGTGGGGGCTTAAACCCAGAAGGGGTGGAACACTGAGGCTGGAACCAGAAACAACAGATCACCGCAACAGGACCCAGAAGGACACAGGCGGCTTCTTGCCTTCCTTTTGGGACTTGTCGTGGCTTCCTGTTTGTGATGTCCTGAGGAGCTGCCTCTACTTCTGCTCTGCCATGTGCTTTCACTATTGCTGGCCACTCCTTAGCGGACGTGACCTTCTGAAACTGACAGCTAAAATAAATCTCCCCTTGCCAACCACCCCCTCCCCCCAAAAAAACCCAAACCAAAACAAAACACTTTCTTCCATCATAAAAAAGTTTCACCATGTCTAAGTACGATGATCATAACAACCAATGTGACCTAAAATCATGCTCTATGAACACAAACTTTTATTTATTTTTGGTACTGAGATTGAACACAGGGTCTTTATTCTGAGCTACATTTTAGCCCCTTTTTATTGTTTATTTGAGATAGGGTCTTGCTAAGTTGCCCAGGCTGGGCTCAAACTTGTGATCCTTCTGCCTTGGATCACAGTCCTGAACTACCAGGGTTGGCTAAGCAAACTTTAATGTTATCTTTTTATATTTTTATTCAAAATATTATCTTGTACTTTGCTACTCATTCACTATATCCTCTTCAATAGGATTTGCCAGCAGAAAAGAAGTAGGAATGGCAAAATCTTAAAAACAATTTCTGGAAGAAAACTTAAAATTAAAAATTCCATTTATCTTTTCCCCCTACGTGAGTGAAAAATCATTATTACCTAATTTTTTAAACAGCTCAACATCTTTGTTCCAGGCGTAATCTGAGAACAGGTGCTTAAGCTAAGTTCTGTAGGGTGGGACCTGGGTTCAGGCCATCCAGAACAGATGAGGAGTGGCATCTTCATCTCCCTCTCCAGGCCAAGTTTATGTACCCTATTAGCTCACATTCGAGGGACCCTCCCAGACCAGTTTTTTTCTGTCCTCAGAAACTTTGTACAAGAGAATTCATTTTTTTTTTTTTTTGGCAAGAGGAGATGAATTTTTCTGACTTTCATACATTTATGGATTTTCCTAACTTTTCCACATTTTGGTACCCCATCTGTGGGACAGACAGTTGGGTTAGCCCTCTGATGATATATCTGAACAGGAAAGGTAAATTTTTGTGTGAGTCAAGGCTGTACTTTAGAAATAGCGTTCAGAATCATAGGTTTACTATTTATTAAGTGAAATGAATACTTCAGCGTAAGTATGGACAAATGGGAACTTACTACAAAGTTCAGGGATAAGCAGGTGACACAGGTCCCAGACTGTCAGAGGACTGCACTCCCTGGGCCACTGTGATTGCTTAAGGTTCAAACAACTCAATAAGCAACAGTGAAACTTCTAGAAGTTCTGAAGAAACTCTTACACCAAACTTGCACTTGAAGATGAAGCCTGCAATTCCAGGAGGCCCCAGCCATCTTGAGGCCCAAAGGGAATAAAGCTCACATAGCAGAGGCAGAGAAAAAGCACGTGCCCTCTTGTGTCGCCTCAAACATGAATATCATCATTATTCGTTTTTTAAGATATGACCCAATATGTTTTTTTTCCTTTGCTTAGGTCGACGTCTGCACCTTTTAAAGAATCTTAACTGATATGTTCTGAAACTTTTAGGCAAATTTACTTTAACTTTCTCACAGTAATATTGTGAATAGTCAAAGAGATTTCTCTGTAAAATACTTATCACAAATCTTGGTATGTAAATGTTTAATACATTTTAATTATTAATATTAACTATTCCGATAATACATTATTTGGTCTGGAAAACGAACATGACATTTTTCCTCATGTGCATCAAAACAAATAATAACTACAATAATAATAATTATAACATAAGACATAATAATCATTATTTTGGTCACATGATTTAGTTATTTTGGAGTGTCTGCAATGCCCAATTAGATGAATAGGAGACTTTTACCATTTTGTATCTTCAAGTGTTACAGATACCAATGCTGACTCTTACCTGGAAATTTTACTGCTTGGCAATAGATGACAAGGTCAGAAAGCTCTGGTGCAATCTGTCTGCTTTCTTTTTTATTCTGAGGAAGATAAAATTCCTCTCCCAGTTCCATGTCATAAATCTGTTATGGAAAAAGGATACCATTCACACAGCAACCACATGTGGCCTATCTCCGCACTTCCATAGCTCCTGACTTGTACTCTGGTGTAGGCAGACTGTTTCTCCTTGCTCGGTATTTAGCCACACTCATGTCCTAACATTTCTCCCGGAGTAAGAACTTTCAGATGGAAGGGACAAGCCTAATTCATTTACCATTCTCTCACCATCTCCCACAATCCACTATCTTAAATATGAAAGAGCCCACGTACATTCGTTGAGTTTGGATTCACTATCTGTTATGAATCAAACTATGACATATTTTTTATTCCATCCTTCAATAATGCTGCAGCAACTCTGTGTAGAAAGTTACTCAGAGTCTATGTGCTGCAGTCACCTGAGGGCGAGGTCTGAGTGTTCTACTTACCTCTGTAATCTTGATGCCACTCCTCCATTACTTCACAATCTGGTCCCTGTTTACCTTCTTGGTCATGCCAGATGCCTACAACTTCTTGCAACCCCTGGACAACCGGGCTGGTCTCAAGCTCTGATCACCTGGCTTCCATCTAGTTGGCTAAATCTTCCTTCTTATGCCTTGTCCACCCTGAGAGCCAGCCCCTGGTGCTCTGGTAACACTCCGAGACCACTGCTCTCTGCACATGTCTACAGGTCTGTCCCCATCATTGAACCACCCCTGTGCCTCTTGAGGGCCTGCTACTTGTACATATTCAGATACTGATTGGCTGAATCAATGAGTAACCTTCCCAAGTAGCAGGTGGGTATTTCATATTACCACCACTAAGCTGTTGGCATAAAGAACAGTGAGGGCAAAGTTTCCTTCCTGGAAGTGACAAGGGTACCAGCCAACAGAAGCTGTTCACTCACCTTTCCTTTGCTGCAAGCAGAGTTATCTGTTTTCTTTATTCTCTTGGGGATTTCTTCATTGTATTCAAACTGAAGCTTATCACTGCATGATTTATTTTCAGGTCTGTCTTCCAGAATGTTGTCTGAAAAATGAGTTAGGTCTCAGCAACAAAGGTCCACATGCTTTATATAGGGGTTGCATGGACACCAATGTGAGCATAGTGGGATACCTGTACCTATCTGCAAGGCTAAGGCATTGGCTATACTGCCAAAATGATGGCCTAAGAGCATTACACAAAAAATAGGGTCAATGTATTTGGCTCTAATTTAACTGACTCCTTTACTAGTAGTTTTGCTACCGTGAAGACTTACTCTAGGTGAAAATGCCTATTTTCATCCAGGTGACTGGACCTGAGACACGGCTCCCTCCCTTAGGAGCCTGATGGTGTGCACGTTTGGGAAACATTTAGTGGTTGAAGCACTTCTGGATGGTACATATGTGACATAATCATCCTCACTCCAAAATGAAGCTATTAGTTTCCTTACCTCAAGGAATGTCAAAACCAACATGTGTTTGTGGGGAAACTTGTTAGGAACAGTGAAATGTTTTCACAATTATTAACTGGCAAGTAAACTTCTCATGACTGCTATTAAGTGGCAATCTTTAGAATAGTAATTTAAAATATGTAAATATATCTAAGTACAACAGATAATTTTACACTTTGTTCTTTTGTTGGCAATTCTATTCAGAATGCCTGTAAAAATATTCGAGGGAAATTACAATTATACTCTTTTAAAATTAAGAACAAGAAAGCTAATTTCTCATCTGAGATTTATTATCTCATTAGACTATGAATGCTTAGACCAAAGTATCCTCATAGCAAACCAGGGCCATGCAGGCTGCCAAGAAGTAACAAGATCCATCGTTTCATTACATCTGTATTCGCAGAAGTGTCACCGTGTCATGCTAATCACACTCAAGAAACTGGAAACAGCACGTGACATCCATGCACTTGAAATGGTGTTTACCTTCCTGACCGTTAGGAGCAGGGGAAGCAGTGAGGGCGTCTGCTACAGAAAAACAGAATCAGAAGTGTGTGAAAGTGAGGAGAGTTAAGACAAAAGTCAGACAGACCAGACACAGGCATGAAGCAAAGCATCAGTAACAACAGCCTAGACTGCAGAATAAATAAAGTAAGAAACGATCTATGGATTTAATATTTTGATTATTAAGGTAGTCGAGGGCTAGCAACAGAAAAATGCAAACATTGTTAGTCATGTCAGCAGCTGCCAAAATCACGCTATATATTTTCAGTTATGACTGTTGTAATACTCCTAGTCTGACTTTATTTCAAACGGACATATATCAATAAATTCATTAGAATCACACAGTCATTGTCACAGAACATGTCTACACTAAACTGTAAATTCAAACTTGTGTTCAAAAGTAGTCAAGGTAAACAGCAAGGTTTTATTTGGGAGTTGGGGAGATGAAATCCAATGAAATGGGGATGAAACTTAATAAAATAAATATTTAAGAATGTATTACTCAAGAGACAGAATAATAATTCCTAAAATATACACCCCTCATTCGCAACTTCCTTGAGATTTTCGTGAAATAATTCTGTGGCTAGAATTAGCTAAGAGGCTGTCTTGTACAAGTTTGAACAGGGCATGGAAAACCTGTGGGGACTATCTGGGAATTAGCCAGTCAGAGCAGTTTTCAAGGAAATGGGGAGTACTCATGTGTTGGGAGGGGACTTAAGTTGTCACAGATCATAGATATTTGTGCTAGAAGTAGGGTAATGGGGGCGCTCAAACATGTCACAGAAGCTTTTCACTAACTTTCAGAGGGACCTAAGGTAGAAAGACATGGCCCAGGTCTCACAGGTCCTTGGAACAGAAGCTGGCGGGGTCCCCTTGTCCACTAATATCCAATCCCAGTACATGTGGGCTTTAGAAAATGCACACAACTATTTCAGATATGCAGGGGGGATTAAATATTACTCCCCCAGATGAAAATATATCAAGATCCTTCTCTCTCTTAATTGTGTTTGCAAATGAAAAACATCTATAATAATTATTCAAAAAGTTGCCTCCTTTCCGATTCTCAAAAGCACAGAGAAGAAAAAGCACAGGATTAATTTATGATAGACAGTAAGTCTGTCTTCTATCTTCTTCATTTTTGGCAAATGACATCTAGAATGGTGGGCTTCTTGTTTATTCTAGTTTTGTTTTTGGTTTCTTAAGTGTGTGTTTCATTTCATATTCTTGTTCAATCTATTCACCTATGGCACATTACCACAACAAGACTATGTAAGAATGTCTATATTCCCACTAATGTTCTGGAACAGGCTGTAGGTAAACTGTCTTAGCTCCTTTTAATTTCCTTCCTCTTTTTCTCTGTAAGATATGCACCTCCTCTTACTTCACAGAGTTTCAGGTCAAGTAAGTCAGCCTTTAAATGACATCATGCAGCAATCAGGTCTTATGAAATATCAAATGATTACTGTCATTCGGGTTACAGGAAAATAGTAGACTGCCACCAGTGTTGGAGGCTCACAGGAATGATAACATATATGGAAACAAGTCTGAGGGTGAGAAGCAGAATCTGGAAGGGGGTGGCTCAGCAGACGCATTGCCAGTTGCAGTTGGGAGTTTGGGGATAACTGCATATTCAACACAACAGTTGATATCCAAGGAACATACTGCGAATATAGACTGTTTGTATAAACAAGGATTTGGTATTTTCTCACTATTATGTTGCTCTCTTTCAGAGGTTGCCACAATGAAACACTGTGTTATCAGCAATGTGCTGAAAAAATACTTGGCAGTAGCTAACGAATGACACTGCTTTAGTGCAAACGAGGTACATTTGAAACCTCACGCTCACATGAGAAAAAGTCTCCACTCATCTGTGGCTGACATGATTTATATAGCGTCTTCGCATCATGTCCCTGGCCATCACTCATATTTTTCCTATCTGATGAGGCCAGAAAAAAAGTCTCCTGAGTTCAGTAATCTGGGAGGCAGGCAGGAAAGGGCAATGAGGCTCCTCTTTCTCTGCAGGCCAGAGTAAGAGGTGGTGCTGCCGCCTGCAGGTGAGACGAGGGACAGAAGGATTCAGTTACAGCTTAAAATACTTGCCAAGAACCTGCCGCCACAAAAGCCAAGAGGGAAAAATGAAGCTTCTCTATCAATCCATTTCTCTCTTGAAGCACATTTTAGAAATGAGGCCCCCTGTCGCGACTCTCGCTGTCCTCTTCCCTTTTGAGTCATGGATGCAATGGCTAACTGAATTCCTTTCCTTCCCTGTTCCTTGCTAAGTGACCTGGTTCAGAACCTCAAATCAGACGGAATTATCACAAACTGTATTGTTAGTCTATGGAACTCCAGGCTTATTTTTGAAAAAGAAGAAAAAGGGAAAGTCACTGAAGCATTTCCTTGCACACAGCCCTAGGATCTGTTTCTCTTACCATCAGAAAGAGACTCGTAGTCATAATCATAATCGTCTTCCTCATCTTCCTCCTCTTCATTGTGGGCAGGCGGGGGGTTGGCAGTCCCCCCGTTGTAAGCCTGCGCTTGCATCGATGCTAACTGGTGAGCCTGGAAGACAGTGGTAGTTCAAGGATGTATATGCCATCCGATTAAACTTTCACCTATAATCTTCAAAATTACCACCTAATAATGCTTACCATGATCATTCAATATAGCTCACACTACTTTAATTCACTGGAGAGAGAGAAAAAAAATCCAGATTCATGGAAAATAAAATGTCAATACTTGGACGAACGTCTATAATCCTATAAAAAGAATTGTGAAGCATTTATTTATGTATTTATTTTCTGAGACAGGGTCTTGCTCTGTAGTCCAGGCTGGCCTCAAACGCATGGCACTACTGACTCAGCCTCCTGTGTGCTGGGATGATAGTCATGCACTACCATGCCCAGCTTATGTTTTGCCGGGGAACTGAACGCAGGGCCTTGAGCTTGCGAGGCAAGGGCTTGAACCACTGAGCTATTCCTCCAGCTTCTCGAGGAGCTGGTAGAAGCAATCACAACAGCCTGTGTGCTGTGTGCATCTCCCTAGGCCGAGGGAAACCAGTACTTTGGAAAATCTTAACAGGCCCGAATGACTGAAGAAGTGAGAGAGGCTCTCATGTGGAATAATGAACCTCTGCCAAGACCACAAGTTTTTCCTTCTCTAAATAATATTTAAAGTCCTCTGACCCTAAAGACAACGTTAGGATACCTGTGGACAGAAATCAAAGAATGGTTGTTAGCTTAAAGACAACAGACAACACAAAGTGTAGAACAAACTGACAAAAGTGGCTTAGAAACTTTACGACATTTGATGCACTCAGTGGGGGAGGTCATTCAGTGAATACAGAACTCAAAATGATGTTCTATCTCTGTCTGTCTGTCTGTCTATCTATGTCGTGCACACTTGTAATCCCAGCACTTTGAAAGGCTGAGGTAGGAGAACTGCAGGTCTGAACACAGCCTGGGCAACTAAGTTGTTAAAAGCTAGGAGTGCAGTTTAGGGATAGGTCCCTGCATTCAATTCCCAGTACCACAAAGAAAATCATTATACATGTAAATATATACATAGGCCTATATAATTCTATAGTTACATCTACACATGCTCCTATACAATTATATATAATTCTGCTTCCTATTTTGTACACGACAGCATTAATGAAAAGGCTGGATATTTAAAATCTCTCCTCAGTTATTATATTTATTAGTGTTTGTAAAGCACAATGATTATATTCAACGCAGGGAACCGATACATACTCACACATGTGCATGTATAAATACCCATCACACCTTGACCCCCTTCCCCTCCCCTTCCCCTCCCGCCTGCCCGCCTCTCCCTCCCCCAGACCCACTCTCACCTCCTCTTAGTCTACCTCCCTATTTCTTGTCATCCCTTCTTCATTTTACTCTTTTATTTATTTACACTTTGGCTTCTCAAATTAGAGAAATCATGACATATTTTACCTCTGATTTATTTTCCTTAGTTTTATGGTCTCCAGGTGCATCTGTTTTCCTACAAATGATTCACATTTTTCTCTCTCTTTAAGAAGAGTAGTACTTCGTTATACATATATCCTACATTTTCTTTTTTCTTTTTTTTGAGGCAGGGTCTCACTCTGTAATTCAGAGCTGGTTCTGAACTCACTATGTAGCTTCAGGCTGGCCTACAGTATATGGCAATCCTCCTGCCTCTGCCTGAGTGCTGCGATTACAGGCCTGTGCCACCACGCCCAGTTTATGTGGAGCTGGGGAATCTAACTCAGGGCCTTGTGCTTGCTAGGCAAGTGCTTTAATTGCTGTGCTAGTTCTCCAGCCCTGATCCTATATTTTCTTTACCCACTCATCTACTAGTGGACATGCAGGTGGCTTCCAAGATCCAATTATTATGTGTTGTGCTATTATAGACATAGCCATGTACATTAGAGATTAAATTTTAATGCAGCAGTGGGTCTTGAACTGTTTTTGTGTCACAGGTCCCTCTGCAGTCCAGTGAGAGAGCATTCAAAGCCAGCCTGAGCGACACAGTGATGCTCCGTCTTAGAGCAACACACCACCACCGCCAACAACAAAAACTCAAAACTCTGAAGCTCTGGAGGTGTGATACAGCACAAACTTAGCATACACAAGGCCCTGGGCTCATTCTCCAGCTCCACACATACATGTGCACAAATTGTGTTGTTAGCGTATATATGTTTCTTTACTAATACAGTTAAAAAGAACATGGAACAGTAGTTATTCAAGTACTTTTTTTTTTTTTTTGAGACAGAATCTTGCTCTGTAGCCCAAGCTGGTCCTGAACGCACTATGGAGCCCAGGCTGGCCTTGGACTCACAGCAATCCTGTCTCAGCCTATGGAGTGCTTACCGGTGTGCACCACCACAACCAGCATATGTGGAACTGGGGAATTGAACCTGGGTACTTAGCTCTTTAATTGATGAGCCATTCCTCCAGCCCTCAAGTACTATTTTATAAAATAATTATGTTAACACCAGAATAAGCAAGTGGGATTATGTCAAATACAAAAGCTTCAGCACAAGAGAAAAACAAGAGTGAAAAACAACAATCAGAATGGAATATTTTTTACCAGCTACTCTCCTACTAGAGGTTTAATATCTAGAACGTAAACATAACTCAAAGAAATTAGATCCCTTCCCCCCAAACACAAACAACCCAATTAAAAATTGTGTAAATAAGATCAAGAGATGTTTCTCAAAAAACAAAACAAAACAAAAAACCAACCAAACAAAAAACACCCAATAAATACCTTAAAAAAGGTCACCATCTTTGGTCATTAGAAAAATGCAAATCAAAACAACCCTGAGATTTCTTCTTAGTCCGATAAGAATAGATATCATTAGGAATACACACACACACAGACACCAAATGCTATCAAGGGTGTGAGAAAAAGGAACTCTTCCATATGTAAGCTTGTGCAATTATTAGGAAAACCAGTATGGAGATTCCTCAAAAAAAAAACAAACAAAAAACAAAACAAAACAGAAATTCCATTTAATCCAGCTCTATCTCTTCTGGGTATCTTCTTGAAAGAATTGAAGACAGCATTGCTATGGTTTGGATGTAGAGTGCCTCCCAAAAGCCTTGTGAATTTGGATAGTGGGACACCTATGGAACTGTGTCCTATTGGGAGGTAGGGCCAGGCCGTAAGGGGCAAATGCTTGGCGTTTGTCCTGGAGGGATTGTGTCCATTTGTTGAGATTGGGGAAGGGAGTACCCAGGACAGCATAGAAGTTTCAGATGTGTGATGTTGACTTGTGGGCCAGGAAGTGATTGAGGAGCACCCCACCTACATATGGAGGCCCAGCTGGCAGCTGAGTAAAGGAAGGAAGAAAAAAACACTGTTACAGCTTCTTCCTGGGAAAGCTCTGCTCTTTGCTTGGGTCTCATCCACTTCCCCCGCCCTCACTTGGTTTCTGTCTGCAATGCCTTAACCAACGCTCCAGCCACCGCCACGTGATCCTACCCTGTGGGCCGTCCACCAGCTACTACGAATGGACTGGGTACGACCTTTTGGAACAGTAAGCTAGATTAATCTTTCCTCCTTTAAGTTGTAGATGTCAGATACTGTGTCACAGCAAGGAGAAAGTAACTCACATAATCACAGAGATGCATGGATAGCCATATTTATAGTAGCACAACTCACAACTGCCGAACAGTGGCAGTCACTTCGACAGATGCCCAACGACAGATGATCAGATAAAGCAAATATGATGTATTTACACAATGACGTATTATTTCGCCATTAAGAAAGACAAATTCAAGGCATTTATAGAAAAATGAATGGAACTTGAGACCATAATGTTAAATGTTTTTTCTTATTTAAAAAACCAAAAACTAAATAAGTTGAGGAATTAAAAAAAAAAAAAAGGAGAGATGGCAAACTGCAAGGTAGATTTTTTTTTTTTTGAGATGAGAAAGGGTCAGGGGTAGAGGGAGACTGAAACAGGAAAGGGAAAGAAGAGGCATAAAAATGATCAAAGGACATGTACTACCTTGCAAAACGAATGTACAAACTATATACTGCAGACGTTTATCAATTAAATAAAAATGAAAATAAGAGTGAACACAAAGAATTCTTGAAAATACTACCAACAACTATGAAGTAATATGAACAATCTGTCTTTTTTTAATTGATGACAAAGACATAAGCACCATTTCTGTAGTTCATCCCTGCATTTATAATCAAAGAAAGTGCTAAATTTCAGCTACAGACTACTGAAAAAAGACCTAATTTTTTGGAATTTACATTCATACATAGGCTGAATTCTAATAGTGAATATTGCTACAGTTAAGAACTTCTATAATACAGGTTTCATCTGGCCTTCGAATTATGCCTTTTTTTTGTTTTTGTTGTGGTGCTGGAAATCAAACCCAGAGCCTGTACATACCATGCAAGTGTTCTACCACTGAGCAACATCTCTACTCCATTTTATGCTTTAAAATAATTCCTTAGTTTTGGAATGTGTTTCTATTACCTTTAATAACAAAACGTATACCCAAGAAAACTACTGATTAGGCCTTGTCTATGCCCAGATGAGATGCATTAACACAGAGTGCATTCCAGACGATTGGACATTGTCTTGGCCAAGATTTCTTGGATTTTATGGAGCAATATCGGTGTTAATAGCTGACATGGAAAAACTGACAATTCAGTAACCATGAACACAATAAAAAACTTTGGCAACAGTAGCTTAACCACGCTGAAACAATTTCCCATTACAGGGCTTCACAGTGTTCATTATGACTCTTCAAAGATTTTCAGTGTAGCATTCGCTATATTTAACTAAATAGGGATTTCCCCCTCCCCCCAACCTCAGACAGTCTCATAGGATTCTGAAGCCTTAGAACAAGCTCAAGGTAGACGGTGGGCTTCACAAATCCCGTTGGAAGCCAATCCATCCCTGCTGTTGGTAAGTTCTTTGCAAAGAAATGGCTCATCTATGTGGGTGGTTAGGGTTGAGCACACTGAAGCACAGTCTGCATTTGCCGGCCTTGTGTGAGATCTGAGTACAAGGTCTAGACCAACAACCTCCCAGACAATTGAAACAAAGTCCCTGCAGGCAATTCTGGGAAACAATTGTGCAGACTCCCTAGGAAATCAACATGGAGGGCTGCAAGCAGACACCTGGGAATGGGATAACACTGTCCAGGTTTTCCAAAATGAAGATTAGGTAAATAGTGAAAACTATACTCCAGGCAGTATGAAAGTGACATCTGACAAAATTTCAGAATGGATTATTAATTAGTTGGTTTGTGAGAACTTACAAAATAAAAAAGAGATTAGAAAGAGTGGTCATGGGCTTAACCAAGAACAAGTTTCCTGTACATAACCACCTTGGCCTTTTGGATTCTGTAACTCACTTTGAGATAAACAGCAGATAAACAGTGTTTTTCAAGCTTGCGGGATGCTAAGAATCATCACTATTGTTGTTGTTATTATTATTTTTGTGCTACTGAGGATCAAGCTCAGAGCCTTCTCACTCAGCTACGTCTCCATCCAATTTTTTAGTTTTGATTTTATATCTTGCTAAGTTGCCCAGGTGGGGCATAAACTCATGGATACTTCAGCCTAGGCCTCCCAGAACGCTAGAGTCACAAACCTGTACCATTGGACCCTGGCTAAGAATTATTATTATTATAAATAAACTGACTTCCAGGCCTTTCCTTAGAAATCTTGATTTATTTCATCATATTTTAGACTTAATGATTTATTTCTAAAAGTGTCCCAGGGATTCCAAACAATGCATCCAACTTCTGTGTCACCTTGACACAGACCTTTCCTGAACACCAGAACTGGAGCCCTTGCTCAGCCATTAGGAGAAGGTCACATAATAGCTAGGCTTCATTTCTCTGTCTATAAATAAAGAAGTTGGCACACACTCTAGAGGAATGCAGCCTGTAAGAGAGGAGGACACCATACAGAAGCATAATTCACTCTGACTCCACAGGGCTCTTTCCAAAGGCTACAAGCCTTCCCAAGGGGTTACCGTCTCCAAGGTACTTGGGATGAAAAGAATTTGTAAAACTGATAACAAATGTACCAGATCACAGATACACAATTAAAAAGGACTTGTAGGCTATGCAAGAGCAAATTTAATAGAAATAAATATGAGTAAAATTTATTTATTATAAGCCCAAACAAAGGGAGAGGCCAGGGATAAGAATGGTCCATATGGAAAAAAATCTTGAGCTCTTTTTGATTTCTACAAACTTAACATGAGCTCAATATGCACTAAGAATTTAAAAATCAAGAATACTCTGAGGTTCAAATTAAGACAGGTGATAGTTTTACTGTTCTTGGACTACCAGAGCCCACACAGAGTATTGACTTAGGTCTGAATCATGTTTTAAGACTGATATTTTGTAGAATATTCACATATGTAAGAATACCCAAAATACTGCTTTTTAAAATGTGGCAAGTCTCTCTTATTTATGATTGGTTGTACAGAGAGCAATAATTTCATTGTGGCATTTCAATACAATTTTAAAAAATAGCTTGACCAAAATATTCTTAATGGAAAGTGAAGAGTGTTAGCAACCACATCCAGTGGGGAACAGCTGGCACAACAGAAGACAAGAACCTTCCCGAAGGGAAAAGAATGTAGGGCAATACGTGACAATTTTCTAGATATCAAGTTACTCTATACAGCAGCAAAGAGAAGGAGTGACTCCACGACACAGAAAAACAGAAAGGAACACTTGGGCTCAGCATGTGGAAGACTTCTGTAGTAACAGGACTTCCTCATCACGGAATGGAAGCCCACAACTGAGTACTATAAAAAACTGCAAAGGACGGGAAAGTGACAGCATTCAGACACATCCTGAAGACCTCAGGGATGTGCATATCTAACACTGCTGAGGGCAGCTCCCTCTACTTGCCAGTGGGGAATGGGCAGGAGTCGCTGGTTAAAGAAAAGGGACTAAAAACTAGTGCTCTGGAAGAAAGACAGCATCTACTGCTGCGTGGTCATCAATGTGGTGTTTGAGGAAGGTCAGTTCTAATTTATATGGCTATGTTCTTCCTTGGGCTCTGGCTACTTTACTCTTGGTGTTAGAGCTGACCACCTCCACACAGGGCTGAGGTTCACGCAGTAACTCTTGGCTGCTACACACTTCAAAAATAGTCTTATAGGGCCAACGCTGTCCTTCTAGACAGAACAAGTAGGTTTGATTTTTGCCATTTGTCATCCTGTGAGACAGGTAGGTGAGGCAGGCTTATGAACTCTTTCCGCAAGTCTCTGGGTTGAGACCTCTTCTGCGTGAGATAAGTTGGTGAGCTTAGGCACAAAACGCTGTGCATGAGGCCAAAGAAAAGCACCTTGGGGTCAAGGTGCCCTGGTGATACACAGGGATCAAAGGGCTGCTGCCGGGCTTCCTTCACTCAATGTCCACATGCAATCCCCAAAGGGGGCTCTACCCAGAAAGAACCATAGCAACCACTGCAGGATTGACAACCTGAACCCTGTTCCAAAGACATGAGCTACACATCATCTTACTCAGAATAAATGAAATAACAGTTACCTGCTACATGGGAACAATTCCACAAGATAAACTTTTAGGTGAGGAGGATGAGGAGGAACTTACTGGTTTATGAAATGGAAAGATAAATACCAAATACATCTCATAACAGGGACTTATCTGTAAAAACGAGTTGCCTGGCAAGTCATCTGAGATACCCAAACCCAGCTGACTTCTCTGTTCTGAACATGCACATAGTTGTGACCTGTGAAATGAGAAGGGAGTACCTTTTGCTTTAAGATGTCCACTGGTGTCTGATGAGCTTTTAGCTTCTTGTTTTTAAGAAGCACTTTCCTCCTAAGTTGGTCAGGTGAAGGAAGCATTGGATCATCTGAGAAATCAGTTTCAAATAAGAACTTAGCCACCAGCTTTTCTCCAAACACAGTCTGAAAGGAAAAAAAGTAAACTGCTTTTTAAAAAATCTATACTTGATAAACATATTTAGATCTTTAAGCCTGGTTGTGTTGCTTTAAAAAACAATCCCAAGAAGAGGAAGTAGGAAAGAAGATGTTTATTCCCCTTTACAATTTCTCACTGGAAGGAAGGGAGAACCTCTCTGTAGCTGGCACCAGCTCTAATTCATAATAGCCAAATTCTGGAAACAACCTACCTGCCCATCCATACAGGAATGGTTAAAAAAGATATAATACCTATACACAATGGAATACTATGATGCCATCAAGAGAGAAAGATATGAAGTATTTGAACAAAAATAAGTCCACCTAGAGTCAATAATGCTCAGTGAAATGGACCAAGCACAAAAGACTGACTATAGATGGTGTCCACCTTATGAAATACACAAAAAGGCCGCAATGTGAACGACAGAGTAGAGAGGCAATGGTCAGCAAGGAAAGGGGCGAACCTCTAAAAAAGGGGTGGACATAAATGCTCATTGATTCCTCAAACACATCACGGTTCTAATGTGTTACAGAATTTGGAATTCACGTGTTTACCAAAAAAGTTACATTTTATGACATGTGAATTTTTTTACTACAATAGATTATTTTACAAAAAGAAAAAAAATGTTCTGAGGTCCAATGTATTAAATAATTAAACAGAGATTCAGCTAGAGGCTGTGGCTTGTAGAATATGGTCCCTGAGTACAAGAGCTCAGAATGACAGAGGGGACAGGGACTCAGAACAAAGACAAAGGACATGAGGGAGCATTTGCCCCCACACTGCTTAAAGAACCACATTCTTACAAACATTCCTGAGCACTGGCTCCAAAGCAGAGTGAGTCTCAACAATGGGAGAAAGGAGGGTAGGTGATGGTCAACTAGGGCGACAGTCAACATATGAAATTTTTAACCACTATCTCTTTTTAATTTGAAAAATAACAAAAACAAAACTTAGGCCAAGAAAATATGAAGGAAGGACCAAAGCTTTTGTTGGCTCTTCAAGGCAATATTAAGTATTAGTATTAATGCCGGGGGACAGTTCCCTCTGCCAGTGGCCCTCCCTCTACAGAGAGGCCCATTTCCACAAATGCTGTCTGACTGGGGGAAGGGTAGGACTCGTAGAATAACTGCTGCTAAGTCTGCCTGCATTCTTCTCCCTTGCGCAGAGAATGGTTAACACAACTCTTCTGGTCAGTCTGAGCTGTGCTGACTTGGATCCTTGAACTGTAGCGTGAATCACAAGAAGATCTGACTGATGTGCACTGAAATACTTTTATCTTTTCCACTTATGACACCTAGCATCCCTGACTTATAGTACCAGAAGTGCTGGAGAGTTGGTCTCTTCCTACCTCCCAAGACTTTCTGCAAAGGGTCAGGAGATCAGAGAACAGTGCTTATATCATTTCCACAGAACTGATACAAACTCGTAGGGCAAGCCCATTTTTCGGGTCTGTGAAACTTTAATATGTGTGCTTCATGAACAAAGTCCCCTGCGGTGTGGCCTATGGTGGCCCCACAGAAAACTTACAGACAGGTGACAAGATACCATAATGCTCCTTAGTTAGGCTCTCACCTTGAAAATCTCTGCCATTTTTCGTTGCTGAGGCAACGAACAGTGGTTCTCAATAGATAGGATGATTGGCAGGTCAGAACTGACGAAGGCGCTGCGGTCAATGGCTTCAACCACTTCCTACGAGAATCCAAACAGCTCATTGGAATCAGGCATCTGTCCCGGGTGGCCAGAAAGCAAGGCACTTATAGCTACTAAAATAGTTCAGTTGTTGGATTCAGTAGCCTCTGATCAAACGTGGTTTTAACTGTTCTACCCACTGGGACCTTTTTCCAGGATGTATGGGCACTGGCAGATGTGCTATACTCCCGTCCTTTATATAATATACCACAGTATTTATTCACAATCTTTTCTGCTATCTACTTTAAATGTAGATTATTCACACTTAATGCAATATGAATACTATGTAACTAGTTCAGAGAAATAAGACAGGCATAACATCCATTTTTTATGTCTGTAAACACAGTAATCAACTCAGCCTCTCTCCAATGTAGAGTACAAGATTTTTAAGAGTGCTGAGTATAAAAATGAGTTAGAAAGAAAATGTGCTTTAAATACTATCTCTACATATAAGATGGAAATAATATACTTTCCCAACCTCACAACAGTTTGGAAAAGAATGGTTGTACACAGATTAAGAGTCTCTAAATGAGTAGCAATTGTACAACTTTACTAGCAAACTACCCAGAACTTGAAATAATAAGCCAATGAGACCACCTTCCTGGGTGATTAGTCTTCCCACGTGGAAGTGATTCTAATTACTTTAAAACTGTAATTATTTAATTATATAGCACAAGACATGAGCTTTTGTCAGCAGGACACCAGGACCTTTAATTCTCATAGAAGAGACCAGCCTCTGCCTTATTTGTGTCATCCTATCATATAAAAATCGTAACACCTTCACTGCATTCTAACATAACGTAAATGGCTACTAAATTTTACTCGATAAGAATCTAACAAGAGTTCTAGAATCAACTCTCAGAAAATAAGATAATACAGGGAACACTTCTATAGAATGCTTCATTCAAATCCAGAGTAAGGTAGAATTTGGTAGAGTGACTGATTTAAATGACAAAAGAAGGTAAGGTCCTTTGTGATCTGACCTGAGGGGAGGGCTTACACCTTACCTTGAAGGGGATCTTGGTTGTCAGTGTATGTCCATGATAAATAATGGGCATTCCATCATCTCCATCCCAGCAGTCCAGCTCTATGCTCCGGCAGCCTTGCAAGAGGACCTGTGTGACAAATCAGAAATCCCACCCTAGATGAGCAACGGGGGATAAAGCCTCTCACCAAGTCGAGCACATCATTCTGTACATCAGCAGCACTCATATTCAGGGATAAAGCAGAAGGTGAAGATCTAACATGAGTTTTGCATTCTGGCCACGGGCCACAATTTATCTGGGCTGGGGAAAGGAGAAACCAGATTAAGATGCAATAGAAAGAAGGTTGACCAGAGATGAACACTGTTAGGAGAGAGAGAGAGAGAGAGAGAGAGAGAGAGAGAGAGAGAGAGAGAGAGAGAGAGAGAGAGAGAGAGAGAGAGAGAGAGAGAG
>PVKB01000992.1:0-304512 GCA_004027205.1 Ctenodactylus gundi | reverse complement strand
GAGAAGAATAAAAGCAGGAAGTTGTCAAGGATTTGGCTGGCTGTCTAAACCCAGAATAGCATCTATAGCAAAGATGGTAAATAATCTTTACACTCTCTTCTCCCCTTGGCAGAGCAGACACCAGTCGTCAATCTCTGCACATTTGTTCCCTAAGCTTTGATATGTTGTTTCACAACCTCCTCAGAATAAGGTACGACACCTTTACTGTCTTGGACCTAAAACCTGGAGCAGGGCTTCCAACACAGGTGCTTGGGCTGCAGCCCTGTGTGTCTATGAGAAGCAACCTTTTCCTCCAAAATTTTTATTTGTAGACTACTTTAAAAATGAAACTGTAAACTTGATGTGATGGTACACTCCTCTAATTCCAGCACTCTGGGAAGCTGAGGCAAGAGGATTGCAATTTTGACCCCAGTCTGGTCAACATAGTGACTTAGAGCCTATTTCAAGATAAAAAATGAAAAAGGACTGGGTGCGTTCCTTGGTGTAAAAGTTTTGGGTTAAATCCCCAGTACTACAAAAAAAAAAAAATCACTATTGGAAAGGTAATTGAAGCTAAGTTCTATCTCTGACAGGACTGAGGCACTGATTTAAAATCCACATGACTATTTCCATGTGACAGCAATCCATTACGGAGGTCGAGTGGTCATTAGAGTTTCTGTAACAAAGCTCAACAGTACAATGACTCTTATTTAAATATTTTTGTGCAGGATACGTGCTAGAGTCTTCCCACTACACAGCACAGTCTGTGGCCTACAATTCCAAGGAGGGTGGCTTGTCACAGCAGCTAGTGTACCATAGACGTGTTTCCTTGGGCTGAAGATTGCTTCGTTATACAGAAGCTGGGGCACAAGGCTGCTTCAGCTCTAGTGAGCTGCTAGGCCGGGAAGACGGTGTGGCAAATGGCAACAGATCACGGTTTTTCGGTGTAAAATGACTAAAGGTCTTTACCAAAGTATGAATGACCTTACGACTTCCTGTAGAGCTAGAACAGGAAAACTCAGGGCTGGAAATTCCAGGTAAGAAGAACAAGGCTTATTCTCACTTTCCATCGGCCCCATGGAGAATTATGATGGCTGAGGAAGAGGGGGGAGTGGTCATAAATAATGTAAAATGAACCTGCACACTAGTTTAATCACATCTGTGAGTCTATTTGAGAGGTTCTTGTGCCTTATTAAAAGCTATGATGATCTCTACAAGAACATTATATTAAGGGAGTTAAAACATTCTTTGAACAGTTAAACAGTGAGTTGTCAGATTGCAAGAGTCAATCCTCTTCCTGAGCTGACCAAGATTCTAGTCCACCTCAGGAATGACCTCTTAGGAATATAAATCATGTGACTGCTAACCTCAAGCTGTATGTCCCCACCTCCACATGCCTATAATCAAAATGATCGAAAAGAATATGCCCTGTCTTGTAAGTTCATTATCCTCACCTGTATGCTCTGTAACTTTAATCAGCCAATATGTTAAGTTTCAAGTCTGTTTTTAGAAACTCCGCGAAGAGTTTAAAAGTATATATTCCATGCTAAATAAATTTTGCGGGAAAAAAACGCACTAAAGAATAACTGAACTAATCTGGTGAACAAAGGAACCTCATCTCTGCTCAGGTTGTGCAAACAATACAGTTAAGTTTTCAGACTTGGGCCCCCCCCCCCCCCCATGCGTACACACGCAGCCAAACACTGACACTCCTTGGAGCCAGCCTACCTCCCTCCTGATTAACCCTCCTGTAGAATTGAGAAAACAGGCAGCACAGAAGAGGAAACTGTAGACAACACAAAGTAAGGCAATAATCATGCACTTAATTGACAGCCTGTGTGTAGGTCAAAAGGATGTGCTTTTCCCAGTGCAGACAGCCTACTGCCAGGGAGAAGATTCTCATGAATTTCAGTGTGAAGGGCCAATGTCTCTGGTCCATGTAGTTTTTTTTTTAAGTTGGTTACCATAGCAATGGATTGACTGTCTAACAAATAGTAAAGCAAAACAAACAATATTTTGAGCTTAACTTCATAAGAAAGTTGAATTTTCTACCATGCTTTCCCACTACAATATATTGATTTATTTAGCATTTACTGAAATGATAGATAATTTTCTCATGGGAAAATCTAATTTTAGGAGGAACAGGTCAGACTAGAATCTAAAATCTACAAGTCTCAAACAAATGCTTTCTTTCCCCCTTCCTAGAATAAAGGTTAAGTATAGATAGAGAGCAGAAAACAAAGCAAAACAAAAATGAAGTAAAGAAAACAACCACTGTCTGTATAGTCAGTTTTCCCACGGATCATGGCTCTCTGCACACTTCCCAGATCACAGTTCACAAGCTTCTCTAGGGTTTGGTTTTTGTGACATCGTGAATTATAGAAATGATAAGTACTAATGAAAACCACATTCTGAGTAGCTGTCTCAGTACCTGGCTATAGAGCTCTACTGAGGATTCTCCTTTGAGCTGATGGCCTGTGAGGTAGGTATTGTGGGAAGATTCGATGTAGTAGTAGGAGAGAGGAAGCTGTAGTTCTTTCCTATTCTCCTGTGATTCATCATTTTTTGAGGCAAAGTTATCTTTGTCCATCAGAAACCTAGAAGAAACACATTTTATTGAGACTACATGAGAGCAATGCATACTCTTAAATAAAGGTGAAAGTTATTTAAAAAGTTACCTTGCAAAACCTTCAAATGACATTAGTCCCTGATGACACATACTGATATTAGGCTCAAATTTCTGCAAGGCATTAAAAAAAAAAAAAGAATGATTTAGGTAAAGGAAACTAGGTGGGGGAACAAAACCACATCATTTTTAAAGCTATTCTGTTTTCATCAGGAAACATCTAAGCCAAATATTTGAACTAATTTAGTAACATAGCAGTAAATGTAGTTTTCATTCCAAAAGAAAATATTTATTATATGTAAGTTTATTATACTAAGCATATTTATTTAAGAGTAAAAAGGAGAACAAGAGAAAAGAATAAGGCAAATTTATATGAAAACGACAGGCGTCAGTTTATCCAGATGAAGGCGGAAACAATATTAATAGCAGCAGCTACTACCGAAGTTGATGGGAGACAGAGAGAAATGATACCACACAGCATGTGGCACTGGGTCTGCACTGAGCCAGGTCACAGGGAACGCTCGACACTGTGATGGATGGTACTCTCACTTGTTAGCATTTTGGGACAGCCAATTCTCTGGTTTCCAAACAGGTGATAAGACTAATTCTGTTGCACACGGCACAGCCACACCCAAGTTCCGGCACCTATCTCCTGCTAACTAGTCTACACTACCCCCATTCTCGCCTGGGCTCCTCCGAGAGCCTCCGGAGTGGTCTTCACCAGCACAGTTTGCTCTCCAGCGGGGCCAGAGTGGCCTCTTAAGAACACAAGTCACGTTATTCTCCTGCTCAAAAGTCTCCAAAGGCTCTTCATTCCCTGTGGGCTGAAGTCAACCTTCTTCCCATTGTTCAGAAGGCATCAATGTTTGGCTCCTGGAAACCCCTATCTGCGGCTGTGCCTGCCTTCCTCTGCTTGGTATAGCAACTCCATTGCACTCGTTTTTCTTGTCACGCCTCACAGTAAACTCCAAGCTCGCTTCTGCCTCAGTGCTGGAGCTCGCAGCTGTCTGTCTGCGGCTTGGAAACGAGGGCTCTTCCTTCTGAGCTTCACAAACTTACTCACTTAGGGCTCGGTCCTCATGCCACCTCCCCACAGTGTCTTTCCTTATGCTCCTAAACCTTCCCATGTAACTCCATACCCATGCTCTGCACGGCACTTTTTAAAAATAACCATTACTAAGTGAAGTTACACTGTATTTTTTATTTGTGTATTGTCTTCCCCATCCACTAAAATCTAAGCTGCATTGAGGGCTAGAAATTGGGGTTTATTTACTTCTGTATTTCCTCTTCTCAGAACAGAGCCTACAGAGCAGGAGCTAACATGTATTTGTTACATGACAAAAGAGGCAAAAAACCTAAGCTGATTCCACCGCATGCTCTAGATGACACGGAGCAATCAGGAATCATGCACTGATTCTTTATAGCAGTCACTGAGTCAGAGGTAGCCTGGGAGCACAAACCAGCAAACACGCAAGCACATGTCTATTTCTGCCCTGATACGAAGACTTCAGAAAGAAGCCTAAAAAGAGTGCTCAGCTGCAAAGGATCAGACTAGTCAGAAGCATTATGCACTGTGCACACGAGATGGGCACACACCTGGATGACGCTCAGGATTTCATCGTAGGTACAGTGTTCTCCTTGGCAGTTCACCAGGAAGTCATTGAGCTGGAGTATGCCAACTCCAAATACACCCAGGGATGTGCTCTCGATCCCTGTGCCATTTGTCACGATGCTCGCAGCAGCGATGGCATCAGATATCTGCCTCTGGTTTTCGGAAAGCTGCTGTTTGCTCTTAATAAGCAGCCCCAAGTCGGAGACATTTCTGGTCAACAAATCTGAAACAGTCATCACAGAAATGATTGATTCCTGTCAACTTAGCATTTTCCATTTTGGAAATAATGGTGTGTAGAATCATCAAACTGGGGAAAGTCACCAATAAACTCAGTGCTTATTCTTGGCTTGACCTGGATGAGAGACTACAAAAACTTGAATCAAGGATTGCATTAAAAAAAAAAACCAAACAAACAAACAAACAAACAAACAAAACAAACTAAGAGCATGGTTCAGAATATTGAAACCCAATGAACTTCTGTATTACACTAGTAACTCAGGTAGGTTCAATTGGGTATTAGAGGCCAAAATTAGATTTTTTAACTCAGGGCTTTGAATATACTTAAGTAAGTGTGGTATTTCTGAGCCACATCCTCAGCTATTTTTAAAATTAGTTTTTAAAATTTGAGACAAGGCTTCATTAAATTGCCCAGGTATTGTGGTTTGGCTCTAGAATGTTTCCTAAAAGTCTCATGTATTATAATGTTATGGATTGTCTATGGAACCATGTGCTGTTGGTAGATTGGGGCCTAGTGTGGAGAGGTGGGATTACAGTTAAATTAAGATTAAAGACGTGCAAGTTAGGATTAACAGTGTGTAGTGGCCACACCTGTCACAACCGGGTGCAGGAGAGACTAATTACCGGGTGGAGACCTGGAAGGATACATAAACTGTCTTCCTTGGAGGACTAGGACTGGGACTAAGACTAGCACTTGTCTCAACTTGCCTTCCTGTGTGTGATGTCGTGAGGAGCTGCCTCCATCTCTATCTCCACCATGTACTTTGATTGCTGCCAGCCACCTCTGAATGGCCTGTGATCTTCTGAAACTGTGAGCTAAAATAAACCTTTCCTTCCCTAAATTTGTGGATGTTGGGTATTGAGTCACAGCAATGACAAAGTAACTAAGACACCAGGAATTGCACTTGCAATCTTTCTGCCTTGCAATCTTAATCCTCAGCTGGGATTACAGACCACCCTACTCTGCTCCAGATTTTGTTAAGATAACTATTTGTACATTTTTTTGTAGAGACTAAAGAGATGGGATTACAAATTTCCTGTACTTTAAAATTAACAACTATAAATATCTGCATGCAGATTTTTGCACGAATACAAGTTTTTAACCCATTTAGGTAAATTATTAAGGAGCACAACAGCTGAATTATAAAGAAAGAATATGCCTCATTTAATAAAAACCTGCCCTACCATCTTCCAAAATGTCAGTACCATTTTACATTTCCACCAGCAGTATTCCAATGTGCTAAGGCCTCCATATTTACACTAGTTTACACTAGTTTGGTATGGCCAGTCAGTTTAATTTTTACCTATTTTGGAGCATATTCTGGTACTTTCTTACAAACACGGATCTACCATGATCCAAGATACTGTGTTCTTGGGTATTTATTTACCCAAGTAACTTAAAAATGTATCTACACAACAACTTGCAACCGAGTGTTATCATAGCCTTATTCATCATTGACAAAAATTGAAAGCAAGCAAGATGTCTTCAGTAGGTGAAGGGATAAACAAATCATGGCACCCCCATACAAGGGAGTATTATTCAGTTTAAAAAGAAATCAGTCTGGATGTCGCAAAAAGGTGCAGAGGAATCTTAAATGCACCTTGCTACATGAAACAAAGCAGTCTGAAAAGACTAAATCCTATATAATTCCAATGATATCACAGTCTGGAAAAGGAAAAATTATGGAGACAGTGAAAAAAAATCATTGTTTGCCAAGGATTCAGAGGGAAGAAGTGAGGAAAGAAAAGGCAGAAAAGAGATTTTCAAGGTAGTCAAACTATGCTGCATGATATTGTTATGGTGGCTACACTCATTACACATTTGTTAAAACTCATCAAGCACGCAATACACAGAGTGGACCTTAGGAACTAAGGACTTCAGTAAATAAGGTGTCAATATCAACTTGAAAACATGTGTATCACTAATGTGAGACACTACTAGTAGAAGAAAGTCCATGTGTACTGTCAGGAGTGTGGGGGTTAGTGTACAGGAAGTATATTTTCTGCTCATTTTTCCATAAATCTAAAATTGCTCTACAAAATAAAATTTAGTTTTTTTTAAAGTGTAATTACTTGTCTGATCTATAGGCATTCACACTTTGACAGCTGTCCAATAGTTAATAACTTAATAAAAACATAAGTTTCTAATTACAAAGAAACTGTACCAAAAGTTCTTTTTTTGTTTTTGCTCTTTAAAGTTTACACTTCCATCAAGAACAGGGGACAAAAATAATAGGTTTCAAATGTGTGGATGGCTAAAAAAAAAAACACATGGGATATGCTGGTAAAGGCAATGATGCTGGCAAGTGGGAAAGGAGAGAGAGAGAGATATTCCGGTTGGTTCAGTAGGAAAAAAATGCCCTGAAAAGTCGAAGACTCTCCTAGTCAACAGGCAGACAACTATTGCCCATGGGTTGAACAACCATCTGCCTGCAGATAGGAAAGATAATGGTGTTTCTCAACTACAAAAAGGAAAGGACTTTTTGTTGCCAGAATGATGGGAGAACATTACTAGTAATTCTGAAACATTTGGGCAGAACCACAGGATGGTATATTTTCTTTCCCAGCATGCCAATAGCACCTTCCCCTAGGACATGGAATGACTCCTTGAAAAACTGGTTTCACCAGGTTCCAGATAACAGCATCACGTATGACAGACTTAAGAGTTTGCATGATTGGATCTCTGACCTTGATTTTTAGATACTGAGGTCACAAAAGGAAATTTTAAAATGTTAAACAAACCTAGATCAGGCTGAAGGTCACTGGTGTTTTCCTCTATTGTCAGGTTGGTGTAGAGGGGGGCTGACTCAGAGCCGGCTCGGTTGCAAGGTACAGAGTAGACATCAAAGAGATCCTTCAGGTCCTTGCGGCTTCTCACACTGAGCGAGGAATTGAGAACACCTCCCATTTAGTGCTGCTCTAGCAAGGCGGGCTGGGAAAGGGGACTAGGGAAGCCTGTGCCATACCTGAATGACTTGAACAGCTCAACAAATTCAACAAAACTCATGCTGCTGTCTGAGACCATGAAGCTCTGGAATCCCTTCATTCCACCCTTGACTCGCCCGTGCCAGCTGCTGCTGCTCCAGGCACTGCAAAAGAACACAACCTATGTTGGCGAAGGCTCATGCACAGGGCTCTCTGCCCGACCAGCGCCTTCCCATTAGCGTACATGAGCCCAAGCAGGGCCTTCCAGTCCCTGAAGGCTGCCGGTATTCCCCCATACTCTCTTTTAACGTCCCTTAATTCACACTGCAGCAGAGGAAATAAAATCCCATGAATGGAAACCATTTTTTCAGCTTGTTTAATAAGGGTTCAAGGCTGAGGTTAAAATTCCTCTACTAATCAAAACAGTTCTTTGAAATCACAGATCAGTGGGAAGGAAAAATCTTCTAAGTTCAGTGCTTCTGAAGAAAAGTCTTTTAAACACAGAGGTCCAAATCACTCTATCAACCCTATGGGAAACAGTACATGTTCTTTTCTATATTCTAAATGATAGAAACACATTTAAGAGGGAAGTTTTGAGTATAACATAGTTGTTTTTCCTTTCCTAATTAGTTCTTTAATGAAAACAGAGAAGAGCTTTTAATCTAATGGAAAATGTGACTCAGAAAAATATTAAGAATGGGAAAATGCCAACCCTGCCTGGGACTGTATCTGTACCTGCCAAGGCTGCATCCATTTAATATAAAAATACCTGTGACCTGGTCAAAAATTAGAGTCACTGTTTCATAACATTCAAAATTTTCTATCCAAAGAACAGCAGAAGAAATGTTAGACTGTGGTCTTTGGCTGAACCAATGAACATGATCTTTCTTTGCCATGGAGCTTTTAGGGAAATATTTCAAATATATAAGAAAATATATAGAATATTATAATGAATGCCCATCCTGTTAACTATGTTCTTTCATGGAAAATTCTTTGGGTTGACACATGAAGGTTGCCCTCTTCAATGGATAGATTTAGAGTGTTGTGCAGGCACAGGTTCCTGAAAGTCAAGGTAGCACGGAAAACACAGGATGTAGTTTCAGAAAGAAGAAAAAGGTGGTTTTATCATTTGCATTTCAACAAGTGAATTTCGCTTTATCTTCATCCCACTAGTTGCCTCTCTCGCTGCTGTCCATGGGGCTCTTCTTTTACTGGATCTCAAATCTCTCTGTCTGTTCTTTCTCTCACTAGAAGTGGGACGCAGACTTGCTTTCTCCTTTGACAGAAATCAGGCTGATGGCTATTTTCCTGCCATGTTTTCTCTTTCTATTTTAGAACATTTGAGTGGGCACTGGCCCCTGTGTCCCTGTGCTTGGGCCCTTGACCTTGGATCTAGCATATTAGTTTTTCTTTCAAAAGATTTTCCTCTCAGTTCTTTCCTTCTCCTGCTCATGAGTGACTGAAATAAAGAGAAAAGCTACTTAATCCAGATTATCTTGCTATTTATCCAGAATCCTGCACAGGCTGAAATTTGTACACCAAATGTGAAACTTTGTAACTTTTGTCTTCCTTACAATCTAAATGTACAAAAACTTGTAGAAGAGTTGAAAGAGTAGCACAAACACTCACTCCTGACCCATTTTTGACAACTGTACAAACTGAACTTATAAAGCATGGAGTATAAATTCATTACCCACAGTGTGAAAGAATTCTTCACTTAAAAGATAATTTACTATAGCATTATCATCAGTAGGAAGTTTCTGAAGAGAGAGGAGAGACAGAGGACAGAGACAGACATGAGGACAGAGTCTGCTCAGACCTACTCTTCCACATGAGAAAGTGAAGAGCAAATGGTTAATCTCGATTGTATCTGGAACCTTTGAATTTCGTTAACTTTATTTGAGATACACGGAAAGAAGAACATGAAGTAGCTTTCCAATTCCTTTTGGAAGCCTCTCATTTTAACATGATTTCTTCTAAGAGGACAGATTTTGCTTCAAGCCACCTGTAATTAGTATGATTCTTATATGACAATTTATTATAATCAGCTTTAGAATTATATCTAAACATATCCACATTGCTAAATTATTTGCATTCATTTCTCCAGGTATATATAACTTTTCATATATATATTATAAATAAAACAGTATTACATATATTTCACCAATTAGAAAAGTGTCAGTTATCTTACATTAAAATTTTATTCATTTAGAGAAATGGTATTCAATACAACTTGTCATGATGATAGAAACATTCTGTGTTTTCAGCACTGAGTGTAGGAACACTTAGCTGTTTGTGGTTGTGGGATTTGAAATGTGGGTATTGTGATCGAGGAACTGACCTTTAATTTAATTTAAACTTGAATTTAAATACCTACATGTGATTTGTGGATACTCTACTGGACAGTACACATTTTCAGAATCACAGCTTGGGTTGGACTGTTATTGACATTTGAAATATTGTCCTCTCAAATAATTAGGAGCAGATAAAATAATATGAGAAGGTAGACTATAAAACTGAGAGAAATAGAAACACTTAAAATTCAGAGCTTTCAATCTTTAGTTTAACTAAAAACTGGACTCATGTTTTGGATAATCAGAAGCACATGCCCTTCCACACAACTGTAGTGAGGACAAGGGCCTTTCTGTTTTATCATGTCAAGGCCCCACCTGGATGGACTCTTGTTTGAAGAAGACAGCACAGGGGAGGAGACTGGCCTGATGGGAGATGATACCCCAGCAGCCAAGGTTGGGGACGCAGATGTGGTCAAAGAGTGCGCTCTTCTGGAAGGGAGAGGGTTGGGAGGGCTAGCGATGGTACTCGTCTCTGTGAGGATGAAAGAAAAAAAAAAGATATTACATTTTCATCTGAAATCAAATACAAACCAAAGATGCTCCGGATGTCTGAACAAACCAATCTGTATAACCATTTTCATCATAAGAAGTACCAGAGAACTTTGATGAATTGACTGATCTGGTGGATCCTCAACGAGTTATCAGCTAGGGAGCGTAAAAAATATGTCAGCGCCCAGATCTCAGCCAGAGAATACCTACATCTGCTGATATTGGGTTTCTTAGATACTTTTTTCTTGCTGTGACTCAATGCCCGACACCTACAAACTTAGGAAAGGTTTATTTTAGCTCACAGGCTCGAAGGTCACAGTCCATTCAGGGGTGGCCAGCAACAATCGAAGTACATGGCAGAAAGAGTGGTGGAGGCAGCTTCCCCGGACAAACAGGAAGACAAGCTGAGGCTAGTTGAGACTAGTCCCACAGTCCTCCAGGAAGGCAGGTGCAGCTCATGTATCTTTTCAGGTCTCCGCCCAGTAACCAGTCCCTCCTGCATCCATGTGTGGCCACTACACACCGTTAATCCTAACTTAACTGCAATCCACCCCTCCAGACCAGACCCCAATCCACCAACATCACATGGTTCCATTAAAATACATGAGACTATTGGGGGACACTCCAGATCCTAACCACAACATTCCACCTCTGGTCCCCAAAAGACTCATGTCCTTCTTGCCATGCAAAATGCAGCTAGTCCTTCTCCAAGAGCCACCAAAGTCCTAACAGTTTCAGCACTGCTAAAGAAACTCCAAGTCCATAGTCTCCTCTGAGATGTTAAGACAAACTTTTAGCTGTGAGCTCCTGTTCAAACCAAAGAGTTAAGCACTTCCAACATAAAATGGCACAGGGTAAACATTTCCATTCCAAAAGGGATGAATAAGGTAATAAAAGGCAATAGGAGCAGAACAATTCCTAAATCTGGCAGGGCAAGTGTTAAATCCTGTAGCTCCATGTCCGGCAACTGGGGCAAATTCTGAGGAGGCATGAACTCCAAGGGGCTTGGGTGGTCCCACCCCTGTGGCACTGCTGCTGACTGCAACCTCGATCCTCTCTCCTCTGGGCTAGATCCACTCACAGTCTGCTGCGTTTCTTAGCTGACAAACCATGCTCCTGGTTTCTCCACATTTTCGGGCTCTCCACTGAACCTTGGGCTTCTCCTTCACAATTTCACACACTGCCCTCCTGGCCTTCCTCTGAAACCTGAGTGGAAGCCTCACTGAACCCACAACTCTTGGGCTCTGTAAGCTCATAAAGCCGGGACTGCGTGGACGTCTCCAAGATCCGCCACTGGCTTGAGCAGTCATCTGGCTCCTTTGTGCCATCGTTGCAGCAACTTCTGAGTGCCTGGATTGCTGAACTCTAGGAAGCTGAACTCCAGCAAACACTCCCCTCTTTGGCCCTACAGGGAGTTCTGGGGAACTCTTCACAGGACAAGATCTTTTGCCTTTGCACCTTTAATTGGTAAAGGGTGGGATCTTGCTGATTCCTGAGTCACTGTGAAGGCCTCTTTTCACAGTCCTGCTTCCACCTTCTTGGCTTTTGTTTAATGTTAGTCTCTTGAACAACCACATGCTTTTATACAGACTGCGAGCTTTTTACATCTGTTCTCTCTGCCATTGTGTCCTGTCTTTCACTATAAAGCTGGCTAAAAGCCACAAACAGTAGCCATGTAACAGTCTGAATATCAGTGTCTTGAGATTTCCTCCACCAGAGTAAGCAGTCCACCAGCCTTAATTTCAGTTTCAGGCAAAGTCTCTGGACAAGAGCAAAACGCTGACAAACTTTTTGCCAGAGGGTAGGACACATGGTTTTTAGGCCACTTGCAAGTACAGTCCTCCTTCCCATCTGAAACTTCTTGGGCCTGGCCTTTCCAATCCACACTTTTATCAGCATTCTGGTCTTCTGAGCTCTGACCGGAATCTCCCCTCAAGCTCAGCTCAGAGCACTCAAAGCCTTCTCCAGCTTGCATCCCCAAACATTTCCAAATTCCTTCTGCACACCGGTTCCAAAGACTTCTGAGCCACATCTTCAGGTAAAGTACAGCAACGACCCCACTCCTCTGGTACCAATTTCTTTCTTAGCTACCTTTTTGTTGCTGTGACTCAATACCCGACACCCACAAACTTAGGAAAGGAAAGGTTTATTTTAGCTCACAGTCTCGAAAGTCACAGTCCACTCAAGGGTGGCCGGCAGCAATCGAAGTACATGGCAGAGAGAGAGGTGGAGGCAGCTTCCCGGACCAACAGGAAGACAAGCTGAGGCTAGTTGAGACTAGTCCCACAGTCCTCCAGGAAGGCAGGTGCAGCTCATGTATCTTTTCAGGTCTCCGCCCAGTAACCAGTCCCACCTGCATCCAGGTGTGGCCACTACACACCGTTAATCCTAACTTAACTGCAATCCACCCCTCCAGACCAGACCCCAATCCACCAGCATCACATAGTTGCATTAAAATACATGAGACTTTTGGGGGACACTCCAGATCCTAACCACAACACTGGGTGTGGCCACCATCTCTGGCTGTGCTTTTAAAAGCTGTAAGATCCAGCCAGGGTTGGGAATCATGGATCTCGCCCACAGCAGTGTGCCTCATACATCTAATACTCCCTGATAATAATGGCAAGTTGATTAAGGAGAGCTTTTTCCTTCTGCTTGCAGAAAAAAAACGTTTTAGGTTTTGTCATGTGGTTAAAAACAAACCACAAGATAATTCTGTTAAGAATGTCCATGACACTTACCTCACAATTTAAACCCAAATATATAATTTCTTCTAAGATGGAAAAGGTAAATCTTAAGTGTGAGCATGCTGCATTACCTGATTCTTCCTGTTCATTGATGTCTTGAGGATCGGAACCGCTCCGGCTTCGGCATTCTTTGTTCATCTTGGCTTTTCGGGTTGTCATCTCGTCATCAGTTGCCTCTCCACTCTCACCCTGGGGACACAAAGCTCATAATGTCCCAGCCTGTTTTCCCTCCCATCAGTGTTTTAGTTCAGGCAGGTCTCCATTTGGACCTGTGCTCAGCCGCTGCTAGCAGCTCTTGGTAAGAGAAATAAAGACAAACTGTGGTACTTATACACAATGGAATACTACGCATCTGTGAGGTCCAACAGCGTGGAGGTTTTCACAGGCCAATGGAAGAAACTTGAGAACATCATGCTTAGTGAAGTGAGTCAGAAGCAGAAGGTGAAACATCGGATGGTCTCTCTGATATGAGAGACCCAGACCACAACTATCTCATGGAACTTTAAATGAAAGACAAAGGAAAAGAGGGGGACGGGAGGGGAGGGGGAGGGACAAAAGGAGAGCAGGAAAGCCCTTGTCACTTTGACAAGGAAAGTATGTGCACAAAATGCTCAACTTCATTGTAAACCTTAAATTCTGCACTTGCACATATCAATAAAATGGGGGAAAAATAAAATACTCACAGAGTGCATGAAAAAAAAAAAAAGAAATAAAGACATATGTTAAGGCTGAGCCAGAATTCTCATGTCACATTATCCAGTTATCCTCACTTAAGGTAGCACTCCTCAGGGAGGGAGGTGGAAAAAAGACACCCACATATTTAGAGTGGGGCACTTGAAAAATAGCCATGAAACAAAGATATTATCCTATTATAATAATGACAGGTAATATATTTTGTAATATGAAGTGATAATACAATTTAAATTGTGTTTTACTTGCAGGGGAATGTCACTCTAGGATCTTCACGTGATCCCTCTTCTAACTCCTCCCTTGCTTACCACAGACCTCATCTGTAGCCCCCCAGAATGGCATGTGCTTCCCCCTCCATGTCTCAGTGGCCCTCTGCTACGGCCTCAGCTGGGGTGCTTTCTTTTGTACTGTCTGCATGGTAAACTCCTATACACTCTATCGGACTCACCTGTTGACTCTTCCATGAGGTGTTCCCGGCCTGTCCCCTAGCCCCACACTCTCCTTCTCTCTGCTCTCACAGCATTGTGCACGTGACGTGACATGGCCCTTATTTTGCTTGTACTGTTTGTTTATTCCTCTATATCCTTACATGGACCTTTTTGGTCTTTTCTTTTCTCTGGTATTGGCTTGATCACTGCTATGAGCCCTGACATTCAATAGGTATGCGACAACTCCTTGTATCATTAGTCTTAAGCCATCTCTTGTCCCCAACTCAAATGACATAAGGGTTTATGTTAATGTAAAATACACCATGAAGTCTTGAAAAATTAAGTGTGATGCTTAATAAACACGTAACACTCTACCCTCATGAGGATTTTCTTCTTCTTCTTGGCGGTGCTTATGCCCAGTGTGTTGTTTCTCTGCATGTTGGGTTTCTCGACATTCTTCGCTGATGTTCCAGGGCTGTGATTTCGAGTACTCCATCGTCTGCCACCAAACAGCTCCACAGCATGAGCCAGAGTGGGACCTTCATACCGACCGTCCTCCTATCAAAGAACCACATGTTGAACACACAAGGAAGCAGCCAGCAACGGGGAAGTCAATATATTAATGGCTCCCAGTTAACTCCCAGAGGCGAAAGAGCACAGAGAGCCACAGAAGACTAACGTCCTGGCCACCTAAGTGGCTCTTTTATCCCTCACAAGTCCTTGTTGGGAATTTCAGTGTAACCACGACACGATCCTGATCAATTCCAATGGTACGCTTTGAATCATCAATGGGAAAAACTATTTCTCATTCTGAATTCACAGATTACATGCCAGAACTAACAATGCAAGAATATTCAGTAAGGCTTACTTTGCAAATCAGGGCTTTGGAGGACTTGCTGGAATTGAGAATGGGGACAGGATATGAATGTGCTTAAGTAAAGTTAACTTCTATTTATCAGTTATTGCATTATGCTGGGTAGATTTTTTTAAACCTAGCTTTTGATACTATTTCAATATAGGCTATCTATGTGGTTTAAGTGAAATTCACTTTGGAGGGCCCTAGTGGCTCCTCAAACAGTTATCTGCGATCCACTTGAATGGGTAAAATGTGGAGACAGATGGAGAGCCCATGGGACTCAGAATACCCTGCACAGTCTGATGCTGTAATCAGCAAAAAGACGCTTAAGGGGAGGCAATGGTTGATAATAGCAGCTGTTTCCAAGATAACTCTTGTAAGTTAACATCAAGGACCTACTAATGAAGCAGTGGTTAATGATTCTCTCTGCAAGTCAGAAAAATCAGCTAATAAAACAAAAAGTCACATATGAAATTAAAGACATTATTGGTGACATTTCACATGTTATATAAAAATTTCTTTAAGATTAATTTTGACAGAAAGTCTTTACTTCCTTAAAACGTTTTTAAGAGTAGCCCTTCCATCTCTGTTCTGAGGAACTTCTTGTAGACAAATTTTGTTTTGTTGCAGATAATATGGAAGCGCGTGCGTGCATGAGTGTGTGTGTGTGTGTGTGTGTGTGTGTGTGTATTCTTAAATCCTTAAGCCCTGATATCCAATGACTATATGATTTTATGACCTGAGTTGTGAATCCAGTCTCCCACGTCTTGCTATAACCAGAGATACTGAGTAACTTGGACACTTGACAAAGAAACCTTTAGATTACTTATTATAGGGGAGCATCTGTCACAGATGCCTGTCCATTATCCACCTCTTTCTTCTTTGACATACTTCAATGTTACTTTAATGCTCTCTTTTCTACTGGATATCATCTCAATGGATGTATCAATTAAGGTAAAATAATCTTCATCAACGATTGACACATGATCCAAATAAGCCAATCGGAATCTCTGTCCCTGGAATACGATTCTTGAATGTAGCGACACCAAGACAGAAGATGGTAGAGACCTTTCTATCTGATGCAGGCCCGCTGAAGAGTTAGCTCCTAACGAGTCATCACGAGTGACTCCAAATGGATATTCATAACACAGGTCAGTAATAGGTTTTAATTACCTAACGAATATAACATATTCTAAATCTGAAAGCAGATTTAAAAATAAACCTTCCATCTATAGATTTTTAGCCCACATAGCTTTAAAAATTTTATAGATCTGTTACAGTTTACATACAAATGAATTGGCTTGATAACCTAGGCTGCGTTGGTTTTTCTAATTTCAGAATATCTCAACATAGGCTAAATTTTACTCTTAGAAATACTGGGCTGAGAAGATGCAGCAAAAGAGCACAGATGGCCACAAAAGGATAACGTCCTGGCCACCCAAGTGGCTCTGTCTTTTATCCCTCACAAGTCCCTGTTGGGAATTCCACTGTACTCAGGTCACGTTCCTGATCAATTCTAATGGTATGCTTTGAACTATCAATGGAAAAAAATATTTCTCATTCTCAAAGGATTCTTTGTTTAATCTTCTAATGAAACTTTCTGTGAACTAAAATCTAGATTGAGTCTTTTTTTTTTCCCTCCACAAAATAACATTGGAATGGAGAAGGACTATCATGTATGAAGTCATATCCTCAGTTTTTTTTTTTTTTTTTTTTTTTTTTTTTTTGAGACAGGGTCTCACTCTGCAGTCCAAGCTGGTTTTGAACTTACTATGGAACCCAGGCTGGCCTTGAACTCATAGCAATCCTTCTGTCTCAGCCACCCAACTGCTGGGATTACAGGCATGTGCCACCATGCCTAGCTTACGTGGTGCTGGGGAATCTAACCTAGCTACTTAGGGCTTGCCTAGAGCTTGCTAGGCATGCACTTTAGCCACTGAGCTATTCCTCCAGCCTCCATATTCTCAGTTTTAAAAGAAAAATTCATGTGGAAGTTGAATCAGGAAATTGATTCATTAAAAAAAATTCATGTATACTTACCTCTCGGCATACTATTCACATGACATTTTGAAGATAATTTTTTCTTTGAATACAAGTGTTAATTTTGTTTTGTTTTATTTTTGCCTGTGACCAAAGATGTTTATCTGATTTTTTTGTTTTTTATCTAGCTCTTCAGCTTTCCAGAGCTCCTTCCAAATACCCACAATTGTGGCCCTCGGTTGGGCGCACAGCAGCTTGAAGCCTAGGAGCAAGGTGCCAGTCTTTTCTCTACACCCCATGCCAATATTTCTACACAGTTTACTCTCTTTTTATTTTCCTGGATTTCTAAAGCTTCACTTCAAATGTTATTGTTTATTCTCTTTTGTCTGATTTCCATCAGATCAATTTATAAGGCCTGGTACTTGTAGTATTTATAAGTAATTCACATAAGTGAATCCCACTGTTGGGAGGATTATTTTTATTTTATTTTTTCCCATTTTATTGATATGTATAAGTGCAAAGTTTAAGGTTTACAATGAAGTTGAGGATTCTGTGCACATACTTGTCAAGGTGACCAAGACTTTCCCACTCTCCTTTTGTCCCTCGCTCTCCCCTCCCCTCCAACCTCCCCGTCCTATCCCCTGTTGCACTTTGTTTTTTTGTTTTAAGTTCCATAAGAGTTGTGATTTGGGACTCTCATATCAGAGACCATTCGATGTTTCACCTTCTGCTTCTGACACACTTCACTAAGCATGATGTTCTCAAATTTCTTCCATTTACCTGCAAAAGCTGAGAGGATTATTTTTATTTCCCATGTAACCATCACCTAAACTGAGGATAAAAAGTACTCTCATGCGGCTGTTCATAAAAGTTAAAAAAGAAACACAAATAGGTTTCTCAAAAAATTTATCTTACAGATAAATTTAATTTTTTTTGTTGTAAGGCATCTTAGATCATTAAATGTATTAACATGCATTACAAATCACTTAATGAATATACTAATGCTATGTGGCACAAAGCCAGTTTTAGTTAACTCCTCTAAGATGGAAACCAACATGCCTACTTCCTGTAAGTTTCACAGGGAACCATCAGTGTGGCTGGTATTTGGAAGAAAGGTCTTTAGGAGCTACTATGAGAATGGATTTTTTTTTTTTTTGAGACAAGGTCTTACCCTACAGCCCAGGTTAGTCCTAAAGTCACTATGTAGCTCAGGCTAGCCTCAAACTCACAGCAATTCTCTTGCCTCTGCCTCTGGAGTGCTAGGATTACAGACATGTGCCATTATGCCTGGCTTATCTGGTGCTGGGAAATCAAACTCAGGGCCTTGCTCTTGCTAGGCAAGCACTCTAGACATGTGCTATTCCTCCAGCCCCAGAATATGAATTAATTAAGTAGGATTATACTTCATACTTCTAGAAGCAGGAAAATTCATACATCAACAAAAAATCCATTTGACCACTTGTTCTCTGAGTATCAAATCCGCTTTTTTTAGGGTTTCCTGAGACGAACTGGGAACTAGATTAGGTAAAGTCAAAAATGACGTTGATCTTTTCCACTGTTTTCTTCTGAAAGAAATCTTGTGTGTCTGTGTCTAAGGCGGGTTGCCTATCTCTGTGAACGGCTCCATAGAACGATGCTTGGAGGAAGAACACCATCTGTGTTTCTGAAGTGACTGAGGTGCCCTAAGCAGTTTGGCCATCACCCTGCTGGTTCCAAGCAGGTGCAGGGAGGAGTGGGCTGTGTCTGCAGCTGGTCTGACCTGAATCTTCGTTGGGTCACCCTGCCTCTGCTCCAGCAGCGCAGTATCCTCTCCACTTGCTGCGCTGTGCCTCAGCTGATGCCTCCTCCAGCAAAGCTGAAGGCTGGCGTGGGGAATGAGAAACCAAGCCCATCTTACGTGTGAGTCTAGTTACACGTGCTATGAGATGGAAAAGGAACCAAATGGAGAAACTACACCACACTGGTGTTGTGACAGGGATTTTAATTGAGATCAAAGACTGGTTTATGTCCACACATCATAAATTTTGCCAATTCTGAAAAACTGAGGAATATGCCTATTTAAAAATCAATACTCGGGGCTGGAGGAATGGCACAGTGGTTAAAGTGCTTGCCTTGCAATTGCAAGGCCCTGAGTTCGGTTCCCCAGCACCACAGAAAGCTGAGTGTGGTGGCGTATGCCTGTAATTCCAGCACTTGGGAGGATGAGGCAGGAGGATTGCTTTGAGCCCAAGACCAGCTTGGGCTGCATAGTGAGTTCAGGACCAGGCTGGGCCCACAGAGAGACCCTGTCTCAAAAAAAAAAAATCAATATTCACAGTATCTCCTACAGATTTTCCTTTGAAATAGCTGACCACACTGAAAGTGCCTGTGGAACACACAGGAAACAGGAATTTTGGGTTTTGTTCCATGCAAGTCTACTACAATGGCTACATGTGATGCATCTTTATATATACTTGAATACACAGACCGTCATACTTGTTGATGAGTGAGTGAGGTTAATTAGAGAAGCACAAGAAAGAAAACTGAAGACTCTGGTACAGGGCATCTGACAGGGTCATTTCCACAGCATCACCGTGTGGCGGAGTTTGTGACTCAATTTCCCAACCCTCTTACCCTCCTCTCCAACAAGCACACCACTCAGGTCATGTTCCTGTCCCCTCTGGCCATTCTGTGTCACTCAGCCTTCCCACCAATCTTAGCTGGAGAGTTAAAGTACCTGTTAATTTGGAGCTAATAACAAACCCAAACATCAGGCTGTGAAACTGACTGCCATTGGGAATCTGGTGAGGAAGAACTCCAGGAGGGAATTATTCCACATTTGGGAAAGTTCCTTTTACCCTTAACAATGGTACAGTAGGCAGCAATACATAGTAGGTTAAAAAGAACTCTCCAAGAGTCGCACAGCACAGGAGGTGATGAACTAGAACTTCATTTTTCCGTAGGGAAGGCGTCTAATGTATCAGCTACTCTCCAACTAATAACAAAAGCATTCAGAAGATAACACTTTTGATGGAAACCTCCAGTCAGTGAAACTGCTTCTTTTCACAAGATGCCATAATTACTGTTTTCATAACAAAAGAATAACAAGACCTACACTGGGCAGACATTCTTCTGTGGCTTTACATGTCTGTGAACAGGTATCATTATCATTTCTATTTTATAGAAAAGGGAACGGAGGCATTAAGAGGTCAAATAAGAGCTGCACAACATCACGTGGGTAGTAAATGACAGAGCTGGGAATGGGGGTCTGGCTGCCAAGTGCGTGCTCTGAGGACCACCTGCTCAGGAGACTGGGACGCTGCAGCCCTTACCTGGTAGAGGCTCACGTACTGTTTCCGCAGCCACTGCTGTCTTTGGTCGGGGAACCTCTTCATCTTCCTCACAGCTCTCGTGAGGTCCAACAATCCGCTGAAGACCATTTTAGCTGTGTGCTTTGGTGCCACAAAATGCAATAGCCTATTATCTGTGGTCTGAAGTCCATAGAGCAGCGTCACTCCAGTCTCTGACAGAAGCATGTTACCTAGTTTATTCTGAACACACACGGTGTGTATATCAATGCCAGGATGCCCCATGTACACAGCTTTCACTGAAAACAGATCCAAAGCCCCCTCTGTCAGGCTGCTCAGTCCAGCACTGCCCAGTGACGGGAACTTGCCGGGCTCGGCTGTGTTACTGAGTACACCAAGTTTTGCTTTAGTGCTGGCTGGGGAGGCCGTGGGAGGCTTTGTCCACGTTATAGTGCTATTGTCAGGCTGAAGCCGGAGGAAGCAGCGGGCAGAGAGGCGTGTGTCCTGGTCGTAGTGGATGACTGTGGCCCCTTGCAGTAGGAACTGCTGCACGTCAGCCTGCATGGACAGCACGTACCACGGGATGAGCTCTGTTCCGTGGTGGAAGGCCTTCCGGGACTCCTCTGACCCACGAAGCTCGCATTCTTTGGACTTCTCAAAGATGTCATTTTCTGAATCTAATAAATCTCCAATTATGAACCTGATGGAGAGAGAGGCAAATTTGATCTGGTTATATATCAGGAGAGAGACTAACTCAAATGTTTCACTTACACTGAACTTCATTTCTTATCCTACTATGAATTCTAGGCAGCAAAGAAAATATAAAACGCTAACTGTCCCAGGGGAATCTTTTTTTAATAACAGAACTTTAAAATCATACATTTAGCAAGGGGTCTGACCACGGGCATAATAAAGGAACTTGTAGATGAATCACTATATTTTTATTATCAAAACAATAATAATTCATTATTAGTTTTCTCTGTGTCAAGAACTGTGTCAAATGCTTTACATATGTTTTTACTCTATATCAATTCTTGAGGAATAAATTTATCATTTTTTTTCTCACCTGTGAGGAAACTGAGGTTCACAAAGGGGAAATCCAGGTTATTTAGCTCAGAAAAACTCTAACCATGGCCGGACCCTGGTTTGTTTGACTCCAGAGCCTGAGATCACTAGGCTTATTTGCCTTCCGGTTAATTCATAACAAAAGTCATGACCTGAATACACTTGGGATAAAAACACAGAAAACATTGGCCTGAGAAGTATCTCTTCTAAAAATAAAATGGGATTAGTTCAAAGACATGTGCTGGGATATATGGTCTCGGGGGCCAAAGAAGCAAGACGATTATCCGTGACTTAACCTTAGATGGTGTTTTCTCTCTGTCTCTCTCTCTCTCTCTCCCTCCCTCCCTCCCTCCCTCCTTCTTCTTCTCTCTCTCTCTCTCCCCCTCCCTCTCTCTCTCTCTCTCTCCCTCCCTCTCTCTCTCTCTCTCTCCCTCCCTCTCTCTCTCTCTCTCTGTCTGTATGTGTGTGTACGTGTTTGGCTGGAAAGTTTAGCAAGTTCTTTTCCTTGAGTCAGGGATCTATTTTTTTCGGTAAGAGAAATCTCATTGTCCCTGTTCTCTCTGGCTACCTTACACATACTTTCTTAAAGAATAAAGATTTGTCACCAGGATCAATGTTTCTGCTGTCTGATCCACACACATCACTAGCACAGTGGTGGGTAAAACCGGTGAGAAGTTGGTCCACATGGGCGGTCGGTACTAGGGCAGTTGCTGTCTCCCAGCATGGCATCATTAACAGCTCTCTACCTCCTGACCTTCTCTGTGAAGACTGTGATCCCTGAGCAAGATCATCAAGTCTGATTTTAAGCTGCAGCTTCCTCACTGCCCTGTGTAAATGCACATTCCTTTTTTAAAAAATCAGTCAGATATCAAATTTTAGTATTTCACCAATCTGATGGTTGGAAAAGCCATTTCAGAGTTCCACACCAGAGACAGCTAAAATGACCAGGAACAATAAAATTGTTTGCTGTATTCATGCAGTGTAATTCACATTCAGAGTAATTATCGAAGTACATTTGGTATGTCCTGCCACTGTTATAGTGTTTTAGCATTATTTACTAGACTTCACTTTCTTCTCAGCTCATTCTCTTAATATCTGTTATCTCTTTTTCTCTGGAGTCTTTGGTGTCATGAGCCTTACTTTCACTTTCTAAGTTTCCTTTAAGTATTCTCTGCAGTGCTGGCTTACTGGCTGCAAATTTTTAAAGCTTCCTGTATCATGGAACATTATAATTTCCTTCTCTGATTTAAAAGGTATTTTTGCTGAATACAACACTCTTAGTTGGCATTTATGTTCTCTTAATGCTCGTATGATATTGCTCCATGATCTCCTGGCTTTTAGGGTCTGGGCTGAGAAACCTGCAAATATACTGATAGGTTTGTCTTTGTAAGTCACCCTCTGTGCTTTTTTCTTAGAGTTTTTAATATTCTCTCTTTGTGCCAGGTCTCTAGCATTTTAATTAGGATGTGTTGTGATGAGGTTCTCTTCTGATCAAAGTTGTCAGCTGTTCTATATGCCTGAAGTAGTTCCATGTTCACCTCTTTACTTAGATTTGGGAAATTTTCTTCCATAATTTCATTGGACATGGCCTTTAAGCCTTCTGCTCTGTCCTCAGTTTTCTCCTGCACTCCCATAACTCTGAGGTCGTTTCTCTTTGAGTCATCCATAGCTGCTGTAACCATTCCCTTTCTTCCTTTTTATTTTGCATTATTTACAGCCTATATCTTCCAGCCCAACCATTTTATCTTCTAGGTCTGATATTCTATTCTCAAAATGTTCATACTGGTTACTTATTTTTTCCTGTGGGTTTTTTTCCTCATCCTGAATGTCTGCTTTCAATATTTTTATATCTCTGCTGTCTTCTTGTCTAATTTCTTGTATTGCCATCATTATCTTCTGGTTTGTGTTTTTTTTTTGTTTTCCTTTGACTTCTTTTCAATGCTTGCTGATAGCATAGCTATGTCCTGGCATAGCTCTTGCATTTCCAGCTTCATTTCCTGGTTCAATTCTATGCATTTTTGGGTCCAGAAATTATCATCTATTTTGCCTTTTTTATCTTTTATCTTTTATCTTTTTTATCAGCTATTTCAAGATCCCTCATATCATTTTCTGGGGTGTCATTTCTTTCTTTAGGAGATTTACTTCCACATTTCCTCATGGTTCTGTTACAGTGAGTTGAGGCTCCAGTATTGTTGATGGGATCTGTTTCAATCTTCTATATAAGGATATCCAGTTTTCCCAGAACCATTTGTTAAAGAGACTTTTTCTCCAACATATATTTTTGGCTCTTTCATCAAGAATTAGATGGCTATACTTGTGTGGGTTCGTTTTTGTATCCTCTATTCTGTAACATTTGTCTGTGTCTATCTTTGTGCCAGTATCACACTGTTTCTGTCACCATAACTTCGCAGTATAATTTGAAACAAGGTATTGTGATGCCTGCAGACTTTCTCTTTTTATTTATGACTGATTTTACTGTTCTGTTTTTTTTTTTGTATTTCCATATAAGTTTTAAAACTTTTTTCTAGTTCTGAGAAGAATATCGTTGGAATTTTTATGAGGATTGAATTAAATCTGTAGGTTGTTTTTAGTATGATGGCCATTTTAATACTATTAATTCTCCCTGCACAATGAATTGAGAGTTTTTCCATCTTCCAGCGTCTTCTTCAATTTCTTTTTCAGTTTTATGAGAAGCTTCATTGTTAGAGGTATTTTTTTAACCTCCTTAATTAAGTTGACCCCTAGGTATTTTTGTCTTGTTTTTTGTTGGTACATACAAAAGCTATTATTTTTTTTACTGTTGCTTTTGCTTTTGTATTCTGTCAAACATTATTTCTTGATAATTTAAAAATTTTAGAAGCATTAAGATCGATAGAGAAATTGCAAAAGCAATATACAACACCCACAAATTTCCCTACCATTAACATTTACATTAGCATGCAATGTTTATCATAATATTGACAAATAACTATTAAGCAGCTTATATTTTTGTTCAAAATTCCTTAGGCTTTACCTAGTCTAGTATCCTTTTTCTTTCCCAGCATCACACTCACGACATCACATTGCCATGTCTTTTTATGTTCCTCTTGACTATGTTTTTTTAGACTTTCTTTTTTTTAATAATTCTGGAAATTATGATAAGTATTGGTCAAGTATTTTACAGATGGTCCTTTCATTAGGATTCATCTGATATTTTTCTTAAAATTATACCAGGGTTTTCAAATTAGAGGAGGAAGATTACAGAGGTGAACTTGCCACATTATATAAAGGGAACTCTCTCAACATGACTTGCCTCTGCTGATGTTGACCTTGATCATGCTACTGAGGTACTGCTTGTTATGGCGCCACTCTAATCTTATTTAAGTTTTTGAAATTCCTTTCCATACTGTATTGCTCTCCATACTGTATTTGGAAGGAAGTCAGCACGCTTAACTCATATTTAATGAGTGGGAGAGTATGTGCACCTTCTTTATAACGAAGACTCTATATAAAAGTTATATATTTGAAAGTCTTCTCCTTGGGAGATTTATCTCTTTTTCTCTGATTGTTCATTTATCATTTGCACATATTACCTTCTTATATAAGTATGAACTGATGGATATTTAATACTTTGCCACAATTATATTACTGTCTTTGCATAATTATAATTTAGTGTTACTTAATTTATTTTGTTGCTTTGGCCACTGGAAGCTCTTCCAGGGTGTGTTTCCTTCACATCCTCTCATCATCATGCTTCCTTTTGTTTTTGTTTTAAATATTTCCTCAATTTTGGTATAAGACATTCTGGGCTCATTTTATGTCTTTTCTGTTAAGTCCTAGAATCAGCCATTTTTTCCCAAGGAATCTTATTTCTTTTTGTACTTCTCTTTCCTGCTCTCCTCTCTTCTTTACTAACCCTAACCCTAACCCTAACCCTAACCCTTCTTTTTCTTTTTGTGGTATCAGGAATTGAGCCCAGAGTCTTCTAGCTGAGCTGCATTCCTAGCCCATTTTATGTATGTATGTAAGTATTTATTTAATTTGAGGCAGAGTCTTGCTTGGTAGTTGAGGCCTATCCTGAACTTACTATATAGCCCAGTCAGGCCTCAACTTATGGCAATCCTCCTGCCTTTCCCTCCTGAGTGCTGATTACAGGTGTTTGCCAGCATGCCCAGCTTATGTGGTACTGAGGAATTGAACTCAGGGCCTTCAGCCTGCTAGGCAAACTCTCTAACTGCTGTGCTACTCACATAGCCCCCATTTTTATTTTTGATTTTGCGACAGAGTCTCATTAACTCACTACGATTCTCAGGCTAACTTTGAACTTGTGATCCTGCCTCAGTCTCCAGGAATGCTAGGATTATAGGCTGGAACCACTAGATCTGTATATTTTTTTTTCATTTTATTGAAGAATGTTATCAGAAACCAAGATCTGGGTTCTGGGTAAAATTTGCTATTTTATATACTTAAAATTTTTTACAGTGTTGGAGATTGAGCCCAGGGCCTTGGGAATGATGGAGAAGCACTGTATTTCTGAGTGATCTCCTCTGAGCTGCATCTGCAGCCTCCTTTACCTTTTTTGATTTGTTTGGAGACAAAGTCTCACTGAATTGCCCAGGCAGGCTTCAACTTCCAATCCTCCTGCCTCAGCTTTCCAATTAGCTGCCATTACAGGTATGTATCATCATACCCAAAATTTTGTGCTTTTTTTTTTTGAGACAAAATCTTACTCTGTAGTCCAGGCTGGTCCTAAACTCACTGTGGCCTCAAACGCATAGGCCTCAGCCTCCCAAGTGCTATGCACTTTTCTTAATAGTATATTTAACAAAAAACTTGTCTTGTATAACTAGCTCTAGTTTTCTGAAATTGCGTTCAGTGATAGGTGAAAGCCAATTCTTCTACATGGTGGTTAGAAACATGCCCCCTGCAGTCACCTTGGGCTTAATGTCCAGCTCTACTGCTCATTTGTTCTGTGACCTGGTCAGAACATTCAAACTCTTTATGCCTCACATAGTTATCTATTAGATGTTAAAAAAAAAAAAACCCTGTTCATCTCATGGAGCAATGGTAAAGAACAAATAAGATAATGCTTGGAAGGCAGTCAGCACAGCATCTGTCTCAGTGAAGTACACTATAATAATTAAATATAAGAAAACTGTATTTGAAATTGGGTATTTCCATTTCTTCCATTTTTTCCTCATTTCCTCTTGTTTGGTTAAATCAGCCCAGCTGTTCCCATAGAGATGTTCTTCAGAAGCTATTTCCCAGTTTTGTTTGAGACCATTTCCATATTCTTCATGAAATAACTCTTTGTTGTTGCTAAGAGCAAAAAGGATTCAGTTGGTGAGAAGCAGCCCTTGTTGAAACACAATGTAAGTCAATTTAGAAACAGAACTTCTGATTCTTACTTTAGCAAAAGAAATAGTGTTTCCTAGATTACATTTAAATTAAGTTCTGAGAAAAATCAAGCCTTTCCTAGCAAAAACTACAGGCATTATGAAAAACAGAAAAATAGCATCTGGATCGAAAAATTGTATGACTTTTCTGGAGCCTGTTTCTGCCTCTCAGAGATGATCTAAGCTATGAGAGAGGGACACTGTCTTTCCTGGCGTCAGTCAGTATTTTATAATGCAAAACCAACTAATGCCAGATGGTAATAATTTCATTAAAGAGCACTCTTCCAGGGACTAATTTATAAAATAAAATTGACAATTAGTTGTAATAAAATAAGCTCATTTCAAGCAGGAAACTAGTAGTAGCTTGTCTCTTCAATGACAGAATGAATTTTGTGCAGTTCTCTGCCTGATTCTCTCAGCAGTGAATTGTCTGTGGGTATAAAAGAAGGAATAAGGTGGAAAATTGAGTTATTTACCGATCAAATCATGCTAACCAAAGATCAAAGATGGGTACAAGCAGTTAAAAAGTATCTTGTCACACTTAAGTCATATGCCTCAGAGAGGGGATCATGGAGTGAAATAGAAGATCTTATTTATTGTGCCTTTAGAAATCAAAAATTCATACCTCAACATTTTTTCTAATATCCCTGATCACAATCTTCCAGTAGATGCAAAGTGTTGTCAACCCGGTTGTACATTATTTTGATTAGGATTCATTATTTTTTTAACAAGCTTAACATAATTACTTGAACATGAATCATCAAGTGGTAAGTTTGCCTAAAATCAAGGCTTTATAAAAGAAAATCAACTTGTCCAAATGACTGGCTATAGCTGTTCCCAGTAATAAAAAGCTATTGCCTTAGAAGCTCTCTTCTGGAAAATTCTTGCTCTTAATTAACATAGCACCTTTCTCAACTGCAGGTTGTCTCTAAATTATTTAGCCTCTTCTTCAACTATAAGCAGTTTTTAAGTTATAATCCGGGTAGATGTCAACTTTGAAACTCCTTTGCCTGAATTTAAACCCCCTGTCAACTTGTAAAATCTTGAGTAAAATAAAAACGCTGAGGAGTAGAACGTAATATATTCATTGCCCTTACCAACAAGGACACAACCACACCTTCTCTAAATTGTGGCTCTCAACTGACAGATGGTACTGAACCAGTTCAAATTTGTCGTATTGTCACTAAGGTTTGTCTGGTGTTGAAAAATCTTTGCTTTTCCAATGGTTGGCCTGTAGCATAAATGTTCACCACATTTGTGATCATACTTTTGAAAACTGAATCTTGTGGAGATAGTGGGAAAAATGGCTCTCTCTGTTAAAAATCACAGAAGCAGAATTGTGTTCACGTTTTGGCCAAGGTAACAAGAAGAGAGAAATAGAGCGTCCCAGGCATTTGCAGCAAAGTTGAGAAGGAGGACCATGTTAAATCCAGGCTGGGCTGCAGCAGTCCACTGTACATAAAGACATCATATGGTGGGTGTTTGCAAGGTTAGGAGTTGTCTACACATCTCTTTTGGAAGAAAAACGCTTAGTTTCCTACCATTGTATCACATTGTGCATCCATGTGGGTGCATGTGTTCAAGTGTGGCTAATCCTGGTATCTATGGTCTTTCCTCAGCTACTCTACTTTCTTACATTTAACTTCCCTATTTTCTATCCCTGTGGAGTTAGATTATCTTCCAGGCAAGTCTCTAAGGTTGTTTAAGTGGGAGGCACAAAACACAGCTCCCTCCAGTAAGTGAGAAAAATAAAACTTGGGGTGCTTCTGCAGTGGTCACTACTATGAAGTCACCCACACCTCAGAGCTGCAGCCCAGAGCCTTGGTTTGGCATGTGGAGGGTGGGACAGCAGACATCAACCATAGCAACTTGCTACTTACATGCCCCTTATTGTGTGCTATGCATTTTGCCTAATTTACATGCATTGTCTCACACAATTCCCACATCAGCCCTATGAAGTATCCTACCATTCCCAAGTTACAGACAAAAAAATGAGATTAGTAAGGATAGGCCCCCTACTCAGGTGACACAACGGTAAGCAGTGGTGCCAAGATTCACTTCCAGCCAATGTGACTGCAAGTTTTCAGTTCTTAACCAGCTCCAGCAGCCTTTATTTTAAGTTTGTGTCTGAACTCATTACCTAATTACACCTTATTTCTCTCCAAATGCACAAATTCTTGAGCTGCAGCACCCCAAAGAAGCCAACAATGCTGAAAAGGATGAAGCCAGGAATTTGTAGTTCCTATGGACCTAAGTCTCTGCTCTGCATCTTAATGTTCGTAATGTCCCTCTGCGAACAATGGGTCCACATGCTATTCTTATGTCTCCATGATTTGAACAAACTCACACAGGGATAACTGATTTATTCTTTGTGCTGGAAATTTTTTAGAAAGTTATTATAAATGAGCTTTATAGGCCATATTAAATATAACAAATGTATTTAGAATTTGGAAGCCCCTAATCCCAGAACTGGATCTGAAAAGAAGCTGAGGGTTGAGCTCTCTCCAGTCAAAAGAAACGTCACCTGCAGGATAAAGGGCCTTGCCCTGCAGTTGAGCCCATGGGCAGGCAGATTCATGCCCCACCTCTGCTACTGAGGAGAGTAACTTCAGTTCCCTGGGCACTACTTCCTCATCTGTGCAAAGTTCAGACAAGTTTACCTTCAGATCACATTCACACTTTGAGAAAATTTCAACTCTGTTCCTTCCTGCTGAAACCCTGAACTTTCAATGATCCCTTTTCTAAGGTTTCTAAGAGTGTTTCCAGCAGGTTTCCTGGCAGAAATAGCTGAGAGTTTTGAGAAGAATCAGAAAAGCATCCTGCAGGCTGGGTGAACCAAGTAGCCATGACAGAGACCTTTCTGCTCTTTTGTTTCTTTGGTATTGAATCCAGGGCCTTTGCACTGATCTACATCCATCTCTCTCTCTCTCTTTTTTTTGTCGTTTATTCTGAGACAGAGTCTCATTAACTTGTTCAGGCTGGGTTTAAACCTGTGATCCTTCTACTATAGCCTTCCAGAGTACACAGACACAGGTGTGTACTGCCATGCCTAGCTGTACTTTCTTTGCTGTAATTTTCTCAGAGATGATAATTTCCTGACGAATAAGAACTAGTGGCTACTGTTTATGGAGTTTTTGCTTCAGCCTGAACAATAAACACCATTCCTCCGAATTTCAGAATCTCCGTGCCACTTTGCCACATATGGCTCTGAACTGGACATCTTAATGGGGGACTCTGAATCAGGAATGGATTTCTAAATCCAGGCAGAGAGCCACAGAAATAGTATTTGCTGACCTGGTTTTAGCAGATCCTACCGGATGGCCCCTCCACCTCTTATGTGTGGCTTGGAGTTTCCTTTCAGAGAGGCAGTTCCTGTGGGTGAGGAAACTATTACTGGTTGTTAGGTACAAAAGTCCTAAGTGAAGATTTAAATATGATCTCACAGGCTTTCTAAAATAAATATTTACATCTTTGGAGATTTTTTTCCCTTTCATAAATTGCCATAACGTTCTAGAAAATGGGCAATGGAAGAGCATGTTCTTAGAGTACAGATGACTAAATGATTACAAAGAGGACACGGGAATAAATAGAAAATTAGAAATAAAAATTTTATGTTATAATGAGAAGAGAAATTTATCACTTGGAGGAACCTCAAGGAAAAAGGAAAAGAGAATAAAAGAAAAGAAAGTTCAGATCTAGGTCTCTGGAAGCCAATCAAAGGTAGTATTCTTGAAGGTAATTTTGGTCGATAGCTTTACATAACACTCATCACCAGACCGACACCTGGCTCCAAGTGAAAGCAGCTATTAAAAAAAGTGCCATACACACTCATTATTTTATCCACTCCGGGATGATGCGTCCTTAATAGTAAGATTTAAGAAAGAAATTTCAGCCAGATCTCACTAGAAATAAAAGGCATGTTTCCCAAGCATCTGTTTGATTTTTTAAATAAACACTATGAATTTTGCATGAATTGAGATTCTCTTTTTCCTTTGGTCACTAAGACTCTCTGAACAAAATTTAGTCACTGTAGAGACTGTTGCAGTACACTTTTTTTTTGTTTTAGTCTTTCCTGTCCCTATTTTCCTTTTTCCTTAATATCCTCAATTTATTCATATTTATTTGTATGAGCCCCTACAAATCTTTTGTAGGATGAGGTAGATATACACATGGATACTGAAATACAGAGAAGTAGATGGGGTAGACACAGACTGAGGACTTAAATGGCTCTAAGATGCTTCCTGTGCAAAAGTACTTCCTGTACACGGTCCTTTTGCTAAGTTCAGACTGCCATTAATTTTGGCAATCTGTTAGTGAGAAAATTCACATGCTCTCTGATTTGAGATAAACAAAAACCCTAAGGACAGAATTGGTGGAAGATTTTGGTGAGAGATTTGAACATTAGGCCTGAGAAACTACAGTAGGGCAGTAACAGATAATCTTACAGCACTGGTCCTTTGTGAGGGAATGAGCCAGGGAGTGAGGGTTGGAAGAAAGCCCAAAGCCTTGGAGAAATTTGAAATATAGGTTTATTCCTTTAAACCAAGACAGCATCAGGGATTCAGGCACAGGATGTTCACTTTTATATTTATAATCAATTTTAAGGATCTACAGCACAACTCCAAAAAAAATATTTTCAAAAAACACTGTCGCCTATCCCACTGTAGTTGCACACAAACAACACACACACACACACACACACACACACACACACACACACACACACACACACACACACACATCAATGATTCACGCACATATCACCAGGACAAGCTTTATAAAAAATCAGCAGTGTTTTACACACACAGACGCGGGTAAGGACTCCAAAACACCTGTAGTGCATGACTCACAGACAAAGCCTTTCATGGCAAAGATATCAAAGCCTAATGGTTTTGAGTGGCTTGAAAGGGCTTCTTCCCACCTCTGCAGGCAACACTCTGCCATTGGAGACTAGACTTGACACAAGTATAAGGCCTTACATAAAGGCAATCTTTGTCCACAGATTGCTCTCCTCCCACACAGCTCTGGGTGAGCGTGTCTGGCTGGACCACAGTGCCTGCTGACAAACAGCACCAGGACAACTCAATGCTGGCAAAGCGCCAGGTCCCTCGTATGAGTATTGTTAACTGTGACACACCTCACAGAGCACAGCCTGTTCTCAAAGCAAGATTCTTGAACCTCTGACTTAGAATCACCCAGAGGCTGATTAGAGCTTCTAAACCTCCTGATTTCCAGGTATCATCTAGCCCTGCTGAACAAGAGCCCAGCCTAGCGCCCATCCAGGAATTAATAAAAATCACTGTTATAAAACTATGAAATGAAAAACTACAGTTCTAATTTTGAAATTTAATTTGTTGTAGTTTTAGAAATGACAGGGATAGCCTTAGGTTTTTAAAAAGAGATAATAAGTACTAAATTAATATGTCTTATTTTTACATGTGTATGTACCATTTAGACAAATAAAAAATTTAACTTTAAATTAAAATTTAAAATAAGTGACATCTTTTAAAAAGGGGGATAAGAGTTGGTGAGAGCTAAATTCTGTGCAGTAATTTTAAAACAAAAAGCAAATCCTAATTTAAAATGGGTACAATTTGAAGATAAAGAAGCCTAGCAACCAGACCTGGCGGCACAGGTCTGTAACCCCGACAGTCTAGGGGGATGAGGCAGGAGGATCCCAAGTTAAGAGTCCAGCCTGAGAAATTTATGGATTTAGTGACACTGTCTCAAAACAAAATAAAAATGGGCTGGGAATATAGCTCAGTGTGAAGGCCCAAAAAGAAAAGAGGAATTTTTTATTTTTAAATAAACTGCCAATGGGAAACTAAACTGAAGTAGGAAAAACTCTATGCAACAAGGCAGGAGAAATAATGTACATTTTCCCATGTGGATATGCAAAACTTACTGCCATCGGGTTCTGTCCTTCAGGGAGTCCTTCCTGGAGCCATCTCCCTCACTGGGACTGTCCTCTTCCTCTGCCTCCAGACCTCGACTGCAGCTCCTGATGGTCTGAAAGATGCTGTTCACAGTGGACTCCTTCTCAGAATTCTTCAAGCCGTTCTGTCCCACGCGTTGTAAGAAGTTATCTTGTCCAGTGTAATCGGCGACAAACTGCAGAAAGATATAAGACGACTTTGCTAGTGCAACTTAGCACATCTGCATAACCTACTTGGCTAGAAAAACTGAACCACAAACGCAGTAAGTAACAGCATGTGTGTCTATTTTATTGGAACGAAAGCAAGAATCTCCAGGAAAAACATTTTTTCACTTCACCATGTGAAATATTAAACTTAACATTTGTTTTCACTGAGACAACTTTAGTCCTCTAAGAATCAACACTCCACTTTGAATTTAAAACACAAAAAGCAGTATTTTTTTTTTTTCAGGGCTCCCTAGGGAAAAGGTTAGCTACTTTACAGAGAAAGGGCTGAATTATTTTATCCTTGTATTGAGGGTTGAGAAAAACCAGGATGAAAAGTATCCTATCCTATGAAGCAAGATGAAATGACCGAGGCTCAAAGAAGTCACCAAGGAACGGCGACTTTGTCCTTTGTCGCTCATATGCCTACTTTGAGACAGCGGCCTGTTGGTAGTTTTTAAGCTATCATCATCAGTGTTCTGGAAAACAAAAGTGCTCCCATCAGAGATGAGAGCTGCAGCTAGGACAAAAGATGTCAGAGATCCTCATCCCAGACACAAGGAGATCGGCATGGGCACCGTTGTGGGGGCTTCCTTTAAACTTTCTTTTGCGTTTTCTGCACATTTGTCCCAGCTAATAAGTCTAGCAGGTGCCAGCTAGTGGCATGGCCTGCACTTGTCTGAACTCTAGTCCCTAGTACCAGGTAATGTCTTTGTTTACAGGTAACATAAAAGAGGCTGAAGTTTTAGGAGAGTCTTCCTAGCCTGACAAGGGGTGTGCATGTATTCTGTCTTTATGCATGTGTCAGAAAGTCAGTAATGAGTGCTGTCGCAATGGTGAGAAGTCCCTAGATTTCCAAGTGAGATTGCTTGAAATAGTCATAAAGCACCCTTCTTAAGTCTCTTCTTTCATTATTATAATTTTTAAAATTTTATTTTTGTGGCACTGGGGTTGAACCCAGAGCCGTGGCCCTGTGCTATATCTCCAGTTTCTTTTCATTTTTTTTTTTCATTTGAGACAAATCTTGTTCCTGAGTTGCCTGTGCTGGGCTTGAAGTTGCCATGCCTTAGCTTCCCAGACTGCTAGGATTATAGGTGTGTGCCACCACACCTGGCTATTCTTTCATTTCTGAACACCTCTGATGGAGGTTCTTTATCTCTTCACCTCAGTTGCTCCATGCCCCTTTTCTCCAAAGCCCAGCGCTCACCCATGACTCTCCATTCAGAAATAAGAAGCAGTGGGCCAGAGAGAGTAGGGTCAGCTACAATCACATATTGGAGCCTTGATTAGACCAGGCACGTACATCCTCAGCATCTTCTCACAAAACAGGAAAGGAAAGCAGTGTTGACCTCCCACCATTCCATCTCCCACTTATTTGGACAAGGTTAACATTCTCCTTTGACTTTCCTATCCCCTGTATCTAGGTATTCCCGTTTAATTAGAAAAACATGTCAACCTTTGAAATAAAAACTAGAGAACAACATCTGTTTTCATTCGTACTTAGAGTGTCACATTCAACCTAACAATATCGGGCCCCAAACAGTAGCAATTGACACTTTTCTTCAGAACTTTCAAGAACATACCTGGTACCCAAAAACAACCTGACAAAAAAATCTCTGTGGTCTCAGGAAGGGACCTTTCCTCACCTGAGTGAGTACACACAGAGCCTGAAGAGACAGGGGGCAACAATGACTCCTCAGAGCACGCTGACTCTGTAAGGCCTCACCTCTAGAGTTTCTTCTTGGGAATTGTACTGTGGGCAAATCCTCACAAGGCTGGAGGCTCCATCAAGCACTTCACAGAGCTCCTTTAGAAATACCCCACAGAATGGAACCACCTTGCAGCCAGGTATGTGCAGGGCCCGGGTCACCACCTTCCGGTACTCCAATGAAGACTCGTGCTGAGCCATCGCATCCTTTAGGCTCCTCATGGCCTCAATGTCAGGCTGGTCCATGAACTGCCACATCTTTAAAACTTTTCTTGATCTGTTGTAAGTAAATGACACTCTTTAGATGGAAGAAGAAATAATATAGAACTTAGAGTAAATGGCCTAAATTCCAAACAAATTAATTTTTATTACCTCCTAAGTGTTCTTTGCTTGTTAATGTTTACCACCAAATTCTCCAAATGACCTGATTATTATTTTTGTTAAGTAGGACAGATATACACAGGCAGATGGGAGGAGGAAATTATGAAAGCTGGGTACTCACTGGAGGGTGGAGATTTTTTGACACCTATAGCCAAAAGAGAGACACAGTGGGTAATAAAGGTTTGTGCAAATGGAGGGTTGTCTGATGAAAACCTGGCCCATCACTGAGTACCTCTGTGATATTATATATGGAGCTGGTTGTTCTGGCCTCCTTAGAGGATTTTTTTAATTGAATCAAGCCTGACATTTAGGCAGCAGCCCATTTAGGGAGAGGTCGTCTCAGAGTATTACTTGCCTACCAGGATATTAAACGGGAGTTTTCCTACTTTGAAATTGTTGAGATCAACAGTGACACTGTACCCTTCCTTCTCAAGTGAGGCATTACGCCATGCCACTACAGGGTAGTCAAACTGCTCCGCTTTCGGTGGTCTCTCATCCTTCTCCAGCCCCACCTGGCGACCTGGATCTGAGCAGATAGGTACGAAATGCTTTCGTGGAGGGAGCTGGGAGAAAAGCTGCCCAAATGCAGAGGCTCTGAGTGACCCATGTTCTGCTGTGAAAGTCTCACCTAAAGACAAGATGCTAGCTGCAGCTGCCTGATGGCAACCAGGTAGAGGCTCCAGCTGATGTGTCCTGGATTTTCAAAGTTGGGAGGATAAAGTGCTGGTGTCTCTCTGAGTCTGGAGTGGGCACCATGGAAGGGGGTTGGGCCCCAGTTGCTTGAAAGACCTGCTTGTCAAATGAGGTGACCTTAGCAGGAAGACCCTGGAGGGAGGACCTTTGAGCTAGAGACTGGGTAGTAGGGACTGTTTGTCTGGAGGGTGCACTGTGTTAGACAGGGATTTCCCTACAGGACAAGGTGGTAAAAGCTATCAGAGAGTAACTAGGAGGAAACCCTAAATGTCCCTCAGAGGCCTCTGTGAAAACAGCAAGCTCAGTCAATAACTGCCCTAGCAGAATAAAGATCTGTTACTCCAACTATCTACCCCTCCCCTCTCTCTTCCCTCACCCTTTTCTCTCTCACTCCCTTCTTTTCTCTTTTCTTCTCCTCTCAACTGTCTTTTTCATCAGTCCATCCTACTGCAAGTTTCTGAGAACATCTGGGCTGTGAAATGCAGGAAAGAAGAAATGTATAAACTGAGGTTGAAATTTTGACTTAGATCAGAATAGACTTAAAAATCTTCCTATGACATAAGAGGCATTGAAAGGACGTAAAGCACAACATGACAAACCCTCATGTGACCACCTCTAAGTTTAAGAAAGTCGAACATTCACAGTCTAGGTGAGGCCCAGCGGATTCCTCCAGGAGCACAGGCCCCGCCCACCCTCCCTCTCAGAAGGATCTCCAATGGGTCTCTGGTTGTCTTTTTATACTTCTCTAACACATGTGTGTAGAGCTAAGCAAGTTATACAATCGTTCATATATTTTTAAACACCCTAGGTACTCTCAGGCAACCTTGTACTTTCCCCCACAGCCTTGTGCTCCTGAGACTCGCTCAGGCTCAGGAGCATGGAGAATGAGACTGCTCATTAGCCACGCGAGCGGCTGGTCTTCCTCCTCCTCTCTATAACCAGGGGAGGGAGAGCCGCCAGCTGGGCAGGTTTGCAAAGTAATAAATTTGGAAAAATAATAAAATGGTTTTCTGATTTCACTTCACCAAGTCTGGCTTGTCCTACATCACAGTTCTTACAGAGCAGCAAGTATATTTTTTCTGGAAATAAATTGGAGGTGCAAATAAAAGAAGTAAATGAGGAACTGAGACACAAGTCTCACTGCTTACTGGCGCTCCTCTGTGTGGGTGATGGAGTTATCAGGCGCACTGGGGGGAAAGGGCAATCTTTAACGAAGATCAACTCATTTTTGTTGGACTGAGAAATGACACTAGTTTTAAAACTTTTTTATGTAAAGGTACCAAATGCTCATTGTACAAACTAAAACAACAAACAAAAAAAGATAACCAACCAAAAAAAAAAATGAAAACAAAACTACCCACAATTCTGCTAGGTACTGACAACATACAGAGTAACTACCTGTGTCTATCTGGGTATATAAATATTACCAAGGTCATTATAAGCAACTTTGTTCCCAGATAATTTCAGTTAGTGTAGTTACCTACTTTCCAACAATACAAAAATTTTCATAAATATTTCTATTTTGAGACAGGGTCTTACTAAGTTTCCCAGGCTGGCCTTGAACTCATGACCTTCCCTGCATCTTCCCTGTAGCTAAGATTACATGTGTATGCAACAGACTTAAATGTCATTTTTGATAGCTAAATATTATCCTACTACTTGGATGTATCATATTATTTCCTTTAATAATTTTATCTGTTTTTCATTTTGGGTTTTTTAAAATTGCCAGCATGATTGAGTAAATAATATCTGATTGTAAACCTTTGAATTTCTAACTTTGCCTTAAAAGAGCTGAGAATTTCTCTAGCGGAAGCAACACACACAACATGTATGAAAAATACAAAGCTAGTTAGTAATAAGGACTCTTCCTTCTGACCTAATAGCTTAGAAAATGAAAAATCTCTAGCTATCCTGTTATAGTTAAATTATTTGGAATCTAAACACTTTCAAGCTTAAGAGTACTCCTATAACCCTGACTCCAAAATACTTCCATCAGAGTGATATCTGGCAACTCATCTTCTGTATATATTGTTCCAGCCAGTAAGCTAATTACTCCTGGTATGTTTCCAATCTATTGATAAAGATCAGTTTAGTGTTATGCCAAATAAAGGAGCATGGAACTAAGCACAGAGGGTCTGGAGGGTAACACAGAATGTTCAGGGATCAAGGAGGCGGCTTGAGGTTAGTCCTTGTCTAAGACTCTGTCCTGGCTCTGAGGCCTTCTTGGATTCTGAATCCAAACAGCACTGATCTAAAAGTCCAATTGCCGTTAGGTTTTACAGGGTCATTCTGAGGCCATTCTTGCAGCAAGAGAGTCTGAAATGTTGTGTGTGGCAGCCTTATGCATGATGCTCTCCGGCAGCCACACTTCCTGCTATCACACCTTTGTGTAGTCCCCACCCACAGTGATTCAGTGGTGACTCCATGTGACAAGCATCGTATGACAGAGTAACCACGTGTTACTTTTAGTCTAGAACAGACAAGGCACAGCAGGCTGTCCCTTGCTCTCTTGAATGCTCACTTTGGAGGGAACCAGCTGTGAGGACAGTTTTGTCCACGGGGGGAAGAGGTACAATTCCCAGCCATGGAGACAAGTATCATAAAAATAAAACTATTTTTCTAGGTGTGGCAGGATATACCTGTAATCTCAGCACTAGAGAAGCTGAAACAAAAGGATTGTGAGTTCAAGGCCAGCCTGGGCTACATACATAGTGAGAACTTCAAATAGCAACCCCCCTCCCAAAAAAAGAAAAAAAGAGAACTATTTTATCATAATATGAACTTTTTTTCTTTTCTTTTTCTTTGCAATGCTGTAACAAATTTTATTTCAAAACAGACACTCTGAAAATAACAGGTTAAGAATTTTAAGTCCAATAAGCCCTGTCCAAATTTACAAGAATACACCAACAGTCACAGGCCAGTTTCATAGCTGACTCAAATATGTATATTATAGCAATTCCATGCGAGTGTTATATTTTAAAAATCTACACAGCAGCCCTGTACTATTTTTCTGAGGCTGTCACCTCTAGATACTTCCGCCAGAAGATCCGTCAGACAGGCTCCTCTGCTGTGTGCCAACAGCGGTACAACACAGGATCTGCACTGGTGATCCAGGGCACTGGCTCTGCTGCTCTCAGTTTATAACGAGTGCTCTAGGACAGTGTTTCAACAGAGGTTCTTCCACAATCATCCCTTCGCTTATCTGAGCAGCTAGGCTGGAGGAAAGCCCACTGCCCCAATTCCGACACACCTGCTCCTGGCTACCCCAATCACAAAGACTGAGCTCGTGGTCCATGGACATCTGTTTCTCCGAATAAATGTTTAATGGCCTGTTTGTAGAAAACTTACCACAAAGAGAATGAAAAATCATTTGGATATAGTCTCCTAGTTTTCATGAAAAAATTTTTTCTGGTTTCAACTTATTTTGAGCCATGCGCCTGGTGTATTTATATGGTTCTCTTAACTGCCAATGATATGATCATTTGAGTTTATTCTTAGTTACGAAAATTTAAATTGGGGAAAAAAACTTTAGAAAATATTTATCTCTCCCAATCCACAACTTCTACAAAGGGACTCAGAGAATCAAAGAAAAATCTCCTCTGGCTGTTGGCACAGGCCTGTAATCCAGCACTCAAGGAAGCAGAGGCAGGAAGATTGCAAATTCAAGCCTAGTCTGGGCAATTTAGCAAGCCATTGTCTCCAAATTAATAATAATAATAATAATAATAATAATAATAATAAAGGCCTGTGTGGATGTAGCTCAGTGCGAAGGCCCTATTAGATCCCCAGGATCAGAGAAAGAAAAGAAACTCAATAATGTAATTTTAGAACACAAGATTTATTTTCTGTGAGAATCTCACAGACATGGTGAATCTGAAGAACAGTAACAATAGTAGCTTCTCTTTTTGAGACTCACTACCTGCCAGGTGCCTCCATCTACAGAAGCAGGTATTTTTTGTATTATCCCCATTTTACAGACTGAGACTCATGGAGTTCAAGCAACTTGTCCAGAGCACACAGCTACTCCTCTGGAATCGAGGAGTCAACTCCACGTTACCAACTGGACAGCTTTCCCCCTCCTTCCTCACAGACTGTGCTGCCTTCCACGGGAGCAAGGGCAGCCACCTCATGCCTCGGAAATGAGGCTAGAATGGAGTAGGTTTTATGGCAGGATGGAAATCTCATTACCAGCTTGATGGAGAAGGCTCAGGAGCAGGACACTATGGTGGCCAAGATCATGGATCTTGAATCACCTGATGATCTGATTTCAGATGACCATGGGTCACAAATTATCTGAAATCCAGGCTGCCTACACTATATCCCAGCCACGCTAGGTAATCCTGGATGATGATTTAATCTCAATCTCCGATCTCTCTCTCTCTCTCTCTCTCTCTCTCTCTCTCTCTCTCTCCCTCCCTCCCTCCCTCCCTCCAAGGTCTCACTCTGTAGTCCAGGCTGGGCCTGAACTCACTATGTAGTCCATGCTGACTTTGAATTCACTGCAATCCTCCTACCTCAGCCTCAATCCTCTGCCTCAGATGGTATATACCACCACACCCAGTTTAGGTGGTGCTGGAGAATTGTTAGGCAAGCACCCTAAGAGCCGGACCAGGGATAGAGTAGACTCGTCATGCAAAGTAGGATTTCACTCAGCCTAGCCAAGCACATGAGATCAGTGCAGACACAATGAACCAGAATCAAACTCTGTAGCATCTTTGAGGGACCAGGGCTGGAAGATGATAGTACCTTTTCCAGAATGATCACTACCAATTGCTTGCCTTAGACAAGTGTGGCTTCCCAGAGAATTAAATCAAGGCCACTTGGTTGGTGTGCCAAAACTTCCCAGATTACTCAATTCCCACGGACTCACCTGAGGCCTGCCAAGAACTCCATGACAGCATTGTAGTTGCCCATATTCCAACAGCATTTGGCCACATGCACCAAGTAGGAGAAGACTTCTCGCTTCTCCTCCATGGAGCCTGCCGTGAGGATCAGCCATGTCACCCAGGAGCTCACCTGGAAGGCACAGAAAGAGTACTCACTGAAACTGTGTCGCCGAGCTGGATAAATAGTTTTTTTATGAGAAAAAATTTGATTTTTGGAAAAATTAGTATTAGAATAGAAAGAATTCAGATGAGAGATCTGAAATAAAAACCTAGCTCCGTCTCTACTTTGACAGGGGACTCTCTGGGCAGGTCATTAATCTCTCTGCATCTTCATTTTCAAAGATGCTAAAAAGGGAAATTCACAGGACCCTTCTTGATTTACATACTTCTAAGACACAATAAAAAAATTAAGAATAGCTCTGATGGAAATAGATTAATTCACGAATATCAAGATTAGATGCAATCAGTATATTTAGCTCAAATTAGACAGTTATGATGTAGATACTGTAAAATTAAAAAAAATACAAAAATTGAACATTTTCCCATTTAATTGATATGTATAGATGCAGTACATAATGTTTACATTGATCTTGATTATTTTGTAGATATACACACTGTGGCAAAATTATAAATCCTTCTTCACTCCTTTTTTTGACCCTCCCATTCCCCCCTCCACTCCAATTCCCATTATGAGTTCTATGGAATAATTGTGATCTTAGATTCTCATAATAGAGAAACCATTTGACATTTAACCTTCTCTTTCTGACTCACTTCACTAAGCATGATAGTCTCAAGTTGCATCCATTTACCAAAAGCCTCCATCCTATCTGTCCATATAGATGAGTAGTGTTTCACTGTGTATAATACCACAATTCGTGTATCCATTGGTCTGTCGATGGGTATTTTGGTGTCTTCCACATTTTAGCTACTGTTAGTTGGGCTGTTATGAACATGGGTATACATGTATCTCTGTTATGTGTTAACACTTTAGGGGAAATTCCCAGAGGAGGTGTTGCTGGATCGAAGGGAATATTTATTTCCAGTCTTTTGAGAGTCTTCCATACTGCTTTCCATAGTGGTTGTACCAGTTTACATTCCCACCAGCAGTGCAGGGGGGTTCCTTTCTCCCCACAGCCTCGCCAGCACTGATTACTATGTTCTTGATATACACCAATCTCTCTGGAGTTAGATGGCATCTTAGTGATATTTTGATTTGCATTTCTCTTATGGCCAAGGATGCTAAATATCTTTTTATGTATTTATTGGCCATCTGAATTTCTTCATCTGAGAACTGTCTATTCATTTCTTTTGCCCATTTTTCAAAGAGAGTCTTTGATTTTGTGGGGCTTCCTTTTCTTCAGTTCCCTGTATATTCTGGTTATGAGCCTCCTATCTGAGGTATTGACGGTGAATATTTTTTCCTAATCTGTTGGTTTTCTTTTCACACTGTTAATAATTTCCTCTGCTTTGCAGAGACTTTTTAATTTGACATCATCCCATTTGTTAATTGGGGGGGGGGGTATTTCTTTTCCTTTTGGTGTCTTATTAAGAAAGTACTTGCCTACACCTATATCTTTCTAATATTTGCCTAATTTGTCTACCAGGAGGTTCAGTGCTTCAGTTTTAATGTCTAAGTCCTTGATCGACTTTGATTTAATTTTCGTGCACAGTGACAAGTGTGTGCATAAATTCATTTTTCTTCATGTGGATATCCAATTTTCCTAGCATCATTGGTTAAAGAGACTATCCTTTTTTCAGTGTATAATTTTGGCTCTTTTATCAAAGATCAGGTCGCTGAGGGTATTTCTGCATTCTCAGTTCTGTTTCACTGGTCTGTCTGTTTTTGTGTCAATACCATATAGTTTTTGTAAGTATTGCTTTGTATTATAACTTTATGTGTGGAATCATAATGCCTTCTGCCGTAATCTTGTTACTTAGGGTTGCTTTGGTTATTCTAGGTCTCCTTTGGTTCATATAAATTTAAGAATTGTTTTTCCAAGTTCTGTGAGAAAATATTTGGCATTTTAATAGGAATTGCATTGGATCTGTATATGTCTTTAGTCTTGTTAGTCCCTTTCTCTGCCTAAGGTTCTGTTAAGTTTTTTCTGCAATGTTGGTTTAATGGTTGCAAGTTTCTTCAGGATTTCTTTATCACAGAAAGTTTTAATTTCTCCCTCTAATTTAAAAGATAATTTTGCTGGATATAGCAGTCTGGGTTGGCATTTATGTTCTCTCTGAGCTTGGATGGTGTTGCTCCATAATCTCTTGGCTTTTAGGGTCCTGGGTTGAAAAATTTGCAGTTATTCCAATGGGTTTGTCTTTATAAGTCAGCCGCTGCTCTTCTCTTACAACTTTTAAAATTCTCTCTGCATTGGGTCTCTAGGATTTTAATTATGATGTGTCGTGGTGATGTTCTTTCTTGGTCAAAGTTGCTTGGAATTCCATATGCCTGAAGTAGTTTGATGTTCATTTCTTTCCTTAGATTTGTGACATTTTCTTCCACAGTTTCACTGAACACTTTCTTTAAGACTTTTGTTCTGTTCTCACTTTGCTCCTGCTCTCTCATAATTCTGAGGTTGTTCATTTTTGAACCATCCATTAGCTGTTGGAACCATTCTTTTTGTGTTTGTTTGTTTGTTTTGCTTTTTTCATTACCCATATGTCCCAGCTTATTCACTTTATCTTCCAGATCTGATAATCCATTCTCAAAATGTTCAAACTGGTTATTGTTTTTTCCTGTGCGTTTTTCACTTCTTGGAGTTCAGTTTTCATTGTTTTTATATCTTGGCTGCATTGTTCCCTGATTTCTTGCACTGCCTCCATTATCTGTCTGCTTGTGTTTTCTTTAAATTCCTTGATCTTCTTGTCAATGGTTTTTAGTACTTATTGAATGTCTGCTCTGAGCTCCCTGTACATCTCTTTTATGTCCTGTGTGAGCTTCTGGGCCCAGAAATTACCATCTTTATTGGATTTAATAATAAAGATCTGCTATTTCACGATCCTTGGTATCACTTTTCCGGAATGTTAAGCCTTTTTGTCAGTGACCTAACCCTTCACTTCCCCATGGTTCTGTTATAATGAGATGAAGCTCAGGTATTGTTGATGGACTCTCTTTATTCTAGAGATACACTTTTTTGTACTTGCCTTAAGTGTTACTTGTATTTCCTTCCAGTTTTAGAATTTAGAACTGTTTTCTATTTGTTTGGCTATTACTTTTTGAGGTATTCTCAATGTCCAGACTTTTATTAAGACTATTGCTGAGAAAATTTATCTTCTCTACTCTTTGGTGGAGAAGAAGCAGAATAAAGAACTATATATGGTGTATAGTCATAATATTTGTTAGCTTATGTTGGGTATGGAGGTCTTTAGCAATATTAACATCCAAAGTTTGAATAAAGGTTTACATTTACAATCCTATCCAGTACTAACAACTCAATGGCAGACTCTAGTAGCTAAACTAACAGTATAACTACTCTAACCACAAGATTAATAGGTACAATATACCCTTACTATATATCAAACTTTACCTATTGTAGACTTATTACAGTGTACTATTGATATCAGCAATATAACCCAGGCAATAAGAGAACTTTAGATATACAATGGGAAGCAGAATAATATTCCGATGATAGTGAGTGATCTGTCAGTGTTCCTTTCCCTGTGAGAGAGCCACAGATACGGAAGAGCTCTCAAAGCTAGATTCAGATGAGTCAGGAAGAATTCTGAGTGAAGTGGAGACAGCATCTGTGGAAATATTTATGATGTTATGCTTAAGATAGTTAATCAACAGAAAGGGAGATTCAGGAACTATCAAATAGACATGGGAGGTGAAAAGAAAGGGAAGGAATGGGGGCATGCACAAGGAAGAAAGAAAAACAGTATCAATGAAAATATATAAAAAAGTAGAGAAGAAAAAATTGAGGAAACTTGGTCAATTTTAGGAAAAGTAGGAACCTAGGCCATAGAAAGATAAAGAAAGAAACACAAGAACAGAACACAACAACTACAACAACATCAAATAAACCCAACGTAACCCAAATCAGAACACAGAATATCAAGCAAAACAAAACAACAAAACAAAATTAGTTATCCCCTTATATTATCTGTATGTAACATCCTTAGGTGCTGGGTTTCACAGTGATTTTACTTGGCTACTGATCCTGGGGGTTTCCTCCTAGTCCCTGGTTCCATCTGGACCTGGCAGACTTTAGATGGATAGGTGGGCCCATTAAGATTTCAAGCTGAGATCTGCACAGCACTCAATAGACCATGGCTTGGTTCAGCCTCTGGGTGGGTCTGGCACAGTGCTGGACAGATCTCAGCCTGGGACAGACTCCTGGCAGATCCTTGGAGACACACAAGCTGTTAGTCCCTTGAAATGGTGCAGGGAGAGTCTGGTGGCATGGCACTGGAAGCACCTAGGCCTCAGATGGCTTCTTGGAAGGTACGTGGGACCTTGGAAGAGCCTGGGAGAGGATGCGGGACACACTTAGGACTAGAATGGCTTCTTGGCGGGTTCACTGGGGCATGCGAGCTGCTGAGCCCTTAGAAGGGACCCTGGAGAGGGCGGCGCAGCACCAGAAGCACCTAGGCCTCAGATAGCTTCTGGGCCTTAAACATATTTATATGTAATCTACCATCCTTTTCAAATGCAAAAATAATAAGAACAAACATTTATATGACGCTTTTCAGGTGCCAGAAATTATTCTAAACATTGTGCTTACTTTATTTATCTCTCACAAAAATCCTAAGAGTGAAGAACTATTAATATTTTCAGAGACTTGCTTATGGTCATCAGTCAATCAGTGGCAAAAGTTGGATTTGGACTTAGGATTATATCTGGAGGTTATACTATTAACCCTTTATAAACTGTAGCTTTCTAACTCTAGGAATTATTTGTTCTGATGTGATTTATCACTACACTAGAGTATAATACTTATTAATTCACATCTACACCCCTCAAAATGTTACACAGCTTCAAAATCATCTGCTCATGTTCTATTACTGTCCATACTTCGGTGGTTGAACACTAGTGTCTATCTAAGTTTTTTCTCCACCCTGGCTAACATCTGAATTGATGAGCTCAGTTGTTAACAGAACAAAACTTGGTCTTGAACCCACATAGCCTCACTGGCTGCCGTTGGGTCAGCACCAGTGTTGAAACCTGGAGAATAACTCCCCCAGCCTGCGTCAAAGTGAGGTTAGAAAAAACTTCATGGTGACCCAGAAAACTGCAGGAAATAGAAACTCAAGGCCAAGAATACAGTGACCGCAAGTCAAAAATATGATAAGAATTATTATCATTTGTTGCTGGCAGTGACTGCCGATGGCAGTTCAGTCTCATTTTTCCCGGTCAAGAATCTAGGGCTCATGGGAGAAGTGGTTTTCTGAGGTAGTGGGTCTTGTTGATGTCAAAACTAGGACTCCCAGTCTACTGCTCTTTCATCTGACAAAAATCAGTTTCTTTTATACATGATCCTGGCAGGTTTTCCTAAGCACTCAACTTGGAGCTGCATACTAGAAGATAAAACTCCTAGAAGAAAAGCAGATGATACCAAAAATGTATCCAAAATTATTTTAAAAATAAAATAAAGAATGTAAAGGACTCCTTTCAACACAATTTTCCTTATCCTTATGCAGAAACAAATAGAGAAGAGGTAGTAGTACGAAATTTTAGTGGTAAAAACAAGATTACACTCTGGTCCCAGCCAGAAGCATTGGAGTAATAATCTGCCTTTTACCTTCTAGAAAAGACTAAAGAAAACCAGGATGAACCTCTTCCCATCCCTGAGCCTGGCCACAGCCCAGAGAGCTCCATCATGCCCAAGCCTCTCCATCTGCTCTGATGACGCTGGCCCTCAGGCAGTATCATGAGAACAGATCTCTAAGAGAAGCCCTGGCCAGATCATCTCAAGAACTCTCTGGGATTCCAGGGCCACCCCTCCTGCAGCTATGAGCTACTCTCATACTGTCTCCAAGTCTTGTTCACTTACCTACTTAAAAGTTACTTTGATGAAACTCTGGCTTTGTTAGACTAAGAAATTACTTTCCGAAGAGAGACTGTCAATGGTGCTGCAGTCCAGTTCTCCCATTAGTCAGATTTACTTTTCATGGGTCCTACCCTACAGTGAGAAGTCATCAGCAAACACTGAGACTCCTAACACTGTCAACTGTTAGGAGGAGGAAATTCAGGGCTGGAGGAACAGCACAGCAGTTAAAGAATTTATCTACCAAGTTCAAGGCCTAGAGTTTGATTCCCCAGTATCACATATGCTGGGCATAGTGCTGCATGCCTATAATCCTAGGACTCAGGAGGCTGAGGCAGGAGGGTTGCTGTGAGTTTGAAGACAGCCTGGGCTATATGATGAGTACAGGACCCTGTCTCAAAAAAAAAAAAAAAGTTACAAATTCAAACCTTCCCTCTGATAAATAAAAATAAGATTTTAGAAAGCTAAAATCGCTCCTCAAATTCATCTAATTCATTAGAAATTGGGCCTCTGGCTATATTCTTTCTATGTATTTGACTTTTTTTCCTGGTAGAATGTATGGCAAATCAGGGCTTCTAGAAAAATCACTGTTCTTCAAGCTACTGTTTGCCATGAAGTGACTGGAAATGGTTAACTCTTCTTCTCTGGAGAGGCCTGGTTCACAGAGTAGGCTCAGCTCACCATTAAGTTTGTGTCTCAATCCTGATCATACATTCAGATTTATTTCCTATCAGTCAAATCATTTCCCAAACAATTTCCCACCATGCTAAGAAAAAAATAGCAATACTATATTTCACATGGAAACCTAATTTAAACCAACTGTTCCACCACTGTGTGTGAGTCCCCAGGGGCCCTGGTTGTTGAGATTATGTAAGCAGTGTTATCATAAACACACACACACACACACACACACACACACACACACACACACACATCTGCTTCAGGGATAATTCTTACTATGAACTAATGTAGTCATAATTCTAAAGGCATTAATATGTAATCAACCAGACAAAATAAATGAAAAAGATTTGGTGATAAAGGTAAAAACATTACCCAAAGCATAAATGGTGGTCATATTTACTAAGTGGAAAAAAGGATGTGTTGCCAATTCAGAAAGAATTTCAAGGCACTGAGGTCACAAAGAAAAACACAAACCTGCATAAAGAACTTCATGATTTAGATTTAAAATATTCGCCCATAGTGTATTCATGTATTCAGAGATGGGAATTTTGGAAGATGATTGAACCGTGGAAACACACACTAAGTGCGCTGTAGTGCTACACATGGCGAAGGCATTTTCTGGTCCTGTCCTCCTCCACAGGTAAGTAGCAGCATCAGGGACTAGCCAAGATTTGCCCTTTGTAAGTCTTAACAAGAGTCTTAATGAGTTAGTGAACGTCTGAACAAATGAATGGTGTTCACTTCTCCCACAAAGGCTTTTCTGCTGGTTTGTCTAGCACTTTACATTCAATTTCTTCCCGTTTCTCTTTGACTTAAAGACCCTGAGTCCAAAGGGATGTTTGCACTTGGATTCTTACCACAGCATGGAAATGCATCTGGTTTATTTTTGTTATATTTGTGTTCCTGACTCTTTCACATGGGTTTGTTCTGTCCCCCCCAGCAGACCCTAAGTTCTCAAGGACAGAGCCCATCTTTCCCACATTCTAGTATGGAGATGCTTGGTGCCTCCGGCCAACAGGCAGGCCATCCAAAGTCCCATGAGGCTGTGGGCAGGGAGGATTCTCAGCCTCCAAGTGCTCAGGAAATTATATTTGGGAAAAAGTCTGAACATTTCTTAATCCTGTTCCCAGGTCCAAGAAAAAAAGAGAGAGCGAGAGAGACAGACAAATGACTTACTGCCAAAAGTTTTTTTGTATATGCTGAACACAAGAAACACGATCCATCTTAAGTGTATCTAATGACTGTAACTGCAAAGGTTAGGCTCAAATGGTGAAATCTACAGAAAAAATGAAAGTCCGGATAAAGCTATTTTCAAGTAGTTTATATACAGATCACATTCATAGCTGTCCTTCCCAGACTAAGACAACCCTGGACTAGAGCATGTGAGCATGAACATGAATGTAACACACACATTTACACCCACATGCACATGCGCGTGCACACACACACACACACACACACACACACACACACACACACACACACACCCCTGCCTGGGCAATTCTTCTCAAATATGAAACACTCACATTGGGATCAGTAGGGGCAATGATGAGAAAGTACGTGCTTGTTCAAATGTAGATCTCAAGGCCTCACTCAGATCTAGAAATCAAGACTCTCTGAGGTCAAGGCCCAGGAATCTGCACTTTCAGAAAAACTCCCCGGTGATTCTTAACTGCACTGAAATTTGAGAAATACCCCAGGGGTCTATGTCCTTTTTTCTGTACCATTTTTGTAGCACCAGTCCAATACTACAAATTAGCCACTGAGATCCATGCCCACTGTACCTGAGTGCACCACTGTAATTCATTTGGAACTAGGACTAAGCAGAAAGAGGTAGCGTAGAGAGGTGGCAGAGAACAGGTATACTGGAATTAGGTGGAACTGAATTTGACTCCTGGTTTTCTGATTGACTTACTGTTTTCCTTGTGTGCATCCCTGAGGAAAGCCACTTAATGGTTCTAGCCTCAATTCCCTTTTCAATAAAATATGAATAATATTTATAAAATCATTGTGAGGGTGAACTCAGAGATTGTATCTTATGACCTTTGCACAATGTTGAGTGTACAGTTAAAGGCTCATGGGATGCTTACTGCTGTGACTACGGCTGGCCTGCTTGGCCACCACTATTAACCTTATTAAATGAGTGGTAGAGCTGCCAGTGGAGAATATAGGAGAGAACATAGAAAACCAGACACCCAGAGGACATCAGTCATAAAGCTCCACTCCTAACCAGAACATGGCCAAAAAAAAAGAACTTGTGACTGACCAGAGCACCATCCTTTCCTCACAGAGGATAACACACATGGAACCTCTTCTCTAGAAGTGTCCCTGACTCTTCCTTAGGAATAAAATGTTATTTAAAATATAACTGCCCAATATGCAAAAGCCCCTTGGTATGCATTGCTAATTGGTTCTTGGAGATGCAACGGGTGTCTTGTGAATTATTTTGGCTGGAAAGGGTAGCAAGTCATGAGACACTCAACACTGAAAAGTTGCACTTCAAGTACAAAACATATAAGAAATATCAAGATGAAATTTTCATAACAAAATGCATTGAGTATCCAAACCGACAAGTATCAAAGCAGTGAGTGTGGTTAAAAAAAATACTACAAATGCTTAAATTAAAAAAATCTCTTATAATAAAAGAAACATTACCATTAATCTCCCTCAGTATTCCCCTTCACTTCAAATACAATTATTTCACTGTTCTTGCCAGTTTCTGAAGCAGTTCTGGAAAAATCCTCTTTCATTTTTTATTTTGAGCTGTTGTTGCTGCCTCAGTGTTCTGAATCAATTAAAAATGTTCACCTGTCCTAGTCATTTTGACTCTGAGGAAGAACTACTAATAGAAGTGGCAGGTGTCAGATCAAGTGAATGAGGTGGAAGAGGGCACACTGGAACATCTTTCCCACTGACCTCCTGAAGGATGGCACTCAGCAGCAGCATTAAATTACAGTTTTGATCATACCTCATGAAGATGCTCATGAGTCAGGACTTTTGGAACTTCTTCAGAAAGTGACAAGAATGATGGGACAAGTATGTTTGAAATGAGGACCAGAATCTTAAAATTTGGTGGCAATGTGTGTTTTACTGTGACAAATTTTTTATTTAAAATTTTACTGTATTTCTTGGTCACTGTTTATATACATGTGTATTTATATCATCAGTATGTCTATATCTGTATTTAATTTTGCAGTACCTTCATCTCAGATCAATTTTCCCCAATTGAAGGCTCCTTACAGGCAGAGTCCATGACCTATGCCAGGGTCTCAATCCTGAGGACACGGGCTGGGTTGCTGCCCACGCCCAGGCGTCCCCCCGACATGCAGTGAGTGCAGAAGAGTCTCTTTTCTTGAACTCTTTGCTCTGCTGAGGGCTTTTTGCCTAGGAGAGACACAGCAGAGAAAAGGAAGGCACTCAAAGGCGGCTTCTTCACAAGCCTGAAATTCATCTTGGGTTAAACCCTCCTATTTCCCCCCAAATTGTATCAACATTGTCTTGAGAATAAACTTGAAATCTCTTCTTTTGACCTGCAAGGCTGGAACCATATAATCTAAACTTACACCTCCAGTATTAATTCTTACTGTTTTCCACCACTTGTCCAGTTGACATTCCAATCACACCTCGTGCATCATTTTCTATTGTTTACGTATTCCACTTGATGACTTGTGTGGTGAATATACAGGAAGTTTAGTTTGCATATTTGTTTTGTTTTGGCTATTCCGCAACTCCCCACCTTAGTCTATACCGATTACATGCTGTTAACCACCTTTAGCACTGGCCTCAATGATTCACTCAAAGATCAATTCACAACCCAAGCCAGGTCAACCAGGGATCTCCTTGAATCTTTTGCTAAACTGCCAAAAAAGGAGACACAAGTTTTTTTGTTGCTGTTGGAATCAAAACTGTAAAAATGAGAGCCTTGGGCTCTCCACAGCTGTCTCTTGTACCACAGTGTCAGGAGAACTGAACTCCTGAGGACATTAGTCAGATTCCTAGACACAGTGATGCTTGAAATGCTCTGATGACCCCTTATACATAAAGCATTTTTGTTTTTATTTGAGCAAGTTTAAGCTGAGTTGCTGCTAACTTGCAATTGAAAAAGAAAGCAAAAAATACATCTCGGCTTGAGATGATTCTTCATATTTTCCTTAGTGTTCAATACAGATCTTCTATACACCTTGAACTATGTTGGGGCTTGGAGCTTTGTGGGAAAAAAATCACACAAGCAAGTTATTAAATAGGATGGTTATTATGCTTGGATTGCACAAGGTCAAATTGCCCATTTCTGTGCTGTATCTCTGGAAGTCTGGTCTCTCTACTACTCCTTGATTCGAGTCTTCACCCTTCCCACAACATTTTATTTATAGCTCTGCCACAGCGCTTGTTTTTTCCACAGACAGTTACTGCATGTTTATGAACCTTCCAGGAATTATGCTCCGTGACGGCAGGCACGGCTGGGGCAAGTACATACAAACCAAGACGGTGCCCTCTGCTTTGAATTTCATGCTCATAACTAGCAAAAGATACTTGTCCATTCCCTAATTCTTCTACTGCTAATTCCGTATATACCCAGAAATTAGGTTCTAAATTCATTACAGTTCTTTCACTGTTTTAAAATCAACTAGGGAAAATATTCTGACTGAGTTGTCCAAATGCCATTTCTAGTTACCACGAACTACCACGTCAGCAGCTGTACGGGTGTGTTACCTCTTAACATGCTCAACTGAACTGAAGCCCATTATAAAATGGTATTCAAAAGTAAGCCTCGCCTCCCGAACATTCTCTCCTCTTGTAAAAATATTTATTATTATTCTAATAATAGGCTCTTGATTATTTCATCAGTTTTTAATATGGCAGAATTAAAATCTATAACTAAGAGTTTACAGAACACTCTTTTGATATTAGAGAGCTGCTCATTCCACACTATCCCAATCTTTGCGCAGTCACTTATTAATAATTTTTCCCCTTCTATGTATGATTTTTCTTTTAAAAGTGCTGGGGACTGATTGAGGGCCTCACACATGTGAAGCACATGCTATACCATAGAGATATAGCCCCAGGCCATCACTGCATGATTTTAATAATCATAATTACAATAACAACAGCTTCCATGTATTGGAAACGTGTTTGTGATAAGAACACTTCTTAACCCTCTCAGTCCCCCAAGTCTGGCACTAATATGGTTCCAACTTTAAGAAACTGAGGTCGGTTTAGAGTGGCTAGATGGTACCTGAATTACTTTTTTATCACTGTGACTCAGCACCTGACATTCATAGCTTAGGGGAAGAAAAGTTTCATGTCAGCTCGCAGTTATAGAGGGTAACTGTCAACTCAGGGGTAGTGGTAACAGTGGAAGTACATGGCAGATGTAGGGGTGGAGGCAGTTCCCATGACTTTGCAAACAGGAAGCAAACTCTCGTCAAGGCAAGGCAAGTCACCCATCAATCTCTTGCTTGCAGAGTAGGACAGAGTCTTCCTGAGAATCCAGAAGAGGAATGAGTGTGTGGGAGAAATCCCATGAGAGATTCTATTCTGTAATTCACTCACTCCTAGGGAGAGCAAGGAGTTCCTAGCAGAGGTCACAGTCAGGAGACATCCCCAAAGGCTGCTGGCTGAGCTACTGCTGGTATTCCTGGCCCCGTAACCTCTTCTTTCCTGCTAGTTGGGAAACTTCAGAAAATACATACATGTCTATCAAATCACGACTTCTGCATTCTTTCAAGAAGCTCATATTCCATGAGCTCTGTTCTGGGCCCTAGGGCCTGCCATGAGCAAGGCAGGTGGTTCTTGTCCTCCCAAGTGATGGTGGCACCTGCACTGCCCAGCACAACCGGTCCCTCCTCAGCTGGGATCTGTGTCCTCAATGTGTCTTCCTTCTCTTCTCCCACTGAGTACCTTGAGTGGGCACTATTAGGCTAATTCTGTCATAGCTAGGCTTGTTTTTTTTCTGACATCCTTAATAATTTCTTCTTGATGTCACCCTGTTCTTGTCAAGCACCTCAGTTACTCAGGACATCTAGAAGCTGAAGAATGAGATTGTGAGCCAATATCACTTACTCTAGAGGTGACAACCCCAGCACAATCACCTATCATCTTGCTCTTCACCCAAAAGGCTCAAAAGACTGGTACTAGGGAAGACAACCTAGGGGCCCGTGACATATGAGATCTGACAATAATGTGGTTCATGCCCAGAAGATTCCATTCTCCCTCAGATACTTGGTCACCAGGGATTGGGGTGGTGAACCTTGTATCTGCTCTGCAAGGGGGTAGGCCCATTCTGAGGTGCCTTGCATGGGCTTTCTGGTTGGAGAAAGCAGTGACCCGAGTCTATATTTCCTGGGAAAATGAAATGATTGAAGGCTGTCTTCCGGAGGTACTCAGCAGGACCAGGAAGGGGTTTGGAGGTGGGCAAAAATTATTTTGGGCCCCCAGGGCAAGTGGACACCTGGCATAGGAAAACAAACAATTAGATCAGCCAGCAACTACTTTATTAAGCAAAAAACCCCAAGCTTTACCAACGGCAATACAGATGACGAGCAAGTAACAGGAGACAACAACAAAACCAACACACCGATCAGGCAGGAAGGAGAGAGTGACAAGGAACAACGTGTTTGCATGTGTCAGTATATGCATTCTTGACGACAGAGCTGTGTGGAAAAACAACAGATACTGGCACCTCACCAAGATCTAGTACCCCACAGCCTGGCTGGACCTGGGTACATATACTGAGTCATTAAGAAGAGAACAGCTAAATCTGCTGTCTCTGTGGTGCACGTGTGTTTACTGAAGCTCGTTGCGGAAGAAATTTGACGAAACCTGAAGCCTCTCTCCTTCATCTCTCTGTTCCATGGGAGGAGGGCATGAGATTGAGGGTAGGAGAGTATGTGACATGGTGAAGGAGCTAAAGGAATGAAAGGCTCATTCTCTGGCTCTGCCTTTCACTATTTCTGTGACCTTGAACACATTTCTTAACTGCCCTGAGACTCAATTTCCTCACTCACAAAATGGGAATAGTATGAGGTCCTATATCGTGAGGGGTGTGATGGCTAATAAAAGGCATAATATATGTAAAAGGCTCTGGTGACTGAGGCCAAGCAGATGCTCACTATGTGTTGATCAATGTGGACAACTGAAAAAACAACAAGCAGCTTCCATGTCAGCTTCCCTTCTGTTTACAGACAGGAACTTTGCAAAGGTGAGAGCCTCCAAAGAACGATCCTTCTTCTCTTTTAAAGAGGCCAGAAAGGCGAGGGAGAAGGAGGCAGGAAAGAGGAAGAAAAAATGTTCAGAATGAGCCTGTTGATATGATATCTAAGGGAAGCTGGCAGCAAGTAACAGGAAGGAGGAATTGGGGAAGGTTCCACCTCATGTTTAGCTGAGGAGTGGGGACACCAGGATATGGTTTTCTGGAGAAAATAAAGCTTTCTTAAAGGACAGCCGTCCTGAAAACCCGGGGCCTTTATCGTACAGATACTGGCGATTCTGAACCACAGTAGTACAGCATTAGATGGTATGGGATTCAATCACATCACAAAACACTGGCTATTTCAACATATTTTTGCCTTGTGAAAAATCAACTTTTTTGGGGGGAAAGAACACACTAACAAAAGACCAACAGAGATGCACATGAAAGTTAAAGTTTCTAGGATGTTTAGAAGAGGATAAGTCTTCTCAAAAAATGTTTAACTATTTACTTTATAATAATAAGTCCTGAACGTGGGGGATCTGGTGAGAGGTAACTGTCCCTGTGGAGCAAGGGAAAGGTACTGGAGACTGCCTGCTGAGAGCTCAGGATTTAATTGGAGGCATCAAATAACTGCCCAGTAGCCTGCCTCACGCACCCCGGGCTGAGCTCAATACTTCCTTTCTCACTTTTTGGACTCACTTGTGTGTGTCCCTCTGCAGCATTAGATTGTGAAATCTCGACAGACAGACATTTGATCTGTCACTTTGGAGTTAAAACCCCATGCTCTTTCTATAATAGGTGCTTGGTAAATATTCCAAAAGCTGTTTTTATCCATTTCTGCTCCAAAGGCCTCTTGAGACAAACAGGTCAGCAATGTTTTGAGGTAATGTTTCCCAAACTACATTCCCGGGTACATGTTCTGCCAAATGTTAAGTATTCTGTGAGGAAAGTGTGGGCACGTAAGTTCAGGAAATGCTGAGATTAAAAAAAGTTTTTATAAGTGGCAGGATTTCCTGGACACTTTACTGTGCTAATGTGCATATTTCTCTAAGAAGAAGCTAATATCCAGTACTTCCTCAGTTTCTTTGGCCATTCTTCCCCACAGGCACACTAACTTCAAAAGAATCCTGAAATATCTCCCAGGAAGATAGCCTGGGCTCCTGCACAGGCAATCCTGCCACCCCTTCACCTACACCTACCAAGCTGGAAGCCCATCTCTTGTCTTGGGAAACTGCTTGGGAGGGAGGCACTGCACCAGTTACAATACAAAGCACATAAATTCGTATCACAAACCCAAAATCAGCATGTCTTTAGAGGAATCTAAAATCAATATACAAAGAAAAAAAATTTTATAATCCAAAGTGAGGCAATTAAGGCATGCAGGCACCTACTATTTCGTAGCCAAGCTATCATGAAGAAATTGCCCAGAGAGCAGATTAGCTTTTAGCTGGGTGGTCCTACTTTATATTAGAAACGGATAAATCAATAGACCTTAGCGTGTTGGAATTGAGAAAGACCTCAGATGTTATTCAACTAATTTCTCTTATTTGACTGACAAAAAAAAAAAAAATAGGATAGGAGAGGTTCGGTGACTTGCAAAGGTCAAGTGAGCGGCAGCCCTTGGGCCAGACTAGAGGTGTTCTGACCTGAGGGCATCCTGTGCTCATGACGTGCTGGGCTTTAGGGGCCTCAACGGAGTGACTCTGGTGTTCCATCTGTTCTCCTGGGGTTCTCAAAGGCAGGCTTACCCGGGTGATGGTAGGAGAGAACTCAGCTAGTCTGGTGGTGGGAGGAGGGGAGAGCAGGGAGCTGCAGAAATGGCTAATTGACAGTGGTTCCTAATTAGGTAAAAGCCTGGGAACCCGAGGGGAAGAGCTGGGCAATGGAAAGAGAATGGCCAGCACAGAGCTGCCACATCACAGCCCTGAACAGCTGGCCGATGTCCAGGAGGTGCCTGTGGTGGTAGACCTGTCTGCAGAATTTCAGATACGCTGAGGCCTGAACTTTTCCCTGAGGGCTCCAGCCAGAGGAGGACAGGGACCCGGGATCAGAGGCAGAACTCTAGAAGGAAGGCCCAGGGCAAACAGAGGAGTAACTGCAGCTGCCATTTGTCTTTATTTGGGATGCAAGCAAGAGCGAGCCACACAGAGAAAACCTCTGCCCCCAGCAGGGGAGGAAGCTCCAAGCCCTCCAGGAACACTCTGCTTAGGGTCTGTTTCAGGAAAAGACAGGAGGGGGCAGCTGCTCACCTCATAGTTAGGGGCTAGAGCCTGATGAACACAGACTGGGCCCAAACTCAAGGGTAGGAGCTAGAGAAATTCAAAACCTTGGCCCTTGGGAGATTGAAGTGCACCTCAGACCGGCAGAGGAAGGTTTGTTTTGGAGACGGGCTATGCGGCTGGCAGGACTTTGGAGTGATTTTGCTGAGTGAGCTGAAGTTGTATCCCTCTTGTTTGCTCCAGCAGAGCCAGTCCAAGCAGTGTGGGGATGTGTTAACAGTTACTGTAAAAGCGACTGACCCACTGGGAGTTTAGGTGTCTAGGACTTCCAAGGGTTACATGGGTTCTTGGCACGATGGAGTAGCGGCCAAATTATCAGCCTTGCTTCTCTTGTAGGGACAGGTGCGTACTAATTGTCGACAGTAAAGACATATTTTATACCTGGCTCAAGAAATCTCTTTAAAGAAATATTTACTTAGGAAGTGGTTAGGGAGCAGACGACAGAAGTTGGGAAGTCAGAAATACCATTCGAGTATTAGAAAGTAACACATTTTATACCAAATGGACACAGGTAAGCCTCAGATCAAACCAAAACAATAAAAGATCACGGTTTTGGTGTGTTGTCTGGACAGTTGTTCTATACCAGGTGCCATGGGGGAGTCCAGTTTGAAGCCAGCGTGTTGGCTTCAAGCCTCGGCTTTAATATCTACTAGTTGTGTAAATTTCTTTTTTCATGCCATCACTATAAAACAAGCTTGTGAGCCACAGCTACCTTACAGAATTACAGATTAAAGGCAAGAATGTCAAAGCACAGAAAAAGGGTTAGCTCATTTCACTAATATTAACAGGTACATATTCAACAGTTTTTGAATATGGCCTTTTGCTTGTGAGGCACCCACATTTAACGTAGTATTTCTTTCACCTTGAAATAGATAATACTTAGTTATTTAAAAATTTTTTTTTTGTGTGTGTGTGTGGTGTTGGGAATTCAACCCTAGGCCTTTACACTGAGTTACATACTCAGACCATTTTTTTTGTTTTGTTTTTTAATTTCAAGAGAGGGACTTCATATATTGTTAAGTTGCACAGTCTGGGCTTGGAGTCACAATCCTCTGCCTCAGCCTCCCAGAAGTTAGGTATTACAGGCCTTTTGCCACTGGGCTCAGCTAAATTCTAAATTTTAACATTTCTTGGGAAGAAACTAGTAAAGATGCCCATGATGTACATGATGTGCTATGGGTAAATTGACAATGTTAGTAAGGGAGGAAAAGCAAATTCTGCTTTGAGTCAATGCGAGATCAATATTTACTATATGTACAGAAGCCAGGCATGGTGGCACACATCTGTAATCCCAGTACTGCATGAGACGGAGGCAGAAAGATGGCAAGTTTGAGCTGAGGCCAACTATGTATCAAAATAAAAAATAAAAAAGGGAAGGGAATACAGCTCGGTATGAAGGCCCTGGATATAACCCTACATTTCTTCCCGTAATCCACACACCAGAAAGAAAAAAAGGAAAAATTAGTTTTTCATATATAATTAAAATTTCTTTCTATTTTCTCCTTTTTTCCTAAGTTCTGGATAACATGGTCAAAATGCAAATGTTTTAGTCAGTTATTTTTCTGAAACATTTTATACCTTCTAACTCTAAATTAGTACACAACACCCTTTTACCAAGTGTATCCAACACCTGTAGCACATAAATTCTGGCTTACATTTTCTTAAAATGTTGGACATGTAGCATTTTAATGATACAGCCCAGATGTATTGGTTTACATGCCTGGGAAGAACAGAAACATACAACCTTACAAAGAGCACTCACTATCTTAAATCCGATTAAACTATGTGCCAAACAATCACTGGAAACAGTATGATATTCATACAAACAATCCTCTACGAAGCATTTTTCAAACCACTTACATGTTCTAGAAAACTCCTTAAGTGTGAACCAGCAATATTTGTTTACAATTCCACCCCTGCTAAGGGGAGGGGTCACACTGAAGACCAGCTTGGCTCTCCAGCCTGGGTGCTGAGGCTCAAGTGGCACAAACGCTGCTTTGGCCAGTAGGCAACAATGCTGTCTGGAGTCCAGTGATTCTTAAATGTAGCTTCTCTTCAGATTCATTTAAGAGAGTTTTTTTTTTTTTTTGAAATACCCAATTGTACCCAATACTTCATCATTTAGCATCTAATGAGTAGAATTGGGGAGGGGAGCAGGAATTGTCCCCCTAAGTTATCTCAAGTGATTCTGATAAAGACTTGTGACTGGGACCTGCTGCTCTAAGGCCCTGGCCATCTTAGCCTTTAATGTACATGGAAATTGCTGGTGATCTGCTAAAAGGCAGGAGCCAAAGATCCTGTGTCTCCAGCCGCTTCCCAGAGGATCCTGAAGCTGCTGGTATGGCGGCCACACACTGCCTTCTGTCCTCAGGTCTCCTCAGCCTCTTCCAACCTGGAACCTCCATCGTCCTCTCACCTTCATGGCTCTCTGTAATTTCCCAACACGACAGGTCCTGCAACCCACAGGAGGGTCCTCAGTGGGACCTGCATGATGTTTCCTCATCAACAGACAGAAGCAATGCTGTGCTGACAGGAATGAGTTCACAGAAGGAAACTGGCCTCTGCTTGCTGCACCGCCCTGAGGGTACCTAGGGCCACTTCAAGCCTCTGGTGGCAGGAATCTTCACCATCTGGTCGAGGGTCTGCCAGGTGTCCCCACTACAAAGCCATCATTTCTCCCCTGGTAATTTATTATTATTTGGGAGGAGGTATTTCAAGTACAACGTTCCAGAGTGTCACTCACAGTCTCCAGCCTCCCACCATCTGTTGACAATCCACCATGTGAATCAGTCACTTCTCGGAGAGCAACCAATGACTTTACAGTTACATTATTTATTCTACATTTCATAGGTGCAGTTTTTGGTAAGAAAGAACTTTCCTTCTCTTCCATTTAGGTATGAATATTTATTTAAATCAGCATGGACTCATGGTTTGTATTTTTTCATCATATCACAATCCATTAGCATCACTTTTTGTCCCAAGATGGCTCCTCAGTCCTTCTGATGTGGTTCCGTCAGTGTTTGTGTATTTATTTCATTTCTGACACAACAAGATGTTCCAGACTTATCTTTAATTTTCTTTGCTCCAGTCGTGGACTCAGCCATTTCCCCAAAAAGACCTAGTATTTCTTTTCTTTTCTTTTCTTTCTTTTTTTTTTTTTTTTTTTTGCTAAGTGGCCCAGGCTAGATTTAAGCTTGTGATCTTTCCTGCTTCAGCCTCCCAGAGGAGCATTTCACTCATTTTGAAAATGCTTATCCCATTGTTCTTGACACTTTCTATCACAGTTCCAGAAATCCTCTCCTGTGAATGTCTTTAAAAAACAAAACAAAACAACAACAACAACATAAAAAACAGTGACTGCTGCCACTGCTCCTGAGTGCCACAGAGAGGTGGGCTCATGAAAACATTACAGTGTGTCCTCATCCACCTATTCCTGGAGCTGGCACCATGCAGCCTCTGGCTCTCCTTCAAACCCAAAATGACCATGAAGAATAAATGTCTAGAATTCCTTTGGGGCATCAAGGCAGCCACAGCAGTGCTGGGAGCACAAGCCTGTGCCACCAGGCCCAGCTTCATGGCTTTATACGAACAGCTAGAATACAACCTGAATAAGTAGAGCTGCTCTTGCTCAAGGGGGCCTCAGGAATACAAGCCTGGTACTGAGGTGTCCCTCACCACCTCATTTAAGTCTGCAATAGTCACCTTACTTTTCTTTCCAATGTTCACATATTTATCTAACTTGTCTTACCATCTCTTCCATGTAACTAAAATGTAAGCTCCACGTGGATAGAGATTTCATCTGTCATTCCACTGCAGAATCCCCAGTGCCCACAGCAATCAATGCCTGACGCTCACCACGAATGGATGCACGTTGACCATATTCCAGGAGTGGCGTCAAGAAGCAACCAAAAATCGCTGGCAAACTGATGACAAGAGGAAGGGTTCGTTTCCAATTATGCTGGATCCAAAGAGTCATTTTTGGCAGCCTATGTGTGATACCCAATTCTAGACAGATGAAGCTGTTTAGGATCTGGGGGCACACCTTGGGGCTCCTCATCTCAGAAAGGGTGTCAGGGTGTTGCTCTACTCGCAGCCAAGTGTGTAAAGAAACCAGAGTACATTTGTTTCCCAGGTGAGGTGGCCAGCTGGCAATTCTACCTCCACACTCTGGCCAGCTGGTCCTCTTTTCATGGTCTATTTATTTAGTCATTCATCTAGAATTTGTGAAGCAACATCTCTCTGACAGGCTTACCCTAGACTCATGTAAATCACTTTCTTTATGTTAAACAGACCTTTCCAAGCTTCTCTGCATACAAAAGTCCTTCATCTCCCTTCTCTTTTTCCCTTTTCCCCTTACCAGGTCCCTGGTTTAAGCTTTGTCATGAAACATAACACAAGTTTGATGTAAAGAGAGACTGTTATCAAATAAGTGAAAGGGAAGAAGCAGCAGGAAGAGAGGGTGTAAGGATGGGTAACAGGGGTCATGGACATAATCAAGATACATTATTCATATTGAACTCTCACCCAGATCACATGTGTCGGGGGCAAGAAGGGAAACTGAGGGAAATAATTAGTGTGTTATAAGCATGTACAAATCTGCCAACATCAAGTTTATTAATCTGTAAAACCAGTATGTGCCAATAAAATGTGGGAAAAATTCCAACAATGCAACATCTTACACAGTAAGAAATAAAACTCCTTCCTCACTGTGAATCACCATAAAAATTAAGTTTCTTGGCCCTCTTTACCGGTGGACTGATGAAAGTCTGCTGGGGAATGGGAAGTCCCCTGGTCAAAGGAAGGAAAGCTTTCACAAACCTGAGTTACTTTTGTTTATAAAAAGCCTTGTCAGGAATTTCAGTTTTTCACTACCTGTAGTATGTCACACTAGTCAAAAGTTTGGCAAAGGCTGCTGAAATTCCAGAAAGACTTCCTAACGATCATTCCAGGCATTCTTGTTTTGAGATTCTCTAAGCTTTTCTGTGCGCCAAGGAAGCCTGTGCACAACACACCTGGTGTAGATTACCCTGGCTCTCCACAGTGTGCCTTCAGAGTTGCGCTTTTGCATTGCTTCCTTTATTAAGAGTCAATATCAGATACAGCCAAGGGAGATCGTTTCTGCAAGTATGTGCTCCAGCTGCTCCAGGGAGACTGCCCATTTTCTACAGGTGCAGGCCACATATTCCTCTCACAGCACCAGTAGGCAGCTTGAGTTGTCTGCTTGGGTTGGCTTCTTTGCTCCTTTGTTCTTTTCTCTCCTTCCTTCCCCTTTCCCTCCTCCTGCTACTCTTTTCTTTTTCTTAAAATTCTGATGATGAGAGTATTGTTAGGCATCATATAACCCCACTGCCTATGCTCAGATCAACTTTATAATTATTGGCATATATAGATTAGATACAGATTTTTTTGCCTAGCTGATCGTGCTTGCATCATTCTAGCCCTTACTGTACAACTCTAGCTCCTTTTTACTCCACCATGTAAAAAAGCTTCATCAAATACATTTTTTCTTTTTGTAAGTGAGAGGAAACAGAAGCAATCCATTCACAAACAGCCCAGTGCTGACATCTTGCAATTTCTGCACAAGAAAAATAAGGGCCAGAAAGGTTGCCTTTTCTGAGAGTGACAGTGAGCCAGTTGAAGGCTTTAGATTAAAAACAAAAGGATTACTGTCCTTTCCATCACTTGATATTGTTTCAGTCAGAAACTAGGATTTCTTCTCCCTTCAAGCATTACAGAGACACACTCAGCTTGATTTTCTCTTTTCTCTGTTCCCAGGAAGGGAAGCCACAGCTGGGCCTGAGTGCTCTCCTCTCTAGTCAACACCCTCCACATGCGAGACTGAGAGTCCAGCAGGCAGGCGGGCATGTTGTCACACCCTTTCATTCCTATTTGTATTTCTATTTCTCCAGCAATCTGTCAAGTCTACATGGGGCTTCAGACACAATTTTGAATCTTAGATAAAACAACTTCAGGAATTCAGGTGTTCCTGTGCATCAAATTTTTGGTTGCAAAAATGTGGATTCATTAAAAGGAAAGTCAGAGTAAGTTTAATGAAAGCTGAAGAATTCTTATTTTTTCCTCCCAGTACTGGGGAGGGACTAGGGCTTTGTGCATGCGTGGCAAGTGCTCTACCACTGAGCCACATCCCCAGACCTAAAACTCTACGTGTAAAAAATTTTAAATGGAAAATTTAAATTTTAAATTTAGGAGTTGTGTGTGTGTGTGTGGGGGGGGGTGTACTTCGGTGGTTGGTAGAGTGTGTTCTTAACACGTGTGAGAGCCTGGTTCAGTCCCTAGAATTACAAAAGAAAAAAGGTAGTTTCAACTTCTAAAGCAAGTATGATCAGTTATTAGATTTAAAATTGTGACTTCTGCTTAAAATGTTAATACGAAGTAAAAATTTCTACTTGGACTTGTAAAGGTTTCCTTGTATGGAAAACAGGGCAAATGTGAAGATGGGTCCTGGAGATTCCAACTTGGATATTCAGGATGTATCAGGAGAGATTCCTAAGTGCTGGGGTGGAGGGGTCACAGTGGGGGAGCACAACGTGTGACAGAGTCACCACGTGACGGGCCTTGGAGGCATGCAGGCCACCTTCAATGCTACTTCTCCCTCTTGGCAGCTGTAGCTCATAGGTCCCTTGTAAAACCCTGAGTGTCAGTGTTCCTAACTGTAAGGTGGGAACAATTCTGTGACCATATAGAAGATTTAATAATGCTTCATAACTGTGAAACACACAGCACCCCCCTAGGTCATCACCTCCTTGCACCTAGTGCCAATAAGATTCAGGTTAGAGTGTCCATCAAGGCCAGACATATTTACTTAGCCAACTAGGCAAGAATTATAAAGACAAACCTGAGAGGACAGTAGGTAGGGAAGTTATGGTTTAAATTGGGTGCATTTAGTACAGGTCAGAATTGTGACTGCCACAGGTTAGGCGGCAGCAGAGATAAATTTTCAGACTTACATGCAAAAAGCCAGACTTCCATCACAATGCAACCAGCCAGTGAATATTGTACCTGCATCAGTCTGTCCCTGCTGCACTTACACAGCATGTAACTCAGAGGCCAGTGTCCTCACTGCCACTAAGTCATAAATGGCCAGCTGAACCTGTGCAGTGGCAAAAGTGCCCTGGAGAGTAATGATGGGAAAGGTCCCAAGGACAGCCCAAGGAGAAGAGAGGTCTGAGGAGGGTGTTTGGGACCTGGACTCTTGTGTGGTGAAGCAGGTAGAGAAAGCTTTGGCTTCTATGGGGTGAGGTTGGTGAGGTTCCTGGCTCAAGTTCTGTGACAGACAATGATCTAGATCTCAATGTGCAAACATCTTGCCAGAAACTTTCTGCCACAGAGAGCTCACTGGAAAGCAATGAAAGGCTTAACTACAATATATCCTTTAAAGGTATTGTTATTACCTTGGGGGTCAAGGGAGAGGTACTTGCAGTCAGCAATAAATAAAGCCGATAAAAGGAATATGGACTTTCTCCTTGCTGTAAAACATCTTGACCGATGGAGCTACATGATCCAGATCTTTACTATGCATACATATCCTCCATGGGGTGGATTACATTGAACAAATGTTGGGTCCCAATAATTTTTAAATTAATCTTATTTGTACAATTACTCTTATTTTTAATTTGAAAAACAAAACTAAATAATGCTTAAAAGAATAACCAAAAACCAGGCTGTCTTTAACTTGGCAGAAAGAATGGCCTTTGATTTTTCATGCCTGGTATTCTGAGAGATTGTTAGATTTTATTTTATTTTTTTTAACTATTTCTTCTTCATACTTCTTTAAGTTTAGAAGCAAAATACCCTCTCCCCCACGCAAATATCTATAGGCATCATTTTGTTTGGGTATATAAATGAGCAACAATTTTTAAAAATCATGATATATATTTAACTTGAAACTCACATAATTCAAGGCCATTCAACCTTTAAAATTATAATAGCTTAAAAATTTCATCAAGATTAAACTGAAATTCTTCAGATAAAAGTGGGAAAGCATTCTAAATAAATAACATCTTAGGTCTTATTTCTCTTTATTTTGTAAATGGAGATAGCTTTTTAAGAAGTACATTTATTTTAGAAAACTTTTTCGATTTAGATTAATAGGAAAATAGCAAGAATGTAGAGAAGTCCCATATGCTGTACCCAATGTCCTTTTTTTGTTAACATTTTAGGTCATTCTGATGCATCTGTCACAATTAACAAACCTGAATTTATACATCATTCTTAACAGAATTTTTTGTTGTTGTTGCTTTTTTGTTTTGTTTTGCTTTAGTTTTTGTTTCTTGAGACAGGATATCACTCTGTAACCCAGGCTGGTCCTGAACTCACCATGGAGCCCAGGCTGACCCTGCACCCATGGCCATCCTCCTGCCTCGTCCTTCCAAGTGCCGGGATCACAGTCACACACCACCACACCTGGTTTATGTGGTGCTGGGGAATCAATCTCGGGTACTTAGTGCTTGATGCAGTACTGGCTAGGCAAGCACTTTAGTGGCCGAGCCATTCCTCCAGTCCTGTTAGCTAAATTCTACACTTCATTATTCTTCAGGATTTATCAAATGTTCCATGCCAGGAGCCCATCCAGAATACCACATTACATGTCTCCTCAATCCTTGCCCAGCTGTAACAGCTCCTCAGTTTCGAGAAGTATTACTCAAGTTTTTGCAGAATATGCTTAAATTGGAATTTGCCTTGGGTTTTCTCATGGTTAGGCAACGTTAGGGCTCTGTGGGAGGAAGCCCACACAGGGAAAGTGCTGCTCTTACCGTATCATGTCAAGGATCCCAGACAACCAACACAAGCTATCCCGGCTGACACCAACCTTGGTCACCATCTGAAGCAGTACTGGTCGGGCTACTTTCTTTCCCTCCCTCTCCATACGGCGCTCTTTGAAAGGAAGTCACAAGGCACAGCTCATACACCAGGAGCAGGGAGTTAGGCACCACCTCCCAAAGCGTGGAATATTTATAAACTATTTGAATTTTCCCCAAAATTATTTTTATTAGTATGTATTTGTGATACATAGTAATTGCACTCAACCTGAGGAACTGATGCGTATACATATTGCATCTGGTCATTTTTACTTCCCTTCTCCCTTCTTGCTCGCTCCTCCTTTCTCTTCAAATCCTTTTGCTTCTCCACAAAACTCTATCTCCCTGCTTTCTACCATTACTCTTTTATTTTGCCCTATACCTTATTTAGGAGTTTGGGATTCTCATATCAGAGGGACTCTTGTGACATTTAGTCTTCTGTGTCTGATTCATTTCATAAAGCAAAATGCTATCAAGGTGCATCCATTTTCCTATAAATATCTCAAATTTATCCTTCTTTATGGCAGAGTAGTACTCCACCATGTATTTATACACCACATTTTCTTCTGTCTGCTGATAGATATACTGGCTGCTTCTAAGATTTAGCTGGGCTGAGTTGTGCTGTATGAACATGGATGTGCGAGCATTACTGTTACACAAAGTTTTAAACTCTCTTGGAAAGATGCCCAGGAGGGGTACAGCTGGGCCAAATGCAGTGTCTATTTTCATTTTTTTGAGGAATCTATTTCAGTTTTTTGTACAAATGATTTACCTATTCTTCCTAATTTATTTTTAATTATATTAACATAGACTTACGAATATTTATTTCATACTTTGGCCTATAACCAAAAACTCCTAGTATGTCACTCAGACCATTTCAGTTTTGGTGGTTGGCACCTCCTTCAGCTGGCTGTGTCTCTGACAGACTGCATTACTCTGTTCCTGCTTGAGCATTTCCTTAGTGTCTGATAACCCAACAAGCTCCATGTTTACCCTATATATTTTCTTGTTTCAACCCTAGAACTAGCTATCTCTCCAAGAAGCCCTGGTCATTTTTACTGGAGAAAAGTGTCAGAAACCAAGACAGGAAGCTATATGTGTTCCCTACTACTGGGATGTCAAACATTTTTACGTTTTCTCAGTTGACAGCAAGGAATTACATGTATGTATATATGCTACCTTGTGTGCACACATTCATTTGTAAATATTCTAAATTTTCTACATGCAACCACTTCTGTAAGTACAATATTAGCTCACTCAGATGTCAAGGAGATCACTTATTTATTTTACTTTTTTGAGGTAGGGTTTCACTCTACAGTCCTAGCTAGTCTTGAGCTCACTATGCAGTTCATGCTGGGCTCGAGCTCACTCCTCCTGCCTCAGCCTCCTGAGTGCTGGGATTACAGGTGTGCACCACCACAGCCAGCTTTTCTGTGGTTCTGGGGGGTCAAACTCAGGTCCTTGAGCTTCCCTGATCTACTTCCCCAGCCCACAAGAAGATAGCTTCTGGCTTGTTTCTTACACTTTTTTCTTTCTATTTTAAAAGTAAATTTCAAATTTGAAAAAAGTTGAAGTTGTACTTTGCCAGCTCCCTTGCCCACTCTCCCTGCCCCAACACTGCAGGGCCTGTAGGTGTCCAGTTTCCCTCACTGCCGCCCTCGATCCCTTACTAGTGGCACTGACTGGTCAGATCTGCATTAGCTTCTCCCTAGGGCATGTCACACTGTCACTGGGCTCCATTCTTGCCGACTTCCATCACACACGGCCATTTTTCTTTGTAAAACTGACTCACACTTGATGATTTACATCTTGGTCATTTATCTGTTTCTGTGAGAAGTTCAAAAACAGGAGCCAAAACAAACTTCAGAATGTTTCTAAGGCAAAACCACTTGCTGTTTGTTATAACTCACTTTGCCAAGACTTAGAGGAAAAAATGAAACACTTAGCTCATGTGGGAAACCAGTTTCACATACAAGTGGGCATGACCACTACCATCATAACCACCAGCAGCCCAGCGGTTTTTTTGTTTGTTTGTTTGTTTTTGCTTGAGTAGAGCACTTTACAGTTTACCAAACAGTTCTGCTTATGTTGTTTCACTTCTTTTCTTATCTTCACAACAGCTCTGACAGAAGAGTAGGGTAGTGATTGCTGTTCTGGTGGCAGGAGAAGAAGCTGAGAATGGTGTCAGCAATTAGGGAAGACATGGAACAAATGGAGTCCTACATTTTGCTGGAGAATGTCAAATGACACCGTCACTTCGCTCTTTGCCCGGCACTACAGAATAGTTTAACAGTGACTCTAAGAAGTGAAAAACTATCATCATTTGTTTTAAAATATTTTTGGTAGCTTTATTGCCAATCCCCTGAAAACAATTCAAGTGTACTTTAATAATAAAATGGATAAATAAATTATGGTATAGCCAAATAATGATTGATACGGTGCTCAGAATAAATTATTTATATGTATGACAACACTGATGAATGCATGATACAAACTGAAAAAGAGCCAGGCTCAAAAAGCTACTTGCTATAAGGCTCCATTTTTATGACACTCTGGGGAAAGCAAAAAGATAAGGAAAGAAATAACTCCCCTGACCACTCTCCTCTCTCTCTCTCTCCTTGTATGTGTGTGTTACAATGCGTATGTTACAGGGTCTTACATCTTACTATGTAGTGCATGTTGCCCTTGAACTCATGATTGTCCTGCCTCAGCCTCCTGAGTAGTAGGATTACAGTCATGTTCCCTGGCTAAAATTAATTTTTATCTTGATTGTAATATATGCATACATATGAGTGTATATAAGTTATACTTAGATTTAAAAAATAATTGAAAAGGGCTGAGTGGAAGAATGTTTCAAAGAAAACGAGTAACCTATTAAGAAATGAAGCAACTTGCTCATAGCCACCAGTAGAACCAGGAACTGAACCCACTTTCAAGTCGAGTGTTTTTTTTTTTTTTTAAATTGAAAACAGACACGTGCCTAGAAAACAGTTATTTTCTCTGATCCCTGCATATACATACTATCCCAGGCAGAGGTAAAATTCTAAGTGCTGACCCTTCTTTCATCCACACTCAGAAGTTGAACCCTCACTTTCCCCACCTGGGCACACACTTACACTGTAGGGTAACTTAGGGGGACAAGGCTTTCTGCATCTCAATGTCATTATCAGGAATATTGCTGGAAAAGATTTGAATAGAGATTAATCTGAAAAAGATACTAAACTATAAGCCCATGAAATTATATTCAACTTCATCCACTGAGAGAAACCATGAGATACCATTTCACACCTCCTAGGATAGCTATAACAAAAAATGACAGAGCCCAGAAAATGTTGGCAACAATCTGCAGAAGTCAGAATCCTCAAACACTGTTTGCAGAAATCAGGCATTCCACCCCTGGGTATACACCCAAAGAAATGAAAATATATGTAAACACAAACATTTTTACTCAAATTTTCATTAATAAGCTGGCTGTACTACTGCATGCCTATAATCCCAGCTACTTGGAGGCTTAAGGCAAGAGGACTGAAAATTCAAATCCAGTCTGGGAAACAGTGAGACCCTGTCCCCCAAAAAACATGGAAAAAAAAAGACCTGAAAGTAGCTCAGTTGTAGAGTACCCTTGGGTTCTATCTATCTATCTATCTATCTATCTATTTATCTATCTATCTATCTTTGTGTCTAGGTTTGTCCTGACCTCTCAACTCACTATGTAGCCCAGGCTGCTGTCCCTTAACACATGGCAACCCTCCTGCTTTAGCCTGTTATTCCTATTTTTTTAAATCCTCCTTTTCCTGGGATGATAGTCACAGCTCACCTATCACCCGAGTCCCTTCACACAGGGACCCTTGCTGTTGACAGAATACCAAGGTGTAGACACTTACTCCCTCAATCATAAACACCTAGGACTACAAGGGTACTAAAAAAGGCTATCTGGATCTGGACCAGCCCACCACACTTTCTTTCTAAGACAGAAATTCTCAACAAGGAAGAAATGTGATGGCATGGCCAAGCATGGAGCAGCATAGGTGGAGGAGAAAACATGCAGTGGGCTTATAGCATATATGCAGCATTATAAACACTGTTACGCTATCAACTATATTTTTTCAAATTTCAAATCATATTAATGTGAATATGAGGTTTGTCTATCTTTTAAACATGGGAAAGAAGGCACAAGTTGAGGAAGTTGAGGAAACTTCATTTTAGGTCAGTTTCTATAGACTGTGGATCTAGATTCAGACAGTAAAAGCAATCCTAATGTCAGCACCACTATGTAGCTTCTTGAGAGTCAAAGAGCCCTTGTGTGTGTGCGCGGTACTGCTCAATGTTGGCGTCTGTTTCCCCAGACACTCTGATGGCTTCTAAACGGTAATCTTAAAATGCACTGGAAACAAGAACATTTTCCTTATCTATTCTAACAGTAAGTGATCCACAGATACAAGTCTTCTAGCGGTATCATCTTCATCATTAGTACTTTATTGAGTGCTGGAGTCTGGGTCAATCATACTTCCCAAATTCTTTCTCTTAATTCTTACAAGATCCTTATATAGTAGATGAAAGAAATCAGCACCAGTTTTACAGATGAGACTGAGGAATAGAAGAGTTGGAGAACTCGCTTGGGCCATCTACACAGCAAGTGGTGGGCTGAAGTTTGAATTCAGATCTCCCAGCCAGCAGTCCTGCCCATCACTCCATGCTGTGCTCTGTGTGAGCAATGCCCTCCAGGAGGTGCAATCTTTGTTGCACCCACAGAATGCAGCCATGAGTGATCTGGCTGTCAGATGCGAAAGGATCAGGAAGGAATCAGCGCGGAGGAAACAGAACACACAATATTGCAGCAGCAACTTCTGCATGTGGTTAGAATGCCTGGACGTTAAGTGGTCTGTCATAGGGACCTACCAACAAATTAAGAGCAGAAGGCTATCTCTTAGTATTGTCACAGGAACAAAGAATGAAGGTGAACATCAATGAGTGAATGTGGCTGTTAGACAGAGGTCATATACCTGTTCTGGGAAAGGAGGGCAAAACTATAAGCCAAAAAGGGATGTTGGCTTTGGGTGGATTTTTACTAGCAAAGTATCTGATTCTCTCACTGGCACAGATAGCAAGAAGTCACCCGAGTCTGGCTGCCTCATAGGTACCTTGATTTGCCTGAAGTAATAAGAGTAACTAAGCTCCCATGTCTGGCTTGAAATTCTTGCCATTATACGTAAAACACTGGGGAGAAAATACTTTTGTGACTGTTACAAGATGTTAATAAAATGACACTGTAAGATCCAAGAAAAAAATTTGCCTTTTAAAAAAGACACATGCCACACGTTCTGTGGATTCAGCCTGCTTATCGCATGCACTGGCTAATGCCCAACCCTGAAGCACCCTGGGAGGGAGGCCGCTTGGTGTTTATGTTCACGGAGAGAGCATTGGTTCCAACTTACTTGCAGAAGTAGATTTCAGAGGAAGGGATCTGACAAAGTCGTTAAACTCAGCAGAGGCAGAAAAGGAAAGTGGGCTCATTATGTAGCTGAGCACTGCCATTTTGAAATTCGCGTTGGCCTCCAGAGTATAAATACACTTAGGTATTTTCGTTAGAGTTGCCAGAAAATCAGCAAGTGCTCACTTTCTTTGGCCAACAAAAGCATGACTCTCTGTGCAAAAATCTTCTGCACATTTATAAACAAGAACATTTAGAAAATCCCCTCTTGCTGAGAGATATGACAACAGATATATTTAACTGGGCTGTAAAATAAAGCAGATATTACACACACCGTCAGGTCCATCGAGCAGAGGAAAAGCTTTCATACTTTTCTTTGACCACAAACTTACACTTATGTCTTTCTATCCCCCCAGACACCTTCCCTGTCCTATGCTGGTCTGATGACCAGGGCTGTCCTTTGTTTGCTCCACCTTCTCACAGTCACTTCCAATCCATTATCTATACTTTCTCGCCACTGTACCCTACTTTTCCATCCCATCATCCCTGACCTACCACTGTGACGACATTCTCTCAGCATCCTTCACTCTCTACCCAGTTCTCAGGAGGAAGCGTTTCTTCTTCAAAGAGTCTTCCAGTTGAAAAAGACCACTGGATGATCTTGATCAGGAGTTGGCCACATGACAAGTATTTTAGGGTTTGTGACTACTGGATTTTTGTTGTAATCACTCCACTCTTAACTGAAATGGGTACAACACATGGACAAATGAGCATAGCTGTGTTCTAATAAAATTTTATTTATGGACACTGGTATTAATTTCTCAAAGTTCTCACCTATCACCAAATATTCTTCTTTTGATATAAAAATCACTTAAAATATAAAAAGCATCCTTAACTCATAGAATGTGCAAAAACAAACGGTTGGATGGATGGGTTTGATTTGATCTAGGTCAAACTTGCAACTCGAGAGTTTCTTCCTTGCTTTGCAGCCAGCCATCCAGGCCTTGTGCAACATTTCTCTAAGTATGAGAAGCTTGCTATCTCTGGAGACAGCCTCTTGCAACATGAAATGACTGCATCTAGTTTTGCTTGCCAAGGTCACAAAGAATAGCCCAGCTTCATCTTCATGGAAAGCCTTCGAAAACTAAAATGTAGCTATCGTGACCACTTTGTGCATCCAGGAAAAATAGCTTAAATTCCTTTAACTATTATTGTATGCTCTGTGTGTGTGTGTGTGTGTGTGTGTGTGTGTGTGTGTGTGTGCGTGTGTGTTCTCTGCTTTAGTGCAGAAGCCCTGCAAATGTCCACCCTGGAAACACACCTCAAGTGTACCCAGTTTCGGGGAGAAGAGAGCAATGCTATGCCACTCTGTGCTCTGTTGGCCACTCCAACCTCTCTATCAGTGTACCTCTCAACTTCCTTGGCTGAAGTTAATGTGATACTCATCTTGCAAAGTCCCTTTAGTTCTTCATCACCCATGTTGTCTGGTTTTCTTGTGATACCCACATTCTCCTCCTCACTGGACCTTTTCTATCCGCCATGACAGCAGGTAAAACAGAACTTAATCCTTAAAGTCTATGATCTCTCTCATGTTTGAAGCCTTTGAAAACAGCTTAATTCTTATCCTGGTTCACTCATTCTTTCTTTAGGGATGATGTCACAATTATATCTGCAGCTCTAGTCTAGTACACGAGCTCCAGGCTCCGACTGCCTAGAGGACATCCCATTGCAAAACCTGCATGTCCCAAACTGGGGATGGAAAGAAACATGTTCCTTGCAAGATCGCGACAGTGATGATGACTGTGACCGTTGGAGAGATTCTGTCAACTTGAGGCAATCAGGAACCATATCTGGACTAGGGTTTGGGAACCACGCCTAGCTTGGGAATTAACAACCATCCTGAATTAGAGTGTTAATGATTTGTGAGCCAGCAAATGAGGGAAGAACACCCAGCCGGATATGGGAGGACCAACCGAAACTCAGATGGTATAAAAGGAAAAAAAGGAGAAGGTTGGTACAGCCTCTTCCTCTAGGGAAGCTATTGTCTTCGCAACTGTCTATGGATGCTGACTTGCTACATGCCACAGATCTTCATCACAGATTCGCTCCAGGCTCAACTTGTACCTGTCTCCCTGTTGCTGATCTTCAGTAGCCGATCTTCAGTCTGTGGTCTTTGCCATTGTTCTTCAAACAACTAAGATCTGCAGCAGACCCTCACCAGCTCTTCTATAGTCCTGGACAGGAGTTCTACTTCATGGCTGAACAGCCAGTGGACACTCCAGCTCCACATGTGCAAGCCGCCATCTTGGACTACAGATTTGTAAGCCTTCAGAATAGCAATAACAACAGGAAAAGCAACTACCTTCTGTTGAACAACTATTATTTGCAAGTCACTATCTCAAGCTAAAGACAAATCCATCTTACTAAACCTTTTACACCAACCTATGAGGAAAGTACTCTTAGCCTCTTTTCACAGTTGGGGACATGAACTCAGAGAAATAACACTGCTAAAGCCACCAGGGTTGGGATTTGAACTCTTCTGTGTCTGGAACGAAACATGATTCTTACAATTGCCTATATGATGCCATAGACACCCATTTATTCCAAATGCCCTGCCTTGGAAACCTGAAGTCATTTTTGACCCTTCCCTCTCTTTCAGCCACTCTCTCCAATCCATTACTAACTTGCTGGGATCATTTCTCCTAAACAGCTGGGAAGAATTTCCCCTTTCATCCCAACTATTATTCTAAACCAGGCCCTCGGTGACCCCCTATGACCTACCTCACCTCTCTTCTGACGCACTTACACTCCTTCTCGCATCCGTTGTGCAACACCCTGCCCAGAATATGTTTGAGCAAGCTGGGTCTCCTGTAGAATGGCTCCTGGCCTTTCCCTTTGGACCAGTGCATTTATGTTACCAGCTTACCACCTTGGTACTGTCCAGCCCTAACTGACCTGGAGCTTGGAGCCCTCCCTCAGAGGCAGGAAATATGTCAACTGCTGTGTAACTTAAGCATTTCACATGTTTGCTTTTATGTGTCTTATTATGATTATATTATTTGTCTTCAGTAGTTTCAAGAAAAGTGTGTTTTGCAAAACTGGAGAGAGATCAAAAAATAAGTTTGGCTTAAATACATTTGTGACATGCTGGTGAACTCAGTGTCTTTCGTTGGACAACATTACAGTGAACTGGAGTGTTTGAAGGGAAATGAGGTGTATCTCTAAGGGAACAAAGGCATCACAGAGGCTGTGGTTACCTAGGGAAGGCTGAGGGGGGTGTTGACTGGAGATGTCAACAAACTTCTTGGCTACACTTTAGTCCAGAGCCAGCTCTGTATATTTTCTACCCTAAAGATATACACACAATTGTAATGTCTTTATTACTTTTAAAGTATGACACGTGTGAGAAGGAATGAAACTTATGTTGTAGGCACATGGACTCTGAAGCATGAGATTAAGATCTCACCTTGTAAATTCATATGGTCAGACCTAGGTGCCAGGGAAGGACAAGCCTTGACCTTGGGGGCCAAGGCAGCTGCCCCGCTCTGACCCACTGCACATGCTCCCCCTCTCTGTTCCTTATTGGGCTTGAGCAACTTGTGGACAGCCTGCTTTGCCTGAGACCTCCTTCTCTCCCTCCTCCAGGGCTCCCAGGCCCCCAAGCACTTAGTATCCAAGTTATGTTCCTAAGATGATGCACTCTGGAAGAATCTCCATGTACATGAATGTAACAAATAACAGGAAAAGTTCCACAATGACCAAACAATGCCCCTATCATTTTGCCCAGCATGTGGCTTATGTGTCAGGCACCATCTCTCCACTGAACGCACACTGACATCCCACAGGCTTACACTGGGAGCTGCTTCCCTGATCTCACTAAAGTCCTTCAAAGAAACTACCATACCATGCTCCCATTTCTTAGTGACAAGAATTTATTTTGCAACTAGATGTACCATTACTTATATAGCAATGCACATAATATTGGGCCACCTACATAGCTTTTCTGTATCTTAGTTTTCTGATTTAGAAAATAAAGTAAGAAGTCCCACCTTTTTGGGTTAGGTGAAAACTAAATGTGACTAAGAGTGTGAAGTGTGAGTCAAATGTATACAATGGAAAAAGGACAGCCTGTTCAGCAAATGGTGCTGGGAAAACTGGACATCCACATGCAGAAGAATGAATCTAGCCACACACCTATCACCACGCACCAAAATCAAATCAAAGTGGATCAAAGACCTAGACATTAAAAGTGAAACACTGCACCTCCTAGTAGACAAATTAGGCAAATATCTAAAAGACATAGGGGTAGGCAAAGACTTCCTTGACAAGGCACCAAGAGCAAAAGAAATTATCTCCATTATTAACAAATGGGATCTGGTCAAATTAAAAAGTTTCTGCACAGCAAAGAAAACTATCGACATTGTAAAAAGAGATCCAACAGACTGGGAAAAAATATTCACCACCAACACCTCAGATAAGAAGCTCATAACTAGAATTTCAGGGAGCTGAAGAAAAGTAAGTCTACCAAAATAAAGGATCCTACTGAAAAGTGGGCAAATGAAAAGAAGAGACAGTTCACTCACGAAGAAGTACAAGTGGCCAGTAGATACATGAAAAGATGTTCAACATCTCTAGCCATAAGAGAGATGCAAATCAAAACAACGCTAAGATACCATCTCACTTCAGAGAGAATGGCCTATATCAACAAGTCAAACAGTAATCAGTGCTGGCATGGCTGCGGGGAGAAAGGAGCCCTCCTGCACTGCTGGTGGGAATGTAAATTTGTACAACCACTATGGAAAGCAGTATGGAGATCTCTCAAAAGAACGGAAAGAAATATCCCCTTCAATTCAGCAACATCGCTCCTGGGAATATTCCCAAAAGATATTAAAAAAAAAACCACATAAAAGAGATACATGTATACCCATGTTCACAGCAGCACAACTAACAATAGCTAAAATATGGAAGTCACCAAAATACCCATCAACAGACCAGTGGATAAACAAACTATGGTATTTATACACAATGGAATACTATGCATCTATAAAGTCCAACAGCGGTGGAGGCTTTTATGGGCAAATGGAAGAAACTTGAGAACATCATGCTTAGTGAAGTGAGTCAGAAGCAGAAAGTGAAACATCGAATGGTCTCTCTGATATGAGAAAGCCAGATCACGACTATCTCATGGAACTTAAAAAGGAAAACAAAGTGAACGGGGGGGGGGGGGGGGGGGGGGGGGGGGGGGGGAGGGGGGGAGGGTAGGGGGAGGGACAAAAGGAGAGTGGGAAAGTCCTTGTCACCTTGACAAGATACATAGGTGCACCAAATGCTCAACTTCATTGTAAACCTTAAATTTTGTGCTTATACGTATCAGTAAAATGGGGGAAAAAAGAATGTGAGGTGTTTGTCACAATGCCCAGCACAAGACACAGAAGCAACCACAGCTCCTGCAGCAGTATCATCAATATTGTCTATAAATATATTGAATAAAACTTAGACATCATCAAGTAGTTAATTGTCAAATTCATTGGTTTTGTCTCTGCTAGACCAAATCTTATTTATGTTTACCATGTGTCTTGGAGTTAGGAAAGTGTTATTCAGGAATATCTCAATTTATTATCTAGGGACAAATGGAGAAATATTTGTTGTATGATTCTAGAGTTAAGGAAATTCATTTTCTAGATGAAAAATAGTTCACAGAGGGGTGATTAATGCTTCAAGACTGGTGTGGAGTCTCTTGTGATATGCTGAGGCTCTGCACCTCTCCACTGGTTCCCATTTGATCTGCCAGTCATCCCAACAACACAGTGAGTATACATGAGACACTATCAAACCGAAATATAAAAAATCAGGAGTGGCAGCTGATTCCATGTAGATCTGAACTAATATCAAAATTACTTTTGTAGGTTTTAATGACCCTAAATTAAAATGCAACAGATTTGATTATAAGAAGGAAGATTTCAGTTTGATTTAAGGAAGGATTTTAAAAATCATCATAAGGGGCTTGTTAAAGCTGGGTAAGAAACTGCAAGGGAGGGGTTTTTATACTTGTTGAGCACTATGAGCACATGACTTGACCTTCCAAAAAGTTCATAGCTGTGACTGAGGAAAACTCTCCTTCCTTCCAAAACTCTGGAGCCTTTAGACATCCTCAAAGGGAATGTACTGGTGTGACTTCTCCAATTCTCCTGGCATGCACAGTCTTTGTCTCTTGTTTGTCACAAATCATACTAGTTGCCTTTTATTTGTTTGTTTATTGAGACAGGATCTCACTTTGTAACCTAGGCTGCGCTTGAACTCACTATGCGGCCCAGCGAGCCTTAGACCTAGTTGCCTTTTATTGAGCGACTATCCTATGCTTTTATTATTTAGGTGTCCCACTAGCCAAGTAAATTCGATAAAGTCATCCTATTTTACAGATGAGAAATATAAAGGTGAAATCAGTTTATATTACGTACTTCCCAGGCTCCACAGTGAGGAGGAGGGAACCAGGGTTCACATCCAGACTTGTCTTCAGAGCCACCATATTCCCTTAACCTGTGGTGCTTCTATAACCACAATCTTTCCCTCAATTTTGAACTGTTGTCATTTCTTTTACCCCTACATAAATTCATTCAATATGTCATATCTTTTATGCCTTGTTTTACACTGAAGATCCCCCCAAAAAGGGACATGCCTTGCTTTCCTTAGTATTTCTAATAGCACCTATTTCAGTAACTGATAACACCAATTATTAACAGTATTATTCATTCATTAAATACTTATTTACTGGACATTTACTACATCACTGGCACTATGGAAAGAACCAAAGATAAAACCATGCACATACTACAAAAATCTCAAGTCTGAGACAGGAAAAAAAAGAAAAAGAAAAAGAAAAAACCCAAATTCATGACTTCCCTAACTTTTGAGGTAAGATACAATCAAAAGAAGACAGCAGCTATGGTATGACCAGAGCAAGAAGGCCTTGGGCAGCAGAGACAGCAAGTACAGAGGCCATGTAAAGACAACTGGCTCAGCATGTTCCAGGAACAAAATTAATGTCTGTGTGGCTGGGACAGAGCCAAGGAGATGGGCGAGCAGTAGAAGCTGGGTTTGGAGAAGGCAGGAACAAACTTATATAGGATCTTGAGCGACTGGGGGCATGTTCAGAAAGGAAGGGATGCTTATATTTCTGGCTGGAGAACGGAATATGGGTATGCCCGGAGGAAAGCAGTATGGGAAGTGATGCAGTAGCGGCCGGTTCCAAGGGATGAAAGCCAAGTATAACAGAGTGACCTGACTCAGGGTATTTTCCAGGTAGAGCAAATGGAATGACTTAGATGTCAGGGCTTTGGGGAAAGAGAAGAAATCAAGGATGACTCCTGCAGGGCACAGTGACACCCCCACGTAATCTTAACACCAGGAGGCTTAGGCAGGAAGGTCAGGAGCATCTGAAGCCCCTGACTAGGGAGATGCTGAAGCTATTAAGTGAGTGGGGAACACACTGGAGATCCTGGGTGGTAGGAGAACTGGTGAAGAGAAGGTAATGTTCTATTTTGGCCATATGTGAGACCTGTTAGATATGACTAGAGCCTACACTCTATTGCTATAGGGAAGAGGCTTGCTTGGTTCTGAGCCATACTCCAGTACACAAAATAGCAGCTAGTAACAGCGGGCATGAAAATAATGTGAGGAGGAGATATTAAAAAAGCAGCTTGGTTTACGAATGTTTAAATCTTCTGTGTAAATACAGATTTTTGGCAATGCATAATTATGTTCCTCCTGGACTGTTGCATTTCAGTAAAGATATCTGAGAGCGCAGTTTTTATTTTTTATTTTTTGAAAAACTGAATTAAACATCCCAACAGGGTCAGCTAGTGAAGACCTGCAGAGAGACTCAAAATCCCAGTCTCTGGCTAAAGCTTTCCTGGTCTTTCCCGCGAGTTCAGGTGTGTTCAAGTGACCTCATAATGGCTAAGGACACAGATCCAGAGGAGCTGCTGCACTGCTTCTCTGAGCCATGCTTACCACTTCTGATAAAAATAATGATGATGATGATGGTGGTAATAATGTTACATATGTCAAAATTTTTATTTGTCAGTCTCCAGGGATTCATTCTTATTTCTACCAGTTTTTGGATTAAAGTGCAGTCATAAGCAGTCAAGCATGTAAAACACTGCTAAAAATCACATAACAATGTTAGAAGTTTATGATCTTTTGGGGCTATGTTCCCAGTTGCCTGGAGCCATGTGCAGCCGCTGATTGGACACACCTGCCATTGGCAAATAAAAGAGGCCACAACAGGTCCTGCTCATCTCAAGGTTAGCCTCCCAACTCCTCTCAGGGAGGAAAGAAATGTGCCAACATCACAGAGGAAGTCAGCAGCACAAGTTGAAATAATGAAGGATTCAGGATATAGGTGCTGAATCCTGAAGAAAATAGTTTCATCTGGAGTAAGAGAAACAAGGTTAGGTGAATAGCACCAAGCAGACAGGCCAAGATCACTGGCTCAGAGGCCAGAAGGCTTGGGATTAAAACTATAGTTCAGTTACTTAGCCTCTCTGAGCCTGCATTTTTTTTTCTTAATCTGTGAAGGAGCTGATGATCATTTAATAATAAAATTATAATACCTACCATTAGATATTTTGAAAGTGCAATTTGTGTAGTGATTTTTCTAAAACTAACATTCAACAGCTGTGGTGTCTTTGGTCTCCCTAATTGTGTACGCTGTCACTCCGAGCACTCACCTACAGGTATCTGGGGTAGCTACTATTATGAGTCTCACTGGAAGACAAGGGATTTGGTAGCTGGCTGCAGGTTAGACAGCTAGGATTAGAACCGAGGCAGCCTGACTCCAGAGCTGCACCCTGAAGGATGAAACGTCATTATGCCTCTCTTCTCACCTGCTGCTTGCTGAGTGCTCTTATGAGTGATGAAAGTCCTAGGGGAGGCAGTTGCCAAAAACTATGGGCTGTGATTTGCTTTCAGTCAGCTTAATCTAGACGCACCATGTACAAATGAACTCGCTCTTAGACTGCTGTGCTGCACAGCTGAGCCTCTATGATATAATTTTTTACTGCATGTTTTTTTTTTCTTTTTTTTTTTTTGGAGACAAGGTCTCACTATGTTGTCCAGGCTGGCCTCCAATACCAGGACTTAAGCAATCCTCTTGTCTCAGCCTCCTGAGAAGCTGGGACTTTACACTGAAAATGTATCACTGCACCCAATCAAGCCTAATGTATTTTTAGTTAAAAAATTTTCTGGAATAGAATGTCTGTCATCCATGCATGCACAGTGAAAATGGCTGGGGAAATAAAACAACATCTGCTCTGACGTACCCCTCTGGGAGGGGAGCTCCGGTCAAGGAGGAACAAGTACAAGCTGAGATTTCCGTTCTCCAAGGGCTTTTCAACACTTCATCTGATGAGTGCTCCTTTCTAGGAAGAAGGTTTGCACAGCAGCCCTGAATAAATAATTTGCTTGTCGGTCTGCTTTTATGAGGGGAGAAACGCACTGAGCGGAAACTTTTCTTAACATGGCTGAATATATGAATTCAAAAGCAACCTTTCCCCCTAAAACATTTCAGCTGAAGGAATATATTTGGTCACAAGGACATTGGGACATCACCCTTGGTGGACCATCATCGTACATTGTGTTTTCTGCATGCCGTGTACAACTGGTTCTTCCTTAGCTGTAACAGGCCGACTTACAGGTGTTGGAAACTGCCAAGGTTATCGGCATCACAAAGCCAGGTGGACTCTGCAGAGGCTTCTGCTCTCCATGTTACTGCGTTTGTAATCTGGCCTTGGACTGGTCAGTCCATAAGAGAAGCCCAGATCAACAGTTTCACCAAGAACCACTCATGAAGTAGAAACTGGTGCAAGAAGAAGTGAACGTGCTAACAGCCTCCTGAAGCTGAAAACAACTCCCACGCTGAAGGCGTCAACCTGCCACACAGAAGAGCAGCTAGCAGGGTGTGCAGAGGGCCAGGTTATGGAGCCAAACCTACCTCAGTTCAGGGACAGATCCTGAGAACCAGGTGTAGACACAGCAATGGAAAGTTCCAACCCCCCAAACCACCGTGAGGTGAGTAACATGACAAAGGCAGAAGAGGCATGAGGACTGGGGACTCAGAACTGTGACCCCGGATCCTCTCTTCTCCCTCCATATTCTACCACGGTGCCTCTCCAAAAAAAGGAGAGAGGGAGGGATGGGAGTGAGGTTAAAATCCAGTCTCCATCTGCCTTACACCTCTTCTCAGTGGCAGAGGATCTCTTTGATAAAGAAGATGCAAAGAAAAGAAACGCTTGATGCTTCTAGAAAAGATAAATGACTGAGCATTTATTATAACAAGAATTTTAAAAAGTAAGAAAAAATGGAATGTGGACTAGAGGTAAAAGCTGGACAGAGGAAGAAAAAGGAGGGGAAAAGAACAGTATAATTTGAGGTTGTCAAAACAAGAGACTTTGTAGGTGGGCAGGAAGTAAAGCCAGAAAGGCAAGCGAAAATACTAGCTCTTAAGTAGATGGCCAGAGAGAGACGAATCAGGATTAAAAGGGTCTAAAAAGACCTCTCTCCTAAACTGAGCAACATAGGACTTGCTTTCATGCAGATCTTGAGTCTCACTTGCTTGAAGATCACTGCCTCTCATGGGTTGGTTGGTTGGTTGGTTTCTTTCTTTCTTTCCTTCTTTCTTTCTTTCTTTTTCTTTCTTTCTTTCTTTCCTTCTTTCTTTCTTTCTTTTTCTTATAGACTTGCTCTGTAGTCCACACTCGTCCTAACCTAAATTCATGACATAGCCCAGGTTGGCTGGGAACACACAGCAATCCTCTTGCTTCAGCTCCTGATAAGTAAGTAAGGAGGCTGTCTTCACAACGCTGTCTTGCAGGGCAGAAGAAGGGGTCTGGGGAGAAACGCTGCTTCTGAGCCACAGTGCAAACTATCCATGATTTACCTCCTGGCCTGCCTTCATGTCAGCTAAACCTTTCCAGTTGCTTCATGGTCATGCTCTGAACTGCACTGTAACTACACTTTCCTAAGAACAAACATTATGCAACATTGCCCCAAAGGCATCAGGACTTTTCTGGCCTTTCCCTTCATGACAGCCAAGTTACTATGTAAAGACTTGTAGAATATGGGAATTCTCTAGCTTGATAATCGGGAGAAGCTAATTCCCTAAGCCATGAATCCTGCTTATGACAAAACTTGCTGGACTGTCCTTCTATTGTAGTGTGCCCATCTTGCCCAGGGACTTTCCCCTCAATTCCTTCCATGGCTCAAGCCCCAGCCAAAAACTCCAGAGCTCAGCCAAAGGAGATCTGATCCTCCACCTCGACACCTCAGCCCACACTGTCTGTGCGGCTCTTGCCCGTACTTTCTGTCTTTTGGGGCAGTTATTTATATTGACGTCTGGTAGCTTCTTCGCAGGCTGTTGATTACTTTCCCCAGAGCACAGCGCCACACTGCCTGGCTTCTAACATGTGCCGACAAGATGGGAGGCCAGGATTGAAGTGTGAACAAATGCGCTCACCTCTGCCGGGTAACTCACCTGCGGTGACAGGCCAATCCATGTTCTCTTTCCTCCTGTTAAGACCCTGCAGCTCCCAAAGAACACGCACTTTTGTTTCCTTTAAGGAACACAAGTTTATTGTTGTCTATCCAACTTTAACAGAACCGAAGCGTGGGCTAATGATGCCGACAAGTCACATTAAATGTTGTCAGTGTTTTAGTTAAAAAAAAATGACCACATCAATGGAAAAGAAGGAAAGAAAGAAACAGAAAGCTATAGCAAATGGGTACAGGGTAAATATGTTTTGAATGAGTGAATAAAATGAGAGGACGGTGAATATCTAGGTAATAGAAAACAATAAAAACAGAAAAAGAAACGGAACAAAAAAAGACAGATGCAATGGAGATTTAGCGAAAGAGAGTAAGGGAAGGAGAATAGGAGGCCCAAGGCTAATTAAGTTCTAACTGATCATTTCTGACTTTATTATAATTTTTTTCTTTCTTTTTGTTGTATTTGGGGGAATTGACTCCAGGATCTCCGCACTCAGTTGCATCCTGAGTTCCCACCTCCCTCCACCTTTTTATTCTATATTTTGAGACAGGACCTCACAAAGTTGCCCAGCAAGGGTTTGAACTTGTGGTTCTCCTGCCTCAATCTCTCAGAGTGCATCCCCACACCTGGATGGTTTTATCAGAAACTTGAATGAGATAATTTAAATAGGCAGTTTGGTGGGACGAGGTAGACTCTGAAGTCAGGCAGATCTACATTCTGATATGCACTCAACTACTTTGTGACCATGAACAAGTGACTCAACCTCTTTGAGCTCAGTGTTTACTTTTGAATTTTTTGTTTTGAAGTAACTTTAGATTTACAGAAAAGTTGCAAAACTGGTACACCCAGTTCCAGTATATCTTCACCCAGCTTCCCTTAATGTTAACATCTTTTACAGTCATAATATATGTACTAGAACCAGGAAATTAATACAGAAGCAGTAATATTAACTAAGCTTCAAGTCTTTTAAGAGGTTCACTAGTTTCTTTGTTCTAGTCCAGGATAATAGGATCCCATCCTGCATTTAGTAGTCTTGGGTTCTTATCTCCTCTAGTTAGTTGGTAGTTCATCAGTTTTTTCTTACTATTCATGACCTTGACACTTTCTGAAGAGTTTAATGTTTCTCAACTTGGGGGTTGTCTGTTATTTTTTATTATTAAATTCAGGTTTGCACAAATTCCACAGATGATGTCATACCCTTCTCAGGATGTCATATCAGGAGATAGATGTTGATATGTCTTATTACTGGTCATGGTAACCTTGACCATTTGGTTGTGTCTTGACCATTTGATAGTGTCTTCTACTGCTTTTTCTCCACTGTTCTATTTCCTCCTTGTTATTAATAAATATCTTTGTGGAGAGAAGCCTTGAGAATGTGCACATATCCTGCCCCTCATCACAATGACTTTTATTCAATAGTTTTAGAGTTCATCAGAGGTTTTTTTTTTTTTGCCTGCCATAATTATTGCTGGAATATTCAAATGGCGCTTTCTTATTTCCCTCATTCCTCCTCCACTTACTAACAGAAATTCTTCTATAGCTAAGAGGTGTCCTCCCACCACTCTACCATTGGCATGTTGTGATATTCATTCACACCAGCATCAATTCAGAATTACTTATTTTACTCTATAAGTCAGAATATAACACAATCATTACTTACTTTGTTGAAAAAGCTTCACTTTTCTCATCTACTAGACCAAGAAAAGGCCAAGGTCACAATGATTAGATGAAATGAAATGATTAGATGAAATTCAAAATAAGAGAAGGCTTGCTACCAGTTCATTTCCTGCCCTTCTTCAAGGTGGAAAAGCCAGGTTAACTGGGAGGCAAGACCATCCTACTAAAAAGGTGAAAATCTGAATGTAATAATTCTTTTTGAATCTAATATAGCTTTTCTAGGTTAAGGTAAGAAAGTGTAAGGTAAGAAGTTAGCTATCCCAGGGTTGCCTAGTAGATATCATTTGTAACCTGCCTACAATGACTGAGACTGATTTTTAATCAGCATACCATAATTTTATGAAAATACATGTTTGAGAAAACTTGAAAACAAGCTTTTCTCTTAAGTAGTTTAAGTGTTTTCCCAGAAATACTGTTTACATTCTGAAGCTGCTTAGCTAAACTATTTTCAGAGATAGTCCAAAGGCACCCTCAACCCCACTGTGGGTCATATCATCACTATCTCTGAATTAGTGAAGTCACTGATTCCTCTTTGGGTCCCAAGGTTACAACAGTGACAAGAAGAAATTCAAGCTTCATTTAAAATTAGATTTCAGAAGTTATTGCAATTCACATTTAAGTTCAGGTCAAATTTTTTTAAATGACAAGAATAGGATCCTAAATATGTGAGGGTAGCTCTAGAAGTTTAAAATAATTTGTAAAAAACAGTAAAATCCACTCATAAAAATCACTCAATTTACGGGAACTTTGATTTTCCAGTTCATTTTTATCAGTAAGGAAAATCAAGAACATCAGGAGATTTATTTATACAAAACAACTCTGGGGCAGTGCAGTTTGCAAACTCTCATAAAGACTCCCAGAGATTCTGTTTTACTCAGCTTGGGGTGGGAAGAACAGCTGCAGTTCTGGCAGTTACCACTCCAAGACTCCATAAAGGTCCATCATCCTAAATGTCCCCAGACTCGAACTATGCCTATCCTCTTGAGAACTGTCTGCTAGATGGGTCTCAGAGACTGTGCAGCGACTTTCCAGGGTTGAGGATATTCACAGAACACAGACAGAAGAGCAGGGTGACTCACAACTCTCAGTGAACAGATCCTTCACTCCCCCTTCCCCCGTGTTTGGAACCCCAGGTATGATAGTTTTTAAGTTTCTGTTGAGGAATCCAGATAGTGGAAGAGGGAATGGGTTAGACATATGTGGCTGGGAATCATGCTGTCAAACTCTAAAAAAGATGCCAGCCAGAAAAACTACCGGTGGGAATGGGTGGAGAGACGAGGGGCTGAGAGTCTGGTTGTCCAAAGGAAGAAGGACTGGGGGACTCAAATGGGGCAGGGGATGGATTTAAGGTCAATCAAGCTTAGACAGGTGCGGCGAGAAGGATGAAGACAGTGTGGTGGCAAGTTCACTGCCTGGAAAGAAAAACTGCCATAATGGAAGTAGCAAGACAAACAGAAAGAGGAGACTTCAATGACCGACAGACCTGAGACGATAAATGCCTAGAAATCATTAGTAGTGTTTCAAACAGAAAACCATCTAATAGGGCAGGTGAGGTGGCTTATTGGTAAAGTGCTTGTCTAGCAAGAGCAAGGCCCTGGGTTTGATTCCCCAGCACCACATAAACTGGGCGTGGTAGTGCTTGCCTGTAAGCTCAGCACTTGAGAGGCTGAGGCTGGAGAATTGCCAGGTGTTGAAATGGGCTATGCAGTGAGTTCAGAACCAGCCTGGACATCCAAGTGAGACCCTGTCTCACAAAACCAAACTAAACAAAACAAAACACAAAACTCCCATCTAAGAACAGTTTCTTACCTCATTAAATCGCATCACAAGGTCCTCAAGTGCACTGTGCTCTCCATTCTGAGAGGTGAGTGTTGATGCTGAGATGGATGCTTTGAGGCGAGGCAGGGAACTCTGGTATTCCGGGGTGCCCAGATCCCGGGTTAGGAAACAAAGGTAGTCAACAGGCAGGACCCTTCGGTAAATATCCTGCTCCTGCTCCGTCAGGATGCTGGCAACTTCCTCTGGGAACTGGATGAGGGGCTGCAGATCAATCAGTTCCTTGCTGATTCCAGCTGAACTTGAAGGGAGGGCATTGGAATTGGCCATAGAAGTGCCTGGTTGGCGTTCTGAAACAAAGCAACAAGTCCAGGTCGGTGCTCCTGACAGTAAGGAGTTACTTTAGAGTCAGCCAAAGCCCTGTATGCTTCTTACCAAGCCCTTTGCTTAGTGAACAGCTCCATACTGTCTCGCTGGTCATCGAGGCCTTTCTTATATCCGGCCCATCTGTCCTCCTGTTTTCCTCTCCTGAGAGGTGGAGGCGCAGCTTGGCTTTCTACCTTAATAAGCTGCATTAACCTAGAACCGAACCTCATCCTCTTACCAATTCACTACCACAACTTCAGACAGTACCACTGCTTCCTTATCTTCCCTGCTAAACATGAGTGAAAAGAAGTGCACATGATGTGGGCCCAGCAAGTTGAAGTGGAAGAGGAAAGAAGGCATACACAAATGTGAGACCTTTTATAAACTCGCAGGAGCCCTGGGGACCTAGAGACCTTCTGCCCACAAAGGTTCAAAACAACATGGTCTACTCCACCAACCCTATACCATCAAAGATTTTTATTTCACTGAGGTCCATTGGGGGAATTTGTAAAAATAGAACTGTCTATAAAAACAAGGAAGGAACATGTAATAAGATGAATCTAAACCAACTACCCAAATGTTGCTTCTTGGTCTAAAACTGGTGGAAGAAGGATTCAGAAAAGAAAGTGGGTGTGCTGGAGTGTAGTATCAAAGGCAAGGACTCCTACACTCAAAATGATTCTCTTAATTAGAAATGCTTTCTCTTTCTCCGACACCTCCCAGTCTGCCTCTTATCCTGTTGCCTATCACCCACTCATTCATTCATTCATCTATGCAAACATTCATTTAGTCATTCAACAGAGTTTTAAAAAGCTATGATAAGCCCTGGAACAGAAATTCCCTAAATATGTTCTTCAGAAGACTGGCATTTGGAAGAAAAAACAGTTTTATGCTCTCTAGGTTGTGGAAATGTCACAGATGTCTATTACCCATTCTTTTCCTGGAGATACATGACACCTTTCCATACACTATTCAGGCTCTGAAGAGTATTGCAGTAAAGAACCTATTTATATAAGCTTCACACAGAGTCTTACCTTATATAGTATGAAAATTCTGTGTGACAAATATCCTCGGAACCTCTTGCTGCCTTGAGTCCAGGTTGCCCTCACTTTCTGCATCTTTCTTACTCTGCAGATCCTTCTGAGGTCCCAATCACACTGCTCATATTGCTGCCAGAGGGGTCTAAGTGCTATTTGCCCACTACTTTGCTTTCATCCTTGCCTTTGTGTATAATGCCCCAAGGGATGCCTTGCTGAAATGAAACCCATTTACCACCCACCTGTAATCATCCCTGAACACCAGGCAACAGCAAAGTGTACAGGACTTGCTTAACGGCAGGCATCAGTCCTGGATTTCTTTTGCTTTCTTTCTTTCTTTCTTTCTTTCTTTCTTTCTTTCTTTCTTTCTTTCTTTCTTTCTTTTTTTCATCTTTATTACACACAGGAATCACCAAGTTGACAGAACATCTCTGTGTTGCTGCCTGGACTCTGATATTCTCTCAACTGCTGCTGAAGCATAGGAAAAGTTCTGATAAACTTTACTATTTAATGAAGTGAGCTGCTCCCTTTGTGGAAAATATTTTCATCTAGTCTAAAAAGAATTGTGAAGAGAATGTTTAAAGTTTGAGTAAAAGTGCTCTCCATTAGTGTAGTCTGGATTTGTGTTAAATGTATTTTGAGCAAAAATTTGGTTTTTTCCCTTCCCTGTTAAAACCTTAATACCCATCGATCACGTGTCTTTGCTTATGAAAGACAAGCTGGTGAGGGAGAACTCGATTCTAAACATTTTATCCATCTCTTGGACCCAACCACCAAAAATCTACTGTAGGAAAACATGAGAATTCCCAAATTACATTTGGTTCTCTCTACTTTCATATTCAAACAGGTTAAAATGAGGTGGATGTCCAAATCTGCCCAACATGGTCTCACTGTCCAACTTTTGAATAGTTTAGAAAGTGACCAGATTTCTTGAAAATTGAGTCAGAATGTGGCCTGATGAGAGAGACTACCGTTCCAGGATACAGGAGAATTAGTCATATATAGGAACTCTTCTCACACTCTACGACATGATTTCAAAATATAGTACTCTACAGAGAAAATAAAACTAACTTCCAAATCTTACAAAACAGTCACTTATCTAACATATGATAGGAAATAGTATAATTATGTAAAATACTAAGATGATATATTGGAAATGACAGCATATCTGGAAATGTGAATCACACATGCTACCGTGAATGACAAGCCTAGTGACCGGTGGGAAATGACAATAAAAGCTCTCTTAAAAACTAAACAAAAAATTAGAAAGAGAAGCCTGGTTAGTGTAACTGTAATGAATCCAGTGGCCCCTGGATGTCATATAAACATGACACAGTACTCAAAGCAACAAATATCCGGGCAAACAGCCTTGAAATACAAGTAGTCCTTTAGTGTAGGTTTCCTTAGAGCAAGGCTCTTCAAGAGTTTTACACCAGGCTCCACAGAGAAACATCCCTCAAGTCTTCCTAGGACATAATTTAGTGTCCCTCAAAACCCACACTTTTAGCACTTTGCACTTCCTTTCATCCTTGCTGAGCTCTCCTGACCTATCTCTTTCCTTTCAAATACCACGTTGCATGGTAGTCAAATGTGCATCACCTTGGCCACAGGCTCTACAACACGAACCACCTGATGATGGTTTAAGGATGAGGAGCTCTCTGACTCCTGGTGCTTCCTTCTCATCTGTGCTGCAAAGTTCAGAGAGCCCACTGGGCCCTGTAGTTTTCTTGTAAAAGCATTTTTAGAACTTTTTTGGTGAAGAAAACTATCCAACCCATTTATAGTAGGTGAGGTCACCTCCGAGTTATTCTGTTCACGCCATTCAACTGCACAGCAGGGATATGCTTCTAGATGCTGCCACAGCCTTGACCCATGTGCCACGGGAAAGAGTAACTTCAAACTTTGATTTCTGCTCAAAGAGAAGCTTCCTGCACTTTGTGCTTTCTATGAATTCACTCAGGAGGCGGTATTACTACTCACATTTTATTCACGAGAGAGCTATGGCTGAAGGTCACATAAGTATTAAGCCGGAGAGGTGGTGTTTGAGCGGGCTTTGTGAGCGCTTCACACCACAGCTCATGTTCCTGTCACATGGCATATCGCTGTACTGACATTCCAGTTCACAGATGCATCCTGAGAGATTTTAGTGTAAATCAGTTCCTCGTGCTTCTTATTCAGAGAAACCTGTTAAATGACTTCTTTAGACTCCAAAGGTCAGGATTTGACCCAGAGGGTAGTCAGTTCCCTTCCTTGGTCAGCCTGAAACCATCACTTCAACTCTGACATTACAACTACGTGATACCACATCTCACAGGAACTGGGCTTTTCTTTTCGGTCAGCCCAGAAGAATGTCTCTATGCTTTAAATCAGTATTTGCCCCAAAGTGTGTTACATGGATTTTATGCAAAGCATGATTCCCCTAGTTAATAATTCAGAGAAAATACTGGGAAGCCTGGAGATGCAGCTCAGCACAAAGGCCCTGAGTTCAATACCCAGCACCACCCAGCACCACACACACACACACACACACACACACACACACACACACACACACACACACACAGAGAGAGAGAGAGAGAGAGAGAGAGAGAGAGAGAGAGAGAGAGAGAGAGAGAGAGAGATATGGAGGGGAAGAACATCACTGCAGAAAACCAAGACGGCAAGAAGGAAACTTCATTTTGCAGAAAGTACTAGTGAGCAGGTGCAGCTCATTAAGGAACAAAGGCAGATATCCCAAGCCCACTAGTTTTTTGAAGGGTGCTTTTCTGAGTAGCTGGAGCACCTCCACAGAGACTTTCTTGCTTTCCTTCCTCTCTGATGACCACCACCTTCTTACCTTGTTGATAAGCTGCCATTCCCCAGGGCTGTCCATAAATTGCATGACTCAGGAATACCCAAATTTCTCAGGCGGATAAGCTTCTATATTCAAGAACTCATTTTTCCTTAGCAATTGTTCACCTTCTTCCTTTGGGAAACCCTCTACCTGCAGAATTAGGTATTAAAAAAGCTTGTGGACCAGAGATGTGGCTCAGAAGACAGCTGTAGCAGCATCAGGCCCTGCTTTCCAGCCCTAGCACTTTGAACAAAACCAAACAAACCAACCCAAAACTTGTCTAGAGTCTGATTCCTAACCAACAGCCTTCCACTTAGGGAAGAATCCAGCGAAATTTGCCACTTTCCATTTATTTCTCCTATTGCTTTTTGGTCTCTATATAAAGTAGAAGCATTTGATCTTTCCTTCTGTGGATCATATGAAGCACTTGTTTACAAAGTAATCTTATATAATCTCTGCATAATGGGAGCAAGTCACTGCTGCTATCACAGGAGACACTTTCCTTCCTTCCTTCCTTCCTTTCTTTCTTTCTTTCTTTCTTTCTTTCTTTCTTCCTTCCTTTCTTTCTGTCCCTCTTTCTTTCTTAATAAAATGAGTTAAACTGTTACATGACTTATGCAACAATCTAACTCCCTCTATCTGGCAAAGCTGAAAGGACCTGAAAATTCTGGCTCCTGGCCTAGTACTCCACATTACCCTAAGCTGAGCCTGAGCAATGTTGAGTGTTCTTAGTTACCAGGAGCCGGCCTTAGTAGCCGCCAGCACATCTGAACGGGTTTATGAAATGCTAAGTAGAAATTCACCATTCGTTTACCGAGTGCCTACTCTGTGCAGGCTTTGTTTCAGGCTACCTTGACACTGGAATTTAGTGAACAAGAAAAGACCCCTGTTCACACAGGGCATCTGAGGAGAGGGTACAGATAAACAATAACGACAACAGAGGAGAGGGTGCACGTTGGGAGGTGACACGAGCGAGCACTGTGGTGAAAATTGAAGGAAGGCTGTAGAACAGGAGGGGAGGCAGAGTGCTCACGGCATAGGTTAACCAGAACAACTGCAATTTCCTCAAGTTTTTCTGCAGAACTCAAGACTTAACTCTTCAGATGCTCTTCCCTTAGTAATCCTTACACTTTCCTATCATGCTAATAGCATCTCCCTAGCTATGGCTCTTCATCATTTATTAGCAGCCCTATGCAGAGCTCTGCAGGACAGGCGTGGTTACTCCCACCTTCCCTCCATTTGTGCAGTACTGGTGGCTGAATCCAGGGTCCTGGCACTGAGTTACATTCCCATCCCTTTTCCTTCCTTCCTTCCTTCCTTCCTTCCTTCCTTCCTTCCTTCCTTCTTTCTTTTATTCATGCCTTCTTTCTTTCCTTTTCTTCCTTCCTTTCTTTTCCTTCCTTTTCTTTCTTCTCTCTCTCCCTTCTTTTCCCTTTTTTCTCTCTACTCTCCTTCCTTCCTTCCTTCTCTCTCTCTCTTTCTTTCTTTCTTTCTTTCTTTCTTTCTTTCTTTCTTTCTTTCTTTCTTTCAACAACTTAGACTTGAATCCATGGTCCTCCAGCCTCAGCCTCCCAGGGTGCTGAGATTACAGGCATAAGCCACCATGCCTGATTTATCTCCATTCTTTCCGTGATGAAGCAGAAGTCAGAAGCATTAAGTAATTTATTCAAAGACCCCTGATACTAAGAGATGGGGCTGATATTTAAACCTTGCTCTGATGCCAAAAATCTGACCTCTTTTATACTTAGCCTCTGAAGGATCTTCTACAGAGACACAGTCGCTGACTTCCCAACAAATTTGGCTCTGACAAACAACCCCCTCCCCTGACCCATTCTTACACCACCTACATTTTGTTTTCTGGGGAAAGAATGAGGGTGGAGAATTAGGCAGGATTACAGTTTGTAGAATCTGAATTTAGAAGACACCCGTTCCCCAAGCCAATTGAGCAAACTTCTGATCATGACCTTAAGTAATTTCCTATCAAAACCTGGGAGACCTGCCACATGGCTCTGCTTCTGAAACTTCATTGTTTATTCCCAGCTTTTGTGGATGCAGCTTTCATAGGAGGCAAAACAAAATCGCATGCACATATAATCTTTATCCTAGTGATTCTGATTCTAGGATTTCATACAAATGAAATCCTTGCAAAAATTTACAGATACAAAGTGAAGTAAATTTGCTTATACTAACATTGTTTTTCACAAGAACGTTAGGTAAAGAAAAGCAAACAGAAAAAAGAAATAAGGTCATACTCGGGGAAAAGTTTTTCTCAATGTAGGTCTGTATTTGCACATCTATCCAGTACACACCAAACTAATAATAATGTTCATACACTGCACAATTATTTTTTGCTTTTCTACAATGCACATGTAGCAACATTTTTAAAAAATAGGTAGCAAATGAGATCTAAAAAAATTTACCCACAGAACAAAACTTTAACCTTATCACCATCAAAAACCTAGTCTTGCTTTTTGAGTTGTTCATGTTTTATTTTTTAAAGCATTGAAATGTTGATTTTGAAAAGTAAGCTACAATTAGGGAGGAAGGTAGAAAAAATAATCTTGTTTCTACTGGACTCATTTTCCTTTGAAAATAGATTAAACTGGAGTGAATTTTGTAGACAGTCACTTTTAAAAGTTAAGTATAAGATTCTCAATTGCACATTTACTGGTATACTTCTAATTATATGCAACAATACAGAGAGAGAAGGACAATTGATTTATTTTTATGGAAGTTCAGAGCTAGCTTAGGAACACTAAATCTCAGAGCTGAAAATTGCTTTCAACAAGGAAGTGATGGGCTTAGAAAAACTTTATTGATTTTTCTCTCATTATCTATTATTGGCTTTCAGAATAACAAAATCAATCTTGCAACAAAAGTGTCTGGCTAGTTCTCAGTCTCCCACGAAAAACAGGAGTTCACAAAATCAATGAAGTATATTATGTCTAAGTCAGTACTTAAGAAAGAACATGAGTGCCAACCCACCTAGAAAGAGTATTAAAACATGTTCAGATGAAACTATCTGCTGGACTAAAGAAACTGGGAACAAAAACAACACCAGCAACAACAAGAAAATCTTTGGCACAATTCTAACCAACCAGACACACTCTGACTTCCAGAGAAATAGGCACTTCACATGAATATGTAGAAAACATAAAGAAATAAAAAAAATCAATAACCACACATCCGGAGATAAACTCTGCCAATATTTTTGTTATAATAGGCTATATTTTTCTTATAAATACACATAGTATTTACAAGATCAGGATCAGAGAACACTTAAGTTTTCCTAACAACAAAAATCTACAGTGTGCATTTCTTCAATTCTAATACTAGCCTTATAATGTTTGATTTCTAATGGATCCATGTTATATTTATATTTTTAGCATTATAACTAATACTGTGATGAAGAATCTTGTCAATGTATTTTTGTATTTGTGTATTGTGTTTCATACTGACACTGAATGAGGGAAAATACCTTGCTCACATTGGGGAACTTTCAGGAAGCAGTATTTTCTCATCTTTTCTTTCCTTCTCCTCCTCTTCTTCTCTTGTGATAACGAGAGTCAATCCCAGGGTCTTTGCACTGAGCTATGTATCCCCAGACCTTTTATTTTTTATTTTAAGACAGGGGCTTGCTATTTCATCGAGTCACCAAAATTGGTCTTAAGCTTTCAATCCCACGGTCTCTGCTACCCAATGTGCTCCTCTTGTCTTTTTTTTACAGCTGAAAGTAACTAACTAATATTAACTGTTTTATCTGCACTTCTCACTGATAGTTTATCTACTTCTGATTGCATTGAATACGGTAAGCTGTAATAATGTCCTGTACTAGGAAAAATGCCATTACTGACTTTAAGTTAACCGGTGAGATGTGAGGGTGGATAAGGCTGGATGCTGAAATGTTACCGGTGACAATCTGGGGTTCTCTCACCTAGCAGCACAGTCCTGAGGGATGGTTCAAGTGGTAGATGTTGATGGTTTTAGAACAGAACCAATGGCACTCTGCTTCTCTATTGTCTAACTGTAATAATCAATGGTAATCATAAATGATATATTTACAATATTTAATAATGTTTAATTACTCCAGTACCTTCTGCAACAGGAATTGCACTAAGCTCTCTACACAGGTCAGCTCTCACAACCACTACCCAGATAACATTGTATTTTGTATTACTGTTCGCATTAGGAGCTGAGAACAAAGGTTAGGAACTTGCTCAACATTTTCCTAAGATTTGTGACGGAGCGAGTGTCACCTCAGAATCATACCAAAGCCTCGTTAGCCCTTCTTAATCACCTGCTATGACACTCACAGGTTTTCTTCCCTTTGGTCCCTCTATATGACTGACAATAAGACATTTGTCAGTAGTAGATGATGGAGGCAGGACTGAGGCTGAGTGCTGAAGGAACTATAGGGGTAATTGGGAAACACTTTTCTTGTGTTACAGGTCAGAAACTCAGGCCTCCCAAAAGACCATGCTTCCTGCTCCAGGTCATGGAACTGATCAGTAACAATTACAATGGAACTCAAAGGCCCTGTCTCCTGGGCAGAAGCTCCCCAAAGAAGGAGACAGGGACATAGGGAGCCAAGCTCAGTGTCATGGGGGAAGTCTCGGAAGCTGTACTGGCATGGAGCCATAGCCCCGCTCAGCCTTGATATACCACGTGACCTTGAGTATGTTCGAGGCAGCTGTCATAGAGAAAGTGATAACTTTAAAATGAGAAAGTGTATAGAAATGTTAACTACTTTTCACCTTTCAACAGTTAGCCTTTTGTCATCATTACTAATGCATCATTTGAAAGGAGGATTTCTGGGGCCTTTTGTCTTAGAAACCAGGTAGGAAGATTTACTCACATATTAAACCATGTCCTGCTACGGAAACTTTTGCTCTCTTTTTATCACTGGAAACTTGCACCCTTTGGTGTGATACCAACCACAATAAAATTTTTTTAAAGATCACAAGTGACACCTTATTTATTCACATAAAGGGATTGTTCATATCATCTTGCCAGGCATTAGAGCAATAGATTTCTCAAGGTAAAAAAGGCCCTTCCAAATACAAAGCTCAAAACAAGTGCTGTTCTTAACTCTGCAGTTCTTGCATACATGTCTAAGACACCTGACACACTATATTAATATACCACATATATATATATATATATATATATATATATATATATGGTATATGGTATATATATATATGCACATATCTGTGTGCATATACGCATGCACACACACACACACACACACACACACACACACACACACACACACAGATAAGGTTACCGACACAGAGTTTCTGAAACCCTTGTAATTTCCTAAGTGATAAAAATGCTAGCTCCATATTTCTTCTACTAGTGTAATACAAAGTGCCTAAATCCTTTTAAACTGCAATTGATTTAAGAATATTAAGTATTTCAATGCATGAGGACAGGCTATCTTTCCACTTATGTGGGTCTTTCAAACTTTCTTAGAAAAATGTTTTGTAGTATTCAATGTACAAGTCTTGAATTTCTTCTGTTGTATATTCCTAAGTATTTTATTCTTTTCATACCATAAATGGAATTCTTTTAATTTCATTTTTGGATTGTTCATGGCTAGTGTATAGAAATCCAAATGATCTTGTATCCTACCACCTTGCTGGACTCACTTATTGGCTCTAATAGTGTTTTAGTGGATTTCTTAGTATTTTCTACATATGAGAACAAGTTATATGATAATACAGCCAGTTATACTTCTTTTCTAGTCTAGATGCCTCTACTTCTTTTTTTTTTTCAATTGTCCAGCTAGAACCTACAGGATAATGATGACTAGAGTGACAAGCTTGGTTCTTGATGGGGAGTGGAAGGCTTTTAGTTCTTTGCCATATACATTTTAGCCACAGCTAGGCAGCAATGTATGTTAGCAGTTTGAGAAGCTCCCTTCTATTCCTATTTTGTTGTAGCATTTTTTTCATGAGAGGGTATTGGTTTTATCAAAATATTTTTGGGACTATTTGAATGATCATGTGGTCTTTTCCTCATTATTAATAGGCATGTTATACTGGTTGTTTCTCATATGTTTAACTCTACTTTTATTTTTGTATGAATATGTTACATATTTAATTACAGTGTAACTGAGAAGAACTTTGTGCATTAAGATTGGTAATCTATAACTTTATACTGTGAACCTGCATCGATTCCTGGCCCAGGACACCATGCATGACTGTGTTCTTAGCTCTCCAGCCCTGGTGCTGATTTCTGGACCTCACAGGCCTTCAGTCACTTGTTCATCTTTTTCCTTGGAAAGCTTGTTTCAAGGTGTGTCATCATAGCACAGGAAATGGCTTGTGAATGTGTCACTTCAGTTTGGTCCTCTCACTAGCATGCAATTTAGATGCTTCTGTTGGTGGGGCTGAGTATCGGGCAGGAGCCGTCTACTTAAATGGCCCAGCCTCTCAAAGTCAAGATATTCAAATAAGATCTAACTTTTTGTTTTCTTTTAAAATCACACTATCTTCATTTCCCCAGGTCCAAAATCTCACAGGTGTTTGGTATTTATTCCTCCATGTCCTGGGCTGAGTTTGTATCTATTCATCCACCAGCTGTCTAGAGGCTTATTTCCTTCCTTCCCATTGTTATTGCTTTCTCTTGACTCCCACATGTGTGTATGCCTGTGACCGCTCTATGCTGTGAGAGATGAGCGGGAATCCTTATGCAACCCCGTTAGACCAGAGTCTGTAGCATCAGAGGCCATTTGGCTCTACAGGATGATGTCCATGATTGTGGTGGGAGGTAAAAGGAGGACAGAGGCCAGCCCTCTGAAATGTGTAAAGAAAGCAAACACGGTTTATACAAGTTTGGGAGAGACCTCACATTTCCTTCCTGAGGTCAGTTTCTCTCTGATTTGGTATAAAACAGTCATAGCATCTGGAAAGACAGCTGTTGGCCTCTATCTGTGGGTCCTGAGCAGGACAGACTAAAAAGGTACTGACTCCTGCAACTGTCCATGAACAGCCCAGTCCAGCTGCGCCTGGTGTCCACGACCTCTCTCCACCCCCTGCACCCACTGGACTGCTGCTAGTACTCACTGTGTAAGCCAGGGCCGCAGGCCTCAGGATCCTGAGCACCTTCCTTCACTGCAGATGTCTCTTCCTACCAGAGGCCTCTCCAAGCTCCATACCAAATAAAGAACAGTGCTCAGGAACAAGGACTCTGAAGTGGGATGGACTCAAAGTCAAGTCCTGCTTCGCTATTCTTTAATTGCCTAGCCCTGTAATTAACCTCTCAGAGGAGCATAGGCCATCTGCTCAACTTCCCGTGAACTTCTACTGATGACACAAATCAATATTCCTAAAAATTCCTTACAAGTAAAAATATCCTCTGCGTGCCTTTGGCATACTTCTGAGGTTGAAAGAAGAGTGGGATCACCACGTAGTCTTCCAACAGCTGGCCACAACAGAGGTGCCTGCTAAACTTCACCAAGGGTCTGGGGTTGGCAGACTGGAGTGGGCCAGTTCGGGGCCAGAAGAGAATAGTTCAGAATAACGGAAAAAGTTAAAGCTATCAGCTCTCTTTCTGCTTCTTGATTTCTGTAAATAACTAAAATTTTGTAGGGGTACTAACTTAAGGCCTCTGAGTCTCAGCTGTCTTATCTTTGAAATGGGGATCACAATTCTACCTTCTTAGGTTGTTTTGAGAATTACATAGAATATATGTAAAAACTTAGTACAGGGAGTAGGAAGACCTGTGTATTTCCGGGTGAACTTCAGAGCATGAGTTGAGATTTACTTACTTGTAAGTACATAAGAGTTGGCAAAGCAAGAAATAGGTCACTATACACATAAGACATGTGGCCCTCTTACTCCATTGAAGTCTAAATTACTCACTGGTCAGTTATTTCTTTTAAGATAATTTCCTATTTGCCTATGCTTACAGATAAAATATAAAATACAGGGAGATTATATTTTCTGACAGCTGATAGATCATATCTAATTACTATGTAATTCTGTCACCTGAAGGGACGCATTCAGTCAGCCACTGCTCTCAAATAAACAATCATCAACTAGAATTCCCTTCTGGTCACTAGGAGTGGGTTTTACAATTGTTACAGTTGTTGACTGCAGACACTGGGCACTAAAGAGAACCATCAAACACTTAACAACGGAAGGAGTTGGGAGTATTTCAAAGTTAGCCATGAAACTGAATACAACAAAGGGATGAGAGGCAGGACAAAAAGACGGGTTACACAATTGAGATGGCACAATTAATAAGTGGCATAGTTAGAATCTAAAAACCAAGACAAATGACAACAGAAAAAAAGACAGATCCTCTTGAGGGTTCAAATGAGATGTTTGCCCTGGGTCTACATTTCCAGTTGCAAGAGGACTGGTGTAGGTAAACCACTTAAAGCAGTATATGGCGTAAGGTGCCTAATTCAGTAACTAGAAGTATTGTTGTTGTGGTCAAATGCAGGGACTGAGCTGTATGCAAATCTCAGAAACCTGGAAGCAGTATTTAGATTTAGAAGTCAGTTTTCTATAAGACTGACTGACTCAGATCAGTGCCTCACGTTTGGAAGACTAATTCAACTAGGTGAACCAACCATGACAAGCTTTTGAGGCTACTTTCTGGGTTGAAGATTAAATTCAAGGTAGAGTGGAATAAATAAATGCACTAAGGAATCAAAAACCTGAAATCCTACATGGGGAGGAAAGAACATGGCAATGCACTTGTGCATATGTGCTTTCCCTTTCCCCTGCCTTTCCTTCTCTTTCTCTTCCTATGTCCCTTATTTTCACCCTCCTTTTCTTCTATCCTTTTAATCCTTTCTTTTGAATAAAAATTTTTGCATTAAAAATTTTCAACTTTCTCATGGCCGAGCTAGTGAAGGAGAAAAGCAATTTGCCTGGGTACGCCAGCTGAGATAGCTGGGAAGACCAGAGGAGCATTCTAGGGCGGGTGAAGGGCTCGGCATGGCTAATAGACTTTGGGATGGCTACAGGAATGACAAACTCTGAGGCAAGAGACAGGGAGAGATTCTGTCTTAGACCACAATTGGTCCTCCTAAAGTTTGCCTTGGCCCAGGGCTCCATACAGCTCCAGATGTTCCCCCCTTCCCCCCACCCCCACCTCCTCCTTCTAGGTCCATCTCTCACAGGCTCATACTCATGCCTCTTGTGGAACCTGAACCCCCCTAGCCCTTTCCTGATTACCATCCTGCATCCAAACATTTGTTCTTGCTATTTCTGAGTGTCTTCTTTGTTCCATTCCCACTTTTTTTGAGGGACAATATTCCAATACTTTTATATAAATTAATTCATGCACTTTATCCCATTATATTTCTTTGTATAATTATTTGTATTGACCTATCTTACAGGTCAGATTATGAAAATCAAAAGGACAGGAATTAAGTAACCCATCCCACATCTTGCAGTGTTTATGTGATAGTTCTAGGTTTTAGCTTTGTCTGTCACCAAACCCTGTATTCTTAATCACTACTCTTTGCTACATCTCACTACAGTGAAGCACTTGTTCATATATCTGCTACCTAAACCATCGACACTCTTTAAATGTTTTCCATACTGTACCTGTCACGGTTTGGATCTGAAATGGCCCTCAAAAGACTTACATTCCTATGGATATCATGTAAGCTTAGGAGGTGGGGCCTGGCTGGAAGGGGCAGATACTTGAGAACTGGAAGGAAAGGCAGAATCAGCACACACCAGCACACTGCTGGCTCCACCTTTCCGCCCAGTTCTCTCTGTTCCATTATGTGAGTATCTCTGTCTCCTCAAGTTCTGGCTCCAGCCCTGCCATGTGATTCCACCATTTTCCAGCTGCCCACCTATAAATGGACTGTGACCTTCTGAAACTGTCAGCTACAATAAATCTTTCTTCCCTAAGTTGTGGACACTGGATATTGAGTCACAATGATCAAAAAGTCACTAAGATGGAAATTTATGCAGGGAGAGGGGTCATTGCTGTAGCTTTACTTTTAGAACTTTTGAAATTGGTTTATAGGAGTTTGGAGAGGTTTGAGGATGCTGGCTGGAGAAGCCTTGGTTGGAGTGCCTTGAGCTGAACTTGATGATAGATTCTGGTGGGAGCTCAGAAGACCAGAATGCTGATGGAAGTGTGGACTGGAAAGGCCAGGCCCAAGAAACTGCAGATGGGACGGAGGACTGTATGAGCAAGTGGCCTAAAGACCATGTGTGCTATACTCTGGCAGAAAGTCTGTCAGCATTTTGCCCTTGTCCAGAGACTTTGCCTAAAATTGAGATTAAGGGCAGTGGACTACTTAATCTGGTAGAGGAGATCTCAAGGAAGAATGATACCCAGGCTGTCATACGGCTACTGTTTGTGGCCTTTAGCCAGCTCTATGGAGAAAAACAGGATAAAATGGCAGAGAAAAGTCAAAGAGAAGGTTTGCAGTGCCAGGCCAAAACACGCTGCAGTGGTGGGGTCAAAGAGCACAGGGAAGTTAAAGACATTAGCATTAACAGGAAGCCAAGGAAAAGATGCCTGGAGGGCTTTTCCAAAGTCAGCAAGACCCCTCCCTTCACCAGCTCAAAGGTGAAGAGGCAAAAGATTTTACTCTGAGAACTGTACTCCAGGGCCTAAAAGAAAAATGTCTTTTAGAGTTTCGTGGCCTGGAGTTCAACCATGTAAGGACTTGGATAATTCTAAAGCATTTGTCATAGGGTGCCAGGCTACTGCTCAAGCTAGTGGCAGACTTTGGTGACATCCACACGGTCCTGGCTTTACAGGCTTGCCAAGTGCTGGAGTTGTGGATTCATGGAGGCTTCCCCCGAGATTTCAGAGGAAGGCCATGGAGACCAGGCAGTGTGCCCAGGGAGGGCAATATGTGAAATCGCAAAGGAGAAGCTAAAAGCACAGTGGAGAACACAGGAATTAGAAGAAGCCAGGAGTATGGATCACCCACTGCGGAAAGCTGCCTGCTGTGAGCAGATTCAGCCCAAAGCAGGGAAGATGGAGGCTGCAGCTTGCTGAGATGCTGTAGGGGTGGGGCCACCCAAGCCATCTGGGATGCACATCCTGCCACAGTTTACTCTAGGTGCTGGACCTATAACTACAGGATTTAACCCTTGCCCTGATGGGTTTAGAAACTGTTTTGCTCCTATTGCCTTTTATCCTCCTTTCCTCCATTTTTGGAATGGAAATGTCTCCTCTGTGCCATTTTATGTATTTTAGGTTGGAAGTGCTTAACTTTTTGGTTTTAACAGGAACTCAGAGCTGAGAGTTTGCCTTGCGTCTCAGAGGAGACTTTAAACTTGGACTTTTTAGCAGTGCTGGAACTACTGGGACTTTGACAACTCTTGAAAAAGAACTAAATACATTTTGTACAAGGAGGTGGCCATGAGTCTTTTGGGGCCAGGGGTGGAATGCTGTAGCTTGGATCTGAAATGTATCCCAAAAGACTTATGTTCCTGTGGATACTTTATAAGATTAAGAGGTGCGGCCTGGCTGGAAGGAGCAGATGCCTGGAGCCTGACCTGGAGGGGCACGTGCTGGTTCTGCCCTTCTTCTCAGTTCTCTCTCTCCCACCATGCTGTGAGGATCTCTGTCTCCTGGAGACACAGTTACAGCCCTGCCATGTGAATCCACCATTTTCCAGCTGCCCATCTGTGAATAAACTGTGACTTTCTCAAACTGTATGCCACAATAAACCTTTCCTTCCTAAGTTGTGGATGTCATGTATTGAGTCACAGCAATGAAAAGGTAACTAAGACAGTACCATACTACACTGCATTTCCCACAGGTAGACCAGAGGCAAGGAAAAGGTTCACATCTAGCCCCAGAATTGTTCAAATGATGCTTGTGTGAGCTCCATAACTCTCTAGGGCTCAGTTCCTAGCTGCTCTGTGCCTGAGTTTCCTATTTCAATGTTCATTTTCACCATTTAATAGATTGTGAACATCAGGGGTCAGGGTATTATTTTATTCTTCAATCCAGCTTCCTCTACTGTTTCCAAACAGTATCTAGCATAGTGTCTTGCCCACAGCAGGCATTAAAATGACTTAATGAATTCATTCTAAGCTGCCTCTCTCACTGGGATCAAAAGAAACCAACAATGATGTTATGTAACTGTTATGAGGAGACAAGCACATGTTATACTATGCTCTGCATACAGAAAACTGGACTAAACTGTTACATTGAAAAGACTGACAAAGGACACTGAAAATAGAAATCGAGGTTGGGAACTTATCAAGACCTCATCCATGGAAAATGTGAATGCTTTCTGGAGGTTTTCCAACCAAGTTCCTGCATCTGTAACATCCTACCAATAGGTCTAACTGCGGTTTTAACATCCCATTTTAAGGAAAAAGTATTGTATATGTTACAGGTTAAGAATACAAACCATCTATACTTTGCAAGTAAAGTGTTAAGACACTCTGAAATAGGACGAGATAAGTGTGCTTATTAGCCTTATCAGACTTGAGCTAAACAGCTGAAACAAAACATTGACACTCACGAAGACCCTCTACAGCTCCAGCCCTTCCCCTTGGGCAACTCTGAAAAGCATCCAGCAAGTTCCAATTTGGGCAGGGGTTTGTTTACTCTGCTTGGTTCAAGTCAGGGCTACAGATCCCTAATGGTTTCAAAGTCCCTAAAGGTTTTCCTCATTTGGGAAAGATCTATGTTTTACGTAAGCCTTGAGGAGGGCTCAGTACCAGCCATGGGGGCTGAGTTGACTGTGCCAAAAGCACTCAAATGCACTGCCTCAGAGAATTCTAGCAGCTTCTACCCTTGGCACAAGCATAAAGATTTTTTTTCCAAAGGTGCTGTGTCATAGTAAAAATGCCTTTATTCTTAACCAATTGTAGCTTTTATTACATATCATTTTTCTTCTGGTGATACTGAATTTTCAAAACTACTCCTTTTCCTGTAACCACAACCTCATGGCAGTGAAAACTAGGATTCATTCACACTGTTTCGGGTTCTTTATTTTGAATGCAGTATTTCCTTAAGCCAGAAATAATCACTCAGGTTTACAAGTGCTGCTCTCCTCCCTACAGAGGGTGCTTGTGGGCTCAGGGCCTCCTATGCCACAGCCAGTAGGACGTTCCAACATGCTGAGGAGCCTGCAGAGGCTTTCTACTACTTCAGGGCCAACCGTCCACCACACTGCCTTGCAGCTCCGCCTGTCAAATGAACCCTCCTTCTCCATCTTCCACTGTACCACATCTCCTTTACCTCCCTGGCTTTCCACGTATCCCCACCCTGGCACTCCCCCATGTGTTTCCTCCACCTGACACATCTCCTTTATCTCTGCAGAGAACCTAACCCTATCCTGTACCAAGATGGCCTGCGTGCATTTACAGTCCATCCCCCACTTTACCTAGTTCCCAGTCCAGCACTCTGTTTCCTTGAGCTAAAGGACTCCAGAGAACATGAGAACTTCAGAATGCAACCCGAGGCTCAAAAATATAGATGCCTACAGGGCCAGGCAGGTAAGAAAGAACTTTAGGTGGGGCACGTGTATCAGGGTATCAGGTACAGGAACGGCAAGTCTTATCTGAGGTATTTGTGTGGGTCAATGCCCGCCCACACGGCCAAGGGGGGTGGTGGCCCAGGAACGCCAAAGAAGCCAGAACTCTGCATCTTAATGCACCATTTCTCAATTTTTAAAATACTGCAGCTGTCAAAGAAAAACACATATGGTGCATATTTGAAATGTGAAGAATAAACATTACTTCCTGATACAAGCAAAACAGTGCTATACCTCAGTCTACAAAGCTTACTGTGGGGTGGGGGACAAGGCACAGTCCCCTGGGGCACTCTTCAATCTCTCGTTCTAGTCCACACCACAAGCCTCTCTTCTATGCCTAACTTCTTGGAATGCAGTTTCCCAAGAGCAGCGAAAGCTTGGTTACTGGCCACCCTCCTTCTTCCATTTCCTCAAAGCAATTACCTAGTCCTTCAGCTAGTACCACGTTGGTCTTCATTCCAGAATAACCATTCATTTTTAGTGCTCACGACAGTTTCAAATGTTAATATTTATATTTTGAGTACAAAGACAGTTGTACTCTATGTACTCTATGCAGATGGGGACACATCTGCAATATTTTGATCTGAACTGTCTTTCTGAAGCCTCAATCTCACTGTTTCACCTTTGCTTAATACTTTGATGGATTCCCACTCCCTTAATAAAAGCCCATATTATCTGGCAAACTGTTTTGCTTCTCTATACCTGAATGTCTTTACATATAAAAATAAATCAGATGATACAAAAAAGTCACTTGTCACAATGCCTGGCTCACAGAGAGAGCAGCACCCAATAACTGTTAGTGTTTATCATCCCTTTCTCTCTAGATTTTCTTGGCATAAATGAACCTTCTTGCTCCCCACTCTTCATTCAAACCTCAAACTTTCATCCTCCTAACGGGCACTGGACCACTGCACACATGAGCACTTCTGCCCACTCTTCCAGCCCCACTTTTCCTAGTTACTATTGGACTGCATCTTTGACCCTCAGCTCGAATATTGCCTGGATCAAATCTTTTGAGTGGGTCTCACAGAGCCATGTCTATTTCCCTCACAGCATGTACCATAGTTACAAGTTCATTTATTTTTGTAGTTGCTTGGTTCTCTACAGGCCTTACACTCTATATGGGTAGATACAACATCAATTCTTCTGGTCTCTGGCAGTATAGGTATTTAATAAGTATTTGTGAAGTGAGTGAATTGCCTTATTCACTTGATGTGCCCACAGGGAAGAGGGCTTTCCCCGAAAATCCTCTACTGGCCCCAGGGTTGCAGGGTGGAAGCTCCCTCACCCTTTGCTTAAGGAAGAGAGTCCAGATCTCCACAGTAGGTCTAATACAGGGAGAGGGGTCATAATCTTCCTTCTCTTCTCATCTGTCAACAGTTTATCGATGACATTCTCAGGAGATCTTGCCAATTGGCCAAGAGGTGTGAGGGCATTTAGGGCAACCACTGAAACAGGAAGAGAGAAATTATCCAAGGGCTGGTTGCCTCATTGTGACCAATTAATAATTCTCAACTGGACAGGAACTAATTGAAATCAAAGGACTAAGTGTTTCTCATGTGGCTCTCAGAGGTCTGCCTCTGCCATCTACCTTTAGTTACATACTGGGCAGGACTGGAACTGGTCAAAATGACTCTGAAAGTGCCTAAAAAGAGTCAAGATGATAAATTAACTTTTGATGTTGGTGATGTTCATAGGACAAATCAGATGGCATCATGTTTCTTTCTGGTTTTAGTAAAAGTAGCTGTGTAGCCAGTAGCTAAGTGTATATGTTCATATTTTCATTCACTCACTCACTCAAATATTTTCTGAGCCCTTTTTGTGGACCAACTCCTGTATAGCTTTGTTTACAGAACAGAACATGTTCACTTGGTCCACTGTTCGACTGTGTGCTCCAGCCCTACAGCTGCAGGTGGAAGATCCCCAACCACGCCCCTAGGTACCCCATGGAAGAATGGAAGTATATTGGTCTGCAATATTTTTAAAGTCCTCAGAGGTCTCTAGGGCAAAGAGGCAGCAAGTATGTGAGAAAATGATCACTTCTGCAGTAAGATGACCCTTCATTCAGAGTTGAGGTTCTGTGTTGTATTGTATGCATCACACACACACACACACACACACACACACACACACACACACACACGTATACCCTCGTGTACGTAGTATAAGACAAATGACCTCTGACTGGGAGATAATCTGTAATGCTTCTGAGAGAATGAGGACATGGATTTGGATGTTAGTTAAGCTTGGGGTCAAATTCTGGTCTTTCCCCCAACTAGCTAGAAAATTCTGGTTACAGATTTTGGTTCTAGAGTTGGTATTCCACCAGCCTTGATCTGGTGAGTTTTTAGGTTCTCGGAGCTTTCTGCATTCTCCTTGCTCCTCTCTATTTCTAGATCATCTACAGCAATCTTGAAATGGATTTTAGGTGTTTGCTTATTAATACAAAAACATGCCTCTGGTAGAAGTACCACTGCTACTCGGGGTATTTCTAGATGGCGAGAGCCTCAGAAGCGTTGAAGAACACATTTTGGTCAGGCCTCTGTAAAATCACTTGTGGAAATGCTTTTATGAAACACGTTTTTAAAAAGGTTTGCTGTTTTCATGTCTCTTGCTGCAAAAAAATTGGAATGAAGTGAAAATTTAGGAACCTTTACTTATTGTTCCCAGTGCATTAATTTTCCTGTTTTTAAGAATGTACACACTGTCAAGGATGTGAATAGTTGAAGTAAACAGTATTTTGTAATACACCACAGAGATAATTCTCAACTCTCTTTTTGATCTGATGATTCTCATAAAATCCACAATGATTTTTAAGCAATATCTTTCTCCCCCCTAGGACACAAAGTAACCCTTGAGTATTTGTAATTTTTTTTTATGGGGTAGGAGGAAGGAGAGGGGCCATGAAAGGTAAGATAATGAAAGCCAATCATTTGAATTCAGCATTTAATGACCCTTTTTTTTTTAACCTATGACCTTCACAGAATGTTACTTCTTTTTAGGTGTCTAATTCAAAAAGCATTGACAGTTTTATAGCCATAATGAATTTGTTCTGGAAGCTGCCTCACACTTTAGAATATAATTATTAAGACCCCTCTCAGAAAAAAATATTGCGATCATGATGAACTGTGAAGCTAAAAAGGCTTAAATCACCAAATACTTCCAGTTGACAAGACATTTTAAAGTTTCCTGAAGACGGTAAAATGTTCTGTTAGAATTCAGTTCATCAAACACAACATGCTTAAGATTTAACTGTACTATGGAATTCTGGGATTCTTGTTATTTCTTGGAGACTCAGCTTGAAAAGAAGTTTGAATGATGACTCAGACCATCTTGAAATCTCTTTTTTCCTCTTAAATATTTGCTACTGGCCCACATGCTATTATAAACAGATTATAAGCATATTCCATTATGTTCTATAAAAGTTCCCATGGACAAGAATTCTCGTAGCTCATTTAAATGAGTTTTCATCCTTTGAATAAACAATTTAGAAACACTAAAAAAGATTAGTTTCATGTACTAAAAAAGTCATTTAATAATAAGCAGTTAATCTTCATAAAAAGGTGTATTTTTTAACCTGAACATTAAACTCTGCACCAATCATAAATTTTAGCAAGGTTCCCAATAAATACTTAGTACCTTTGCTACTCAGGAGGGAATAAAGATAGCATTAGTAGAATATAAATCAGAAACAATAGAAGCTTCTTAATCTAGATCAGGGCTTACTGTCCCTGGTTTAAGACCTGTTCACATTTCTCTAAGCTCTTAAGTATTTTGAGAAACCTCAGATTTCACTCAGATGAATCTGAGTGCATATAGCCTTATGCTTATTTTAACTATAATAGTTATAGCTCCCAAAAATTGCATCTTTGTTTATCTCCTTCATTAGTGGTACAATCCTTGAAAGCAAATACTGCATTTTCTTTGTTTGTTTATTTTTAGCACACAATAGATGTTCCACAAATTATTGGCTAAGTGAATGAGTGGTCTAACAGGTATTCAACCATTTGGCTTGCCTGGGCTGCACTGAGCGAAGAGGAAGTATTTTGGACTACACATGAAATATCTAACATAGTTAACACAATTTAACCACAAAAAAGAATCTCAATGTTTTAAAAGCTTTACGAATTTTTGTTGGGCCAATTCCAAGTGATCCTGGGCTGTATGAGGCCCACAGGCCATGGATGAACAAGCCTGTAATGCATGGGAACCAAAGGCAATCTGACTAAAGAGGTTACATAGAGGCAACCTTCAACTACTAGACAACCTCCTCTTAGGTGTTCCATAAGCTGCCACTGTCTTGGGCGAACAGAGAGGAAAACATTGAGGGTACTTTTCCTTTTTGTGTGCATCTAAGATTGAATTAATAACAGAGCCTCTGAATAAAGCATAAAGTTCTATAATGAAGGGTGGCAATAATCATTACCAGAATCATCATCCTCAGCACAGCCATCACCAGCATAAGATTTACTGAACACATATGTTGTAGTTTGGGTCTGGAGTGTCCTTGCAGAAGCCTCATGCACCTATGAATACTGTGTACTGTTGGGAGGTGGGACCTGGCTGCAAGCGGCACATGCTTGGGGGTTGACCTGGAGAGGTATGTGCGAGTTCCACCCTTCCTTTCTGACTTGACTTTCCCATCTGCCATGCTGTGAGGAGCTGCCTCCACCTCAGCCCCCACCAAGTGCTCCCACCACTGCTAGTGCCCATGAATAGATTGAGACCATTTGAAACTGTGAGCTAAATAAATCTTTCCTTCCTAAAGTTGTGGATGTCAGGGATTCTGTCCCAGCAATGAGAAAGTAGGACAATGTATTAGACACCAGATATTATGCTAAATTCTTCATATGCATTATTATGCCTGATCCTCAAAACAATGTGTGGAAGTTATTGTTCTTATTCTCATTTTATAGATGCAAAACCTGAAGCTCAGAGAAATAAAGCCACCTATTCACCATGACAGTGTTGAAGTTAAGGCTCAAACTCAAGACAGAATGCTGCTTACATTTAATTTCTCTTAACTTTAAAGCAACTCAGAGACTGACATCTCAACAGGACACAGAGAGCCTGAAACAACCCGTCTTACTCATCCTGGACTCCTCTCCCCAGCTTACTTCACCTCACGTCTGTCAGACCACCAGAACTTCCTTATTCTGCCCTCCTTTTGAATGGAGGCTCAAATGGCCTTCATTATCGTTGCTCACAGGTGTCCAGGAAGTAATGAGCTTAAATCTGCCAGAATCTGGGTATTGGCTCCAAATGCCTTCTATTAAAAATTATGAGTGGAATATGTACACATGGAAGTTAAAACTACAGCAGTATAGATGAGTATAAGATAAATAGCCTTATTTGGAAATTACAATCTTTGCATTTTTTGCACCTATTCATTGGCAATGATATCCTTATTCTAAGTAGGATGATTACTTCCCTACTATTTTATATATTCCTTTTTAAAGAACCACGTATTCAATCACCTTGATGGAAGATAAAGGATTCAGCCCATTTTATCAGTTACTGCAAGTTATATTCTTTAGTTTTATTTTTCTATTTATAACCTTTCAGTTTTAAATACTATTCCTAACACTTCCTTCTTTACCTTAGAATTCAGAATGTTTTTTTTTAACCTTTCCAGGATAATGTAGCTCTTTTTTAATCTCTAATTAAATCTGTCTCTTTTAGGATTAAAAATTTCTTCAATTGTTTTTTTTTAAAATATTTAATTGGCAACACTGAAAATTCACTTTTAGGACTACTTTTCACTTTTAATACACAGGAACTTTATAATGTTTCAAAGAACTCTCTTGCAAAAGAATTTCTGAATTATCTAAGACTTAACATTTTTATTTGAAACTCTATGTGCCTGTCTAGTATTTCTATCCTCACCAATGACCTTTCTGAATTCACCGATTATGACCTTATTATTCCTTAATTACCTGGTTTATTTTTTTTTTCTTCCCTCCCTCGTTCTGTCTCAAAACTCAGATACAGGACAGAATGTTTTCTTTTCACAGACTAGTTTCTGGGGACAAAACTAGGGCAAATGAAAGACTTGAATGCAACTAGTTTTCCAGCTCACACTAGAGTCTTTCACACTTTGGCATAGAGGGCCACGTTTAGGTCATACTCGTTCATGATTTCACATTTCTGGGTTACATGTGGTGTGGTGTGCTACCCTGAACTAACATCTGTGTGTAGAATCCCCCTCTCAGATGACACCTGACTTCCTGTGGCCCCAAGGCAAGAGGTTTTTTTATTTGTTTGTTTTGTTTTGTGCTCTTTTGCTCCTGACTCTATGACCTCCTGACATCACTTTAATTCAATAGTTCAGCACTTTATGAATTCTCTTTAGGTGGTACTGATGATTTCTGTAAAGAGATCTAATATTATATTTTCTCTGGAATGAGAAATACTATTTTACAAGTTGAAGACTTCCAAATATGATCTCTTGCATCCTTCCCATAGGCCACATAGCACTAGACCACAGAGGGCAGCTAATGAATATTTCTTAGTTGATTAACTACTACAGAAATCTGCAATATTATAACAAAGCATACTTTAAAACACACAAAAATTTCAAAGTGTCAAATCTAATAAATCAGGGTATTTCTTTAAATAAACTTAAATCTTGGAATTAGAACTATGCACATGCCTTCGTTATCTGGTAGGCATGCAAAGAGTAATTGTTTTGATTATGAGGAAGTCAACTAAGACAGTCATTATAAACTAAATTATTTATGAGGTATAGTCATGCATCTTAAATGTGTGTATGTATTCTATGGTTTTTATTTTTATATTAAAAACTATTAATTTTAGAAAAAGATACAAATATGATACACTTATTTCAGTGAAAGAAAAGTAAGTTGAAAATGTACTGGCTTTTTCCATCAGAAATAAAGTATTAATTTTCAAATAAGAATATGCAATATGCAAGACACATTTTGTTTTTATATAAGTGTTGTATGTATGATCAATAGCTTACACAGAGTTATTCTCTATCCATCACATAATCTCAAATGTGTTAAAAATGCACAGTGGAGTTTTTTTCCTACTGTATAATTTAAATATGGGTAACTAAGATTTGCCCTGGTTATATGGTAATATTTGCCCCCTTAATTTGGAAACGTCAGTCAGCAACAATGTGAGAAGTAAAAATGGCATTTGTTATGTTGGCTGGTACCACGTGTACTTTTTAGGCCACTTAGCTCCATGATTTGAAAAACTGTCTCATCATGAGTTTGTTTTTCCAGTTTCAGAATTTTAGCATTTTATATTGTTATGACTTATTTCACTTTTTCTATCTTTTCTTTTTTCTTGCTTTTTCTTGGTTGTTGAAGTCAATGATTCTTTCCACAGTCTGGCACTACAGCACGATGCTTGTCCTGGGATTCTAACAGGGCTAACAGGTAGTAGAATGAGCTTATCTCTAACAAAGGAGTTGATGTCTCTCCATTTTTCCCTTTGAGATACCACACCCTGAAATCAAGGGCACATGCTGGCTAATTAGTGCTTAATATCAGAAAATATCTCTACCATTTTGAAAAGTTTCTACTTAACAGACTGAACATTGCTGGTGGCCCTGAGGGCAAAAAATCAGACATGTTTATGTTTTGACTGTTGGCTTTCTGCACTACCCCACAGACTGGTAAAGCTGTAAGACTGCAAAGTTCTGGACAACCAGTTCCTGGCTTGGGAATAGCATTCAACTGGCTGGCCATCTTCTTCCTCTACTTGCCACTACTGCAGGTTGCTGTGGTATTAATTTGTGATCATAACCACTTCCAGGAGATGAGCACTCCACCTCTTTTTAACCCCACAGTAAGTCTGGAATGAGACCTGCAGAGTATGCCCTTCCTTGTTTTTCCTTCCAGTTCTTTATTACTGTGATAAAACACTAGAAAACTTTCCCTCGTAACATTTTTAAGCACACAGTTCATTGGTATTATGGACGTTCACATGGCTCTGTCACTCTTATCTCCAGAACTCTTCCATTTGGTAAAACCAAAACATCCTATCCACTAAACATGAGCGCCCCACCTTCCCGTGACCCAAGCTTCTCGTATACAATTCTACTTTTGTCTCCATGACTTCACCACTCTAAGTGTCTCACATAAGTGGAATCAGAAGCATTCATCTTTTCCCCCCCATCCTCCTATGTCTACCTTTCTCAGTTCTGTTTAACTGACTTCAGACAGGATTTCTCCCATTCTTTTGACCCGATTCTTTTCCCTTTCTGAAAAAGCATTTCACATTTCAACTCTTAAGATGTCTCCTTCTCCTCTACTTTGTTCCCTTTATAAGTAACCAATTAAAACACAAAAAAGAAAAAAATACTGAGATAATTTTCTGATTCTTTCATATACATATGAATTTGAAAGCATAATGAACCACAACAAAACTATGGCTGCCAACATCTAAAATAAATCTTAAAAAGGACTGAAAGCTCTTTTGAATATCTCCATATAAGTTTTATATTAACTCTTTACTCATCTTCAATTAAAACTGTTTCCCCTCAACAAGAAATGCTTTCTAACTCACTTTTATTTATTTATTTTCTAGGAGGCTGATACTCAGTACCTCAATAATATTGCCTTTTGCTTTATTCCATAGAAAGTATGTAAATTTCAACTGTATTATGGGATAAAGAGTTTTTTAAGGACTAGAGTCTAGTAACCACGTTGCTTTTAATACTGCTTCGCCAGGAAAGTGTTCTAAGTTCTACACAGCTCCTGAGAAATGAACTTCCAGAATAAAACCCACTTACAAACTAGAAACTGAATGTGTACTAGACATTCTGCACAGATTCTCATTAACAATTTAGAGTTGAAAGCTGTTGACTAAATCTATGCCACTGGGTACATACTAGACCTCCTTCAGGTCCCCTAGCTGAGTATATGGGTATACGGCCATCAGTGTCAGGACCCAGGAGCCAACAATGTGGTGTTCCTATTGAGTCTGTGACTTTGAAGACTTGAGTTTTTAAAAAATTTATTTTCCCCATTTTTACCAGTATGTATTTGTGACAACTATGGTTACATTTAACATGAGAATTTGCATACATACATACACATCAATGTCACATTCCCTTCCCCCTCCTCTTTCTTTGACTCTCTTAGTTATTTATAATCTGGGTTTCTCATATTAGAGACACCACACAACATTTCATCTTCTGAGTCTGATTCACTTCACTAAGCATAATTGTCTCAAGCTGTAGCCATTTTCCTGAAAATAACACAAATCTATCTGACTTTATGGCAGAGTAGTACATATATATATATATATATATATATATAATTTTAAAAATTTACCAAATTGTTGGACTTTATAGATTTTATGGACAAATGGAAGAAACTTGAGAACATCATGCTCAGTGAAGTGAGACAGAAGCAGAAGGTGAAACATCAAACGGTCTCACTGATATGAGAGACCCAGGTCACAACTCTCATGGAACTTAAAACAAAAAACAAAGTGAAACAGGTGAGAAGGTTGGGGAGAGAGGGAGGGTTGGGTAGGGGGAGGGACAAAAGGAGAGCGGGAAAGTCCTTGTCACCTTGACAAGATAGGTAGGTGTACAAAATGCTAAACTTCATTGTAAACCTTAAATTTTACACTTAATACATATCAATAAAGTGGCGAAAAAAGAAAAAAATATCAAACTGTATATAGTATTGTATGCAGCATGCTGTTTTGAAATATGTACACATAGAATGATTTGATCAGGCTAATTAAGAATATAGGCATTACCTCATGAACCTGGTGAGAAATCATTTTATGTATTTTTTCCTACCGCATGTTGAAGAAACCTAAGTTTAACTACAGCAGATAAAGACTGAAAAAGTCACTGAAGATGGAGAGGGCAGTGGAGTTTAACATGACTCCAAGAGAGCAAGCCAAGGACTGGTGAAGTACCTCAGTGGTAAAGTGCTTGCCTAACAAGACCCTGAGTTCAGTCACCAGAAATACAAGAACAAATCAGCAAAAGAATAAACAAGAGAGCAAGCCAGAAGCCGTAGAAGTAAGTAGTCAGCAGCAAACTGTACTGTTCAGCAGAAACTAGAGTTATCCAAAGCCATTAACGAGATGCAAACAGAATGTTAAAGAAACTCTTAACTCTTGCTTAAAATGACAGTTGAAGCAGCACACATGAGCTGATGGTCCACCGAGCCTCCTAGCTGGGAATGCTTACATATGAAGTTCTCTTTTGAATAGGGAATTGCAAACAACAACTGAGTTCATCTTACTATCAGGGCAACCGAAGCACCGACTAGAGATATTTTTTCCTTCTTACAGGTTTGTGAAGACTAGAGGAAGACCTGCTCTGCTTGGGAAGCCTGGAAATCTGACCCAGCAGCTTCAGGAAGGAGAAAGAAATCAGCTTGTATTGACTTTTGTTTGTTTACGTGAATTCTCACTCTTCAGGACACACATCCAACACACAGAACATAACTTCTTGTGCAAACTCTTCGAACACTTACAGCTACTTCCACGTTATTTGGCACTTAACTCTCTGTAGTTTCATTGTATTTTTTGATTATTCAGTGCATGCAAATCTAGCCTCCTTATAAATATCTTAAGGGCAAGTTAACTGTCTCAATACTTCAATAGGATCTCCTCTGACACCTGAACTCTGCTGGGCACACACAGAGTATCTGATAAGCCAGACTCATGAGCAAGCGGGAAGGAGTTCTGGCATTTCGTCATGCGCACTGATGCAGTCAGTCCTCATTCCACATGCTGATCTCAGCTCAGCTTCCTGGGAAGAGAACTGACTGAGAATGCAAGCCAGCCATTCTCTGGGGGCCACAGTGGAGAGGAGAAATCTTGAATCCTGTGCATAGAAAAATTGCTTACCACCTAGAATCATCTATAAACTCTGTGAGAAAAAGAATTATGTTTTGTTCTTTTCCCAGCACCTACCAATGGCAGAGGCTTAAAAATTCGCATACTGAATGAATGAAAATCGTATGAGACCAAGATTCTCCATGTTAGCTTCTTGGATTATTATTCCCACATTGTATGTTTTTCTGTATTCATCATTCGAAAACAATTCCCAGAAGTTAAGGTGATTTCAGAATACAAACCAACATAGCACACAGAGAGGCAGTGCTTTTCTGTTGGGCCTTACCAGGATGTCTGAGTGGGTGGCATGGGGAAGGCTGAGGATGACAGAGAAAGGTCACTGGCCTGTTACTCCTGGGTCATAGGACTGGCTGTGGAGGGGCAACGGCTACGCTTGCTGAGAGAAATGGTTGGATGTCAGATTGAGCTCTTGGCAGCTCCCAGGCAGTGGAATGCAGCTCTGCACGGTCCTTGTCTGGCTGGTAGCTTCCTGCCAGGGACAACTGCCAAGTGGCTGTGACAGCTGTGCAGTGAACAAGTCTCCAAGGTTCTCTGGTGCACTGCCAGTTCTGACCTGCTTGTCTGCTACTCGTGGGAAGTAGCAGGGTGGTTCAGATGGTGAGGGAGCCCATTTTCCACTGGGTGGAATTTTTCAGCCCTATGTCTGCCTCTCTTGTCACATAAGATAAGAGTCACTGGACTATAAAGTCTACTGCTTTTCTGGCTCACAGGTACCTATCAATTCTGTGTATAAAGGAGATCCATCTCAGCCACTGCTGGTTTTCAATGTGACCACACATGCATACTAGCATCTTGTCACAGCCATTGACATCTGTTATAAATACCACTAGGGGAAACTACCTGCCTGAATAATTTTTTAAAAAAATGTTAAGGATGGCATTTCAACCATTTACTTTTGTTGAGAACGAAACTTCAAAATCTTAATGAGTACTGTTTGGGATGTTATACCCTAATATTAATAATATTAATAAGAAACTACCTTATTAAATTATTTTAAAGCAGTTATTTAAAGTTGTTGACATATGAACTCAACTTTTCACCAGGAAACACAGCAATATTATTGTAGATTCTTCTCTAAAGGCATAAATGAAAAAGTTAAAAGTGAAATTTTGAACATTACCTTTAAGCATCATTCGTCCAGTAGAACCTCCAAAAGTACTGAGAAGGCCACTCCTTGCTCCTAAAGATGTGGTTGCCTCTAGGAGAGAACCAGTGATGTACTGAGATATGGAAGTTCTTTGAAGGGTGGCACGGTACTCACATACAGTTTCTCGTAGACATTGCTTTAAGTATGGGCCAATGCTAATCTTTCCATGGACTGTGTCAGGGGCTGGGAGCTTTGTGAAGAAATGGAGAAGAGATCCAATTGTATCTTCTGTTTCTTCTCCTCTCACTGCATTGTAGATCTGTGAATAGCACAAAGCACAGGAAGTATTAATCTAGTTTCTTAGAAAAGCAAATTAACTTGTTGACAAAATGCCAAGATGACTTATTAAGAAAGAAGGCTCGGTTGCTCTGAGCACAAACACTCTTGGGCACTGGACTCATGCATTAACCTGAACATTTTACAGACACCATTTATTTGGAAAAGCTATATGTAGTTATGAAATAGTCCATTCAAACAATTCTGTTATCAAACAGAGCACTTCAGGTTGTACCAACCAAAAATACATTCAGCTCAAATTTTTTTCTCCTTCACAGGAGAGAAAAGTTCTTCTGCAGAGAGATAAGGAGAAATCTTTCCTTGTACTTTTGGGCTGTCTTACACAATTGCTTCATGTCTGTCTGCCTTCAAGAAACACTTCAGCCTATTTTTCATGGGGAATGTTTGTTCCATGCTCAAACTGATGTGACTGTGACAGAGTCACAGGAAAGGAGGGCTTCTCTATTTTTCTCTTGGGTATAATACAATCTATCACTGGAAACAAAATCTTTTGATGTTTTCTCTCCTCTTTCTTCTTCACCTCCCACATCTAAAGCACGGACAGCACCTGCCCTATCTGTCACTGTCATGATTGCATCTGTTTTGGTTTGTATTTGAGGTGTCCCCCTAAAGTCTCATGTATCTGGATGCTGTAAGATACCCATTTGTTGTTGAGAGGTGGGGCCTTGTCGAAGAGGGTGAAACACTGAGGCTTGACCCAGAGTGGGGGATCATTGGCATAAGATGTGGAAGGGTAGTTCTGCTTTGCCGTCCTCATCTTGGCTTCCTGTCTGCCATGCTGTGAAGAGGTCTCTGGCTGTGCCCCACCATGTATGTTCACCACTGCCAGCTGCCATGTATGTACTGTGACCTTCTGAAACTGTGAGGCCAAAATAAATCTTTCCTCCCTTAAGTTGTGGATGTCAGGTATACTCTCTCCCAGCAATGAACAAGTTACTAAGACAATCTCCCTTTCTCACTTGAATTCACTAAGCACAATGTCCAGAAGACTGGTGTATTAGAACAAGTTCCCAGCAATGTCTCCAGTCCATTCAAATGTAGTTGTTCAACTTATAGACCCTGTGCTGTGTAAGGCACTTCAGCTAAAGATGTAGAGCAAATAAGGGTAGCATATACCTCTTATAAAGTTCAATTTTACAATTCAATTTAGAGGATAAGGCCTGAATATTATGAGGTTTGACATTATTGCAGAAAGATTTTGGTGTTTGTCAAGTGTTCTGGAGATCCATAGTTTTCCAGATGGTGTGTAAACAACATAGAAAAAACATGACATGGAATAAAGAACCAATCTCTCTGACAACGAAAGGAAGGTGTATTGCACCTTGGATAAGTTACTTTGTCATTCTCTGCTTTGGTTTTCCTTTCTCCAGCATAGAAACACAAATGTATCTGCTTCAATGTTGTGACTAGAATTACAACGTTTGATAAAGATACTATGATCAGAACCACACCTGACACTTAGTAAATGATCAACAAATATTTTTTACAATAATGATGACAGTGAAGATGTAATAGACTACAAAAATAGACATTGTTTCTCTACTAACTCTAGCTGGCATTGGCACTTCATTAACCAATAGAAATTTAGCAAAGATAATGCAAGTAGAGACTTAAAAAATAACTTGTGCATTGGAGCTTGCTTTCTCTTGCTGCTTTGGGTACTTTGCAACAACTACCATGGAAAAACCTGAGCTAGCTTGTTGGGGAATGAGGGTCCTAAATCAATCATTCCTTTTACCTTGGCTGATATCCCACCTACAGCCAGACACACAGTGAGGTCACCCCACATTCTCTAATTTCTAGTACACCAACCACCACAGATGCAAGGGACAGTCCTGCCGAAATCAGTTGATCCAAACTAACAGAGTCACTCTGTCAACTCACAGGAGCATGGGTTAATACATGATTGTTATGAAAAGTCTCTATAGTGAGTGTCAAAATAATGATGTCAGGCACAATGCTGAGTTTTTCAATTATATAACAATTGACTCCACACTAACCCTACGAGGTCAGTTTCATCTTGCAGATGGAAATGTGATTTTATAGTCAATTTTGCACAAGTAGTAAAAGCTAAGTCATGATTAAAGGCCATGTTTCTCTAACTCTGCAGTACTGCTTTATCTACTGGGGGATACTCATCATATCCACAACTCAACAGTGAAATTCAAGATTACATCATTTATTTGACAAAAAGTTTCAGGGATGTTTATAGTACTGTTTTTGTTTTCATTCATAATCATTCCTTTCATGGTCACCATAAATTACTTTTGCAAACAGTCAATTTGTAACTAAGGAAGGACCAAATAAATGCATTTCCTTTATATGGAGATTTATTGTCTTAAATTAAAAAGTGAAAAATATATAAACTTCATTTCACTTGACTAATATGTGCTGAAAAGAAGACAGACGACTGCCCTACATGGGCCAAAATAATTTGTGAGATAAAATCAACATGTTACAACCTGGCAACCAAGCTTGTTAAACAGCTCTGGGTTCATTCATTCACTAGTTCATTCAATAGTCAATTATATTCACGGAGTATATATTGTGCATTGTGCCAAGACCAATTGGTAGGCATGTAATTGAGAAGAATCTCATTTTAATGAAGAGACAGTAAACAGCATTTCAACTAAGTTAAATAAATTTACTGACTTGATTGAGGTGTAGTTCAACAGTAGAGCACATGCAATGTGCTGGGTTTATACCCAGAATTTTAAAAAAATGGCAAGTTGTTATAACTGTTACTTAGAGTCAAGATACATTTTGAATGTAGACTCTATAGAACTTGCTGAAATTGTTGGAAGTGAAGAAAGAAAGAGTCAAGAATCCTACATTTAGTGTTGTTAAGTTCTTAGAGACTTAAGGTTTATAAAACAAGGTCAATGCTGCAATCAGTGTCCCTCATGGCTCCTGGATTTAGCCACTGCACACTGTGTAAGGATCCTCTTCACAGAATTAAACTTTTCACGTTATGGGAGGGGTTATCAGGTGACATGGCAGAAGTGGTTTAAAATGACCTTAATAATATAAAGTTAATGAATGAATTAATAGCAAACAATGCTTACATGACACAGAAACACTTAAGCAGTGTGTGTAGCTCATTTTGATTCAAGAAAGAGAACTAGTCTGCAGAAATCAGCACAGTGGCATGGAGTTCAGACCCAAAACAAAATAAAATACACATACTAAGGCAAAGGACAGTTGGGGTAATTACGATGGAGGAAAGCTAATGAAGGGCGTGAAGTAGCCAGACACTCCACAACACCATCCGAAAAGCAAGCTTCTTCCTCTGTACCGTCAGGAAGGGTATTATTATCCCTGGACAATTTGAGGGGACTGTTTGTATCTGTCTATTTCAAAAGCTACTATCTGGGATAGGAGTTATATAAATTTATAATGTTTCAAAATCTAATGGCGTATCTTCTGAAATCTTTCGATAGGAAGAAGACTTATTACTTAGGGATGCCATTGACTCCATAATACCAGTATGTTTGTAATAAGTGAAGTATTTATGTGTTACTTTGAATGGACTGAACTTTGAGACACGATTTCATTTAAACCTCAGAACAGCTCTATGAAGAGATCCTACTATTATGAACACTTTACATAAGAAACTTACATGCATACAACTAGGACTTAGTGGCAGTGTCAGGCCTCTCCCACCTAAATCACTCTGCCAACTGCCATACTAAACCCTTAGGGAATCTCCTACAATGTCAAAACACCTTCAAGAGAGGGGTAATTAGATTAATGAGCCTCCATCCCTTTTTGTCTACTTCTTTTTTACTCTCTCTCTCCTCCCACTGGAAAGTCAGCTTTGTGGAAACTTAAATTCCTGTACTATCAATATCTTGACAAGTATTTTGCATTAAAGCTTTTCAATAATAGCTCTTAATTGAATAATTCATTCTCTCTAATCTATATTTTTAATAAAAATTTGGTTAGACTCTTCCAGATATTTGGCCATGAATCAACTGAATTTATCTAAGTCATAGGTGGCATTGTAGTGACATCTGCATTTGAAGAACATCAGCTGTAAACATCAGATCTATACAATGTACTCAGAACAACTGTAGCCAAATTATGCTCTAATTGTGACTGACCAACCATGGCCAGTCTTGACAAATCCACTGATGGTTTGACACTACTCAATAATCATTTGTACAGTGGCTTAGAAATAAGACTACTTATTCTGATCAATTCTCTACCCTAACTTCTCATGAAATTGTAACTTGGAAGGATCATAGGGCACAAAAATAAAAATAAAAAACCCACAGGTAAGGATTCATAGATTGAATTTTTAAAAAGCAATTTAATTAAATAAATACAGAGTTATATTTACAGAGAGTGATGGATGCTGAGAACAATGGTTTAAAAAAAAAGACATTCTGCCCTTAGGAGACCCCCCAGTCTGTTAATAACTGTGTGAGGCTGAGCTGATGATGAAACCCCCTTTTCTTAGTCCTCACACTTGGCTCCTGGCCTGGCACTCTAATTTTTTATACATGGGGGCCAGCTAACATTATATCCAAAATTCTTCCTAGAGTTATTGTTGTATAATCTCCATTTCCTAGCCTTCTTAAGTAGGGGTGAAGTGTATTAATTCATCTTAATTTCGATGATGATTTGATCACCATTATTCTTTAATAGAGTCAGGCTGTCGTGTTCTTTTCCCTTTTATCAAGCATTCTTCAGTATTGGGTATCACTCCTCACTTGTGACAATCTATCTACTTCTAATAACAGTGTTTTCATTGTGTGGTTTCTGAAGTACCTTAGGCTAGAAAGATAATCACATTCATTTTAATTCTTTGTTAACTATGACTTAATAGAGGAATAAAAAAAGTAGGAGCCATGTTCCATCAAGAAGCACAAGAACAATGAGCTACGGTCTTGAATCCCCTTCGGCAGTGTTCATATACTCGTCCTTGTCTTCTGGAACCTAGGACCAGTATTCTAGAAGACTGAAGATGCTCAAGTTTGACTCTGGCTGAGTATCTGTGTGTAAACAAAAGGCAATGACATAAGGGCCACCAGCTTTCCGGAGAGTTAACAAAAGCAGTGAGATTGTGGGAGGAGACAGGGCTGTGAGAGGAGGTGGCAGCTGTGGCAGCTTGGAGACCTGATGGCAGGGATGGGGAGCAGGATTTTGGCAGCAGGCTGCATTTCCTCTGCTCTTGATTCCACATTCCATTCCAGTGTCTGTGTGCAGAATTCCATTCTACTGAGACTATTCAGACCATGCACGAGACACTGACCAAACAGAACTCCAAAGAGCCAAAAATAAAGGCTTTGCTCGGCCAAAGCCAATTAACCAGAGCTGTGCCATCAGTCTCTACAGGAAGTAAGTTGAAATTTTATAACTGTAGGAGACATCTAAGAAGGAGGGTGAGAGAATGTCCCCTGGCAGGTGACAAGCTGAGAATTTTACAGCTACAAATGCCCTCTCAACCAGTTTCTTCTAATTCACATTTCATTAAAAATCTGCCTGCTCTGTGTAGTGTTCTGTGGGTTCCAGCAAGAAATAACCATGCCCTTTCCTGCGCTCTGACTATACCTCATGCAAAACTCCACAGTGGCACTTGAAATGCAGAAATCATTCCAGGCTATGGCAGCCCACATGGGCAGGTGCCATACCTTCTTCGCCACTTTGTCCCCAGCACACAGCACCCTGCTTCACAAGCTGCAGGCAGTGGGGGGAAGGTGGAATGGAGAAATAATTGGAGCCTTACAGCCATGGTCTTCAAAGTACAGGCCGCAGCCCAGGACCAGCAGCATCACCTAAGAGTTTAGAAATGTAAGTTCTTGGGCTCCATCCCAGATCTGAATCAAAAACTTTGGGTACTGGAACCCAGAAATTTATGTTGAAGCAGTTTTCCAGGTGAGTGGAACTCCTGTTAAAGTCTGAAAACCACTACCTTGGACCTTAAGGAGAACATAATTATTATCTTGCATCTGGACGTCTATGTCTCAGATGATCCATCCTATGGACACATCACGGCATCTCCCTTCTAGAATGGTAGTTCAAGAGGGCAGAGCAAGGGCCTAGCCACCTCTCCACTCCCCAGAGCCACTAGTTCAGAGTCTAGCTGAATGAATGGCATAGCTCACAGAAGTTTTCTGTGGCTGTGAGAGTAATAGGCCTTTCCATTAGAAATGCTTCCAGTGCATTATCTGCAGAGATGAATCACATCTGAGATACTAATTCTAGTGGGAATTACCACGTGGATGAATCATGTCATAATGAGAAAACCTGGCTGCCAAGGAAGCCTCTTGGACAGAAAAAAATCAAATCAGGGCAAATGGATTATGTTGTCAGACTCGTGATGTCAGGCTATGAATTAGGCCCACTGAAGGGACTTAACAGCCTGAGCTACCCAAGCTCCTTGTAGCTCTGAGGAGCAATGGGTCAACTAATGAGTCACATGGGGACAAAGCCCCTGCAAGACAAAACGAACTTTCACAAATCCTGCAGTCTGCAATCCCTGGCTCAGAGGCTCCAGGGCAGTGTCGTTGCTCAGCTCTATGCAGGGAAAGCTGTGAGAGGCACAGAGTTCCTGAGGTCCTGCCCATTTGGGTTGTGGTGTGCCCACAGAGGTGAAGGATGGAGGATAACCAACAGGACCAGGTTCTTTGCTTTCTGGGTTCCACCCCTTTGTCACCTAATGTCCCATTCTCTAACCTCCTTTTCTTTGCCCAGTTAGAAAAGACCAGAATTGCCTCTATCTTCCTGGCTCCAGGGTGCCTATATCTGAACTAACACAACATTTCTCTCGTGGTCTTTTTTTGGTGATATTTCCTTTATTATTTTTTCTTCTCAACTGCAATATAACTATACATATTTTTGGGGGACAGTGTAATATTTCAATATCTACATATACAATGTACAATGATAAAAGGCAGGCAATTAGTTTTTCAATGTTGCAATTTCTTTGGAGTCTTTGTCATAGAACACATAATAAGTTATTATACAATAATACTCATCCTACTGTGTACTAGAACTCATTCTTCCCAATTACATTTTGTAACCAATATCTAACCCCCCCTACCTCTCCCACACTCTTGTATGCACCACTCTTACTTTCAGATCAAATCTTTCAATGTCCATAAATACATGAGGTATTTTTTTCTGCATCTGGCTTATTTCACTTGATAAGATGTCTGCAATTCCACCTATTTTGTGGCAAATTACATAATTTTATTCTCTTTCGTGGCTAAATAATATTCCAGTATCGACATATACATATGTGTCCATCTGTCAATGAACACCTCATTTGATTCCCTGACTTGGCTGTTATGACTAGTGCGGCAGTTAAGTATCACAACACAGGAATCTCTGGTATGCTAGGCTGACTTCTTTTCCTTGAGATATATACCAGAAGTGCAATGGCTACATCATACAAAAGCTCTACTTTCAATGTTTCCAGGAGCCTCCGTATTGATTCCCACAGTGGCTGTAAATATTTACATTTCTACCAATCCTGTCCATGTGTTCTTTTTTCCTTACATCTTCACCATATTGGGGGAAGATTTGTTTTTGTTTTTGTTCCTTTTTAGTACTAGGGAACCAAGTCCAGGGGCATTCTACCACTAAGCTACATCCTTGGTCCTGCTTATTTCTTACTTTTAGTCTGGTCTTACTAAGTTGTCCACGCTAGTCTCGAATTTGTGATCCTCTAGTCTCAGTCTTCTGACCATATGTATTGTAGGGATGGCTCACTATAAAAAGCTACTTTCTGCTTTTTCAAAAAAAGTCATTTTGAATGGAGTACTGGGACCTCATTGTGGTTTTTATTTGCATTTTCCTAATGGCTAATGATGTTGAACATTTTTTCAAAACTTTTTGATTATATATATACGTTTTTTGAGAAATAGATATTTAGATTATTTTCCAATTTTTAAAATGGATTAGTTGTTTTGCTACTTGAATTTTTTGAGTTCCTTATATATTCTGGATAAAAATCCCTTGTCAGACAAACAGTATACAACTATTTTCTCTCATTCTGCCTCTTCACTCTGTCATTTCCTTGGCAGAGCAAAAGCTTCTATAATCCCATTTGTCCATTTTTGCTTCTGTTGCCTGCACTTTGCGGTCTTATAAGAAAAAAATCATTGTTTATACTAAATGTTCGGAGCTGTTTCCTCTATTTGTTCCCAAGAGGTTTTTGTTTTTGTTTTTGTTTTTTGAGATAGGGTCTCAGTCTGTTGTCCAGGCTGAACTCACTCTGTAGCCGACACTGGCCTCAAACTTGTGGCAATCCTCTCGTCTCAGCCTCCCAAGTGCTGGGATTACAGGGGTACACCACATGCCCAATTTATGTATGATAGAGATTCGAACCTAGGGCCTTGCACTTGCTGGGCAAGTGTGTTAGCTGCTGAGCTATGCTCACAGCCCCAGTTTCTGGTCTTATATTCAGGTCTTGGATCCATTTTGAGTTGGTTTTTCTTTGTATATGATGAGAGACAGAAGTAATATTCCACTCTTTTTCATATGGATATCAAGTTTTCCTGGTATCATTTATTGAAGATGCTACCTTTTAGCCAATGTGTGTTTCTGGTACTTTTGTAGAGTATCAGTTGTTGTGAATGCACAGATGGCTTTCTGTGGTTTCTCTTTTGTTTCACTGGTTATATGTGGGTTTTTATGCCAGTACTTCACTGTCTTGATGCCTGTGGGATTTTAACTTCTTATCTGCCTAGAGATGGTCTGAGACTAAGACTGACTACCTAGCACATATTTCTCGACCACCAGGGAAGGGCAACAGTGCGAGAAGTCTTAGGGTGGGGTAGAAACATCATGGTCTTCATCTCACATTTCTCATGTTAGACTCTTAGTGCCACCAACTTAAAACAGTGAGAAAGTAACTTGTGTTTGTTTAATGAAGATTGTCACAGAGTTGTTAACAGCAAAGAGCCAAAGGTTGAAGACTACTGTAAGTTCTTTGTCTACAGCTTCATCAGCACTGAAAGTTCAATTAGTCACAACGGCCTCAATCTTTAGAATTCTAAGGTCATGCCTGCTGGTTTATAGAATCTCTGATAACTTCTCACCCTCCAAAACCATCAACCCTCTTTCTGTTCACTTACTAGCATTCCTAAGATCAGAAAGACTCTCCCCCGCTCAGGGGTGTTTGCTTCTGTTTGCCCACTCAGCTCCCTTTGTTGAAGTGTCTGGACTGGCTAGGTTCTGCCCTCCTGTGGGAAATATCATGGCAGAAAGCATGGTGGATCAAATCTGTTAGTTTATGGCAGCCAGAGAGCAGATCATAGGGAAAGAGTGCCAGACAGAAAGGTCCAGGGACTAGTTACAGTACCCAAGGACACATCCTCAAGACACACACAGACACTCTCACTAGTGCACTGTAGTTCTTCCAGTTGGACTTCATTCTTGAAAATCTCTCCTTGAAGGGGAACTAAATGAACTATCATCAGAGAGGAGGAAGGGATGTTCCTGCCTTAAGCCCCCATGGAGTGATGTCACCCACTCCAGAGCCTCATGTATACTGATAACACTTGACAGCCATCTGTGACTAGTAATACAGACTTTCAGGTGTCCTCTCAGGGTGAAATCAAACAATCTAGCACAGAACAGCCTTCAGGCAGAAAATGAAGCGGTGACGGCTGAACAGACTACGAGACTCCCAGGAGCCAGATGTGCCACCAGCCTCAGATAAGCCAGAAGACACGGACGTTGGAAGAGGAAAATTTGGATCTACAAGACAAAAGGCAGCCAGATATGGAGCACATTTGTGTAATTTCAGAATTCTGGAGAGCTGGGGCAGGAGAACCCTAAGTCTGAGCCCAGCCTAGGCAACTTAGCAAAACCATGTCTCAAAATTTCAAAAAATTTTGTAAAGGGCTAGAGCAGTAGCTTAGTGGTAAAGCACCCCTGGGTCCAAGTGTCAGTATGTAAATATAAATTAAATTAAATTTAGATATTAAATTGAATGGGAATGGCAGCAGTGGCCTAGACAAGAAGGAAGTAAACTGGTACAACCATTGTGGAGGGCAGTATGGAGATTCCTCATAAGGCTGGAAATAAATACTCCATTTGATCCAGCAATACCTCTTCTATCTTTCCAAAAGGGTTAAAAGCAACATGTAACAGAGATACATGTATACTCACGTCCACAGCAGCACAACTAACAAGAGCTAAAATGTGGAAGATGTCAAAATACCCAACAACAGAACAATGGATACAAAAACTGTGCTGTATGTACATAATGGAGTACTACTCTTGAGGCTTTTGCAGGCAAATGGATGCAACTTGAGACCATCATGCTCAGTGGAGTCAGATGCAGAAGGTTAAATATCGCTGTTTCTCTAATATGAGAAACCCAGAATATAGACATTCTATAGATCCAAATGGGTGTGACAGTTGGAGTGGGGAGGGTGTGGGAGGGTCACCAGGGGAATGGATAGCAATGTTAATGTGGTATATATGTGCACAAAATATTCAAGCTCATTGTAAACATTGTGTATTGAATATATATATATATATAAATGGTATATATATAAATACATATCAATGGTATATATTTACATATACATAAATAAAAAGGCATAAAATCGTGTATATATATAAATAAAATAAAATAAAATAGTATATATACATATATGAAAAAATGGTATAAATAAAATAGTATATATATACATATATGAAAAAAATGGTATAAGGAGAAGAGCACAGCTTTGCAAGGAAATCGGAGGGCCCTATACCCTCCTCTGGGATAGCCTAAAGAATAACCAGGTCCCAGTCAAAGGATATGCATCCAAGGGAATCCTCTGAGACGCTTGTACTTGCATCTACTGCAGATACAAAGCGTCTGACAGCGTCTCGTTATACATGACTTCTTGAAGAAGAAATCCTCACCTAAGAGTTTTTTCCTTGTTTGGACTCCATTCATTCATTCAACAAATATTTACCGAGCGTCTGCTTTGATTCAAATAGCTTGCCAGGAGCTGGAGAAAACTGATGAATAAAACAGCCTGTTTATTTATTTATTTATTTTGAGACAAAGTCTCGCTCTGTAGTCGAGCCTGGTCCTGAAGTCACTATGTAGCCTATGCTGGCCTCAAACTCATGACAATCCTCCTGCCTCAGCCTTAAAACAACCTTCTGTTCTTAAGAAAACTACCAAATATCATAGAAGGTAGGCAAGATAACAGGCAGTTACAGTACGCATGCAGTTGAACACTGACATGCACACAAATGCTTCAGCAACTCAGAAGAGGGTCTTAGAAGGCCACGGAAGGCTCATTCTAGGAGAGGGCACCTAAACACAACCTGTGAACAACATGTTGGACAGGTACAGCTGAGGGAAAATTGGGAGAAACCTTTCAAGCAGAGGGAACAGTTTATGCACAGTGGCTTCACATGGTTGAAGCTAAGGCACCAAACAATAAGTTTGAGGAGAAAAACAGGGCCTTTCTTTCTGAGTCCTCACAAGTAGATGCAATTATAGCCCAGAACCATTTGGATTTACAAACATTTTCTAAGTAAATTACCATGCAAACACAGCTGAGGGCCATATCTTGAAAGTCTGAGGATGTCCACCAGCTTCCAAAGGTATGCTGCCAAGTACTGAAGAGGTAAGTTGAACTGAACAGTCGCTGCTGTCAAAGCACCAGTAGGATGGGAATGGTCACACCCGTGATTGCTTGTAACTTAGCAGTTTCCTTATAAAACCATACCAACTAACGAGAAGGGTCAAAATACATGTCACCTTCCAGCCCCGAGTAAGAGAGAGACCATCTCCTCCTTTGTTTGTACTCACAACATTAAAGCTTTCACAGATTTCCTGCAGGATGTGGGGTCTGGGACATAGGGCTTTTCCTGTCTAGGTGAAGGGATAAATCTGGAAAGTGATGCAATGTCTTAAAGGAAGCATTGCCTTCCCCACCACGTCCGCAAGACAGCCGTGGAAAGATAAGCCCTCAAGGGTGTTCTATGTACTGAAGAGCTACAAAACAATGAGTTGTGGCACTAGAGCTGCACTCAAGTTCATGAGAATGAGTCAGGGACTCTCTATCACTGCTATTTGCGTGTTCAACCTCCTATGTTTATGGCTGGGATCATATTGAGAGATTGAAGGTCAAAGACAAGCAGAGATGTGGGAGAGTTATCATCTTCTGTCTCATCTTCTACTCTATAACCATAACCAACCATAACCAGTTAAGAGACATGGTCACCTTAAGCTGTCTCCCATGGGACTACATGTAAACCATTAAAAAAGCACCACAAAACCCTAAAGTTGATCAAAACTTAACTAAAAGAATACTTAACAGTTTCAGTTAAAAACACAACATTTTAAAGTCAACAAAGCTTAAAAAGAACTTTCTAATTTGTATTCCCCCAAATATGGCATTTTAGCTCTTTTTTTAAAATTTTAAAAGCCTCTTCTGTTGTCTCTACTGAGCTTAATGTTTTTCTTGGCTATCAAAACAAAGAGGTCCTTTGTTGAAAGAATCAGGCGGCAGTGTTTTGGTGAAAAGATTATATATAGAATAATGGTATGAAGCTCTATTATGCAAAAAGTAGACCAGAAAGTTTTCAGGACTCATAGAGATTAACTTTGGAAGGTACGGATGGAAAGAGGAGGCAGGAGGACAGAGTGCCTGAAACAGACATGATTCAATAATAATCCAATAATAATTTAAAATAATGTTGTCCTTCACTTGGTTGGAGACACAATTTAAATGCAGTCAATTTTTTTTTTTTTAAGAGACAGGGTCTCAGTAGGTCACTAAGTTGCACAGCCTAGGCTGGAATTTGTAATCCTCCTGCTTCAGCCTCCTAGAGTGCTGGGATTACAGGCCTGTACCACCATGCCTGGCTGTAGTCAATACCTTCTACGAGCATATCAAGGGCATTTTGCAGATGTGACTAACATATTCATAGATTTATAGGCAGGGCCAGCACAGTGTCTGTACTATCTTCAACCATAACCTACCCATCCTCCTACACCCCAGCCCCCACCCCCAACTCACGCCCCGTGGGGGGATGATAATGACAATCAGTTGTCAGTGTGTCAAGGACTTTCTATCCTTTGTACTCTCCGCAATGCAGTAACTCATGGTGCATCACCTGCTTATACAGCTGTTACCTTCTCACTAACTCAAGTGAAACATATCCCCCTTTCTTGATTTATTTCAAATTACTCACATGAGTTATGTGCAGTCAACTTTACTGAAGATTCATGGGGATGTGACAATGGCCTCTATCACATACAGCTGGAACTATTCAAATATTCCTTGAACTGACTTCAGCTGCCCTGTGGCATTTGTATTTAGTGGGCATTATCCACTACATCTAAGGCAAGTGTCAGAGTCAATATGGCCAGCTCGTGACATGAATGGGCTGAGTGGGCTGGAGGGAGGAGCGGGGATAGTTACTAAGACTCGCTCACAGCAGAGCACACAGGAGCCAAAGAAGAAACAGTGAATGTCGTGCTGAGCTGGGGAAGAGGATGTTTCGTGGGATCACTTCCTGTGTATATCCTGTAATTTCTGATACTGCTTTGCATATCAGTGGGTGTCTTTCTAGAGCAAATGTGGTTCATCTAGAGGGTTGTAGCACACTGGGCCCCAAAACAGGACTGGGAATCTCACTCTCATACTCTTCTCTCAAAATCTTGTCTTTACCAAAAGTACTCCAGCCTTTCTTAGCCATTCATTTCATGAGTATGAGACAGAAAGGGAATTGGGCTTGCTGCCTGTGACTGGAGAGAAAGTTCACATATAGGAATGATCATATCTTAACTCTTGTTTATTTTTGTCCCAGTAGTGTTGCACAGAATCCCACAGGACAAAAGAGAAGAGATGAGATCTTGGGAATGGAGAGGGAACAGTATAAAATGGGCTCTGGGAAGTTGGGATGTAGAGATGACACAAGGAGCTCCCTGTTTGTTGTCTCCTTCCAAATTGCTCCTTTCCAGTTCAACCCCTTGCAGCCCTGGAGAGGCAAATGCCAATTCCTTTAGAAAAGTGGAACATAATCTGTGTTAGAAAGGAGGCCATGTTTTCATGGCCTGGGTAAATTTGGGGTTCCATCGGTTCATTCAATAGGCTTCATCATTAGCTCTTCCAGGATTCACTGCACACACATTCATAAGAACTCCAGAAGCAGACTTGGCAACCTTTTCCTATCAACATCATGATTTCTTTCTTCACTTCCAAAATCAATCTGAGGCCACACACAGAGTCAGACAATTAGTTATTTTTCAAACATAAGACAAAAAAACAAAACAAAACAAAACAAAACAAAACAAGTAGAGCCAAGTGCTGAAGATACAGCAAGTAAGAGGATAAACGTGACCCAGATTGTGAGCAGTGAAGGAGCTGGGGAGTGTAGGCAGAAATCACAAAGATTAACTTTGGAAGGCAGGGGTGGAAAGGGAGGCAGGAGCAGGAGAAGGGGCTGAGGACAGAGTGCCTAAGATGGACATGTTCTGATGATGTCTCCTGCTCACCCGATTTTGGACATCAACACAATTATCACCCTTTATCAGTGTGCTATGAAGTGTTTGCTGATTAATCAATGACTCACTCCTGCTTCATCCAGTGTCTCTCACATAACTAGGGTGGCTGGGAAGGCAGGGTGAGTGAGACGGAAAGTTAACTAGTAGGCAAAGGCAGGAGATAATAAGCGAGAAGAGAAAGGTTCAGGCAATGGGCCCTAGGAGTTCAGAGAAGGCAAAAGCTTGTGAACAGGCTGACTTCACTGAGAAGAGCAGCTAATGAGTGCCTAGGATTATGGGAGGAGAAAATAAAATAAGGTGACATGGTTTGGATCTACAGTGTCCCCCAAATGCCTCATGTATTTAGAAGACTGTGGGGGTTAACTGCATTAGCAGATTAATCCACTGATTTCCTGCACTGTTCAGGGGCAGTGCCAGGTTGAAAGGGGTAGATCACTGGAGCCTAACCCACTGGGGTGGGTTACTGGGGCACGACCTGAAAGGGTATGCCTTCTTTGCTAGCTCCTCCCTTCTTTCTGATTCCTATCCTGACATGCCATAAATAGCTTTTCTCTAGCTAGACCTTCTGTCATGCCCTTTCAGCACTGCAGGCTGCCCATGAATTGACTGAGACCTTCTGGAACTGTCAGCTAAAATAAACCTTTCCTCCCTTAAGTAGTAGGTAACGGGTATTGTCCCAGCAATGAGAATGTAATTAAGGCACAAGTTATACTAGGATTAACCCACTGTGAGGCCCAAAGGATGAAGAAATAGGAAAAGAAAAGGGATACTGTGAACTCTTGCTTATTTGGGAGTAACGCAGAGATTATTACACTAAGCAAAGCTCTCTGCAAGTGAGATGCTTTGAGACTTGACAGAAAGATCTAAGCACGTCAAGCAGTCAGAAGAGGAAGAAACTGTGAAAAAGTATCTTCATGAATGAACTATTCCGGAGATGGACCAAGCTAAGATGGGAAAGTTGAGGGGAATGTGTCTATGAGGATAAAAAGCTGTTGGCTCTGCTGTATGGAGTTTGGGTTTGCAATTATGTCAGCCTGAGATGCTGGATGGATATAGGGTCCCCTGCCTCCCTTCCTCCTCGGTCTGTGCCCATGGCTGCTTGTTCTTATCTGTCCACTTCCAAAGGAAATGAAAAGATAGGAAAGCCACCATTTTAGACACTTTTGATTTATTTAATAGCAATTTTGTTGAGCTGTAAGTCAGATTGGTTGTAGTTCATCTGTTCAAAGTGCATAAGTCAATGTTTTTTAACATTTGCAAAGAATTGTAGAGGCGTCACCATCGTTGGTTCCAGACCACTTCTGTCGCCATAGAAGCCTCACAGCTGTTAGCAGTTACTTCCCATTTTCCCCCAAACTTCTGAGCTAAGCAGCCACTAATCTAGTATTCTTTTCTTTTGATTTGACTCTTCTGGGCGTTGGATTCAATCCTCTGACTTTTTAAAAAGTACCAAACTCTTCTCCTAAGGCTTGTCATGACTTTGCCAAAATACCCAGCCATAAGACCAGCACATAGTAGGCTGTCCCTTAAGTTTTCTGTCAATTGAAAGCCCAAATAGAAGTGGAATCGAGTTACACTTACTTTTTACATGTCATTTTTTGGGTCTTGTTTATAAGATAGAGAGACAGAACAGGAACTGAGGTAACAGGTTGTTGGTTTTCCCCAACAGAGAACCTTTGTGGAGACTCCTCAAAGTTAAATTCTCACACAGAAGTTCTCAAATACTCACAAGAAGTTCTGGCTGCACCTTAGCAATACCTGAGAAACAAAACCACTGAGGCTTGATCCCTGACCCACTGCACACTACCCACAAAGAACTGATTTATCAGTCCAGGGTGGGGCTGGCATCTTTAAAAAATTCCCCAAGGGATTCTATGAGCAGCCAGGGTTCAGTACTGCGGTTCCAAAGGAAACAAGAATTTTAAGCAATAATAATTTGTTGAATTCCAGCCATGCCCAGCATGATACACAGCCAAAGTTTTCAACTCTGCCTTCAGAGAAATGAATCTCTGAATTTTTAAGAAAGCAATAAAACCCAGACTGTTCATTTCATAAGAATTTTCTTTATAGCCAACATTACTCTTAGGCTGAACCATGTGAAATTTCTGATATTTGACTGCTTTTGACCTATAAAAATGGAAATTTCCTATTACTAAACCTAATTGAACTCATTTATTTCATATTATACATACTATATGTATATATTTGTGCATGTTTGTATACTTAATCTAACTACCATTTTACTAATCCTTCATTCATTTTTCTTGTGCTTCACATATTTTTCTAAAGCACATTTTATGTTTTATTAGCTATATCTCTCTAGCAGAGAATGGAAAATAAGTTAGCCATAAAAGGGAACAAATTCATGAAAATTCACAAACAGAAAAAGACCAACACCAATTACATAGATGACCTCCACTGTTTGCCATATGTATTTCTAGAAAACAGGTCATGAAGTACATTGTCATAAAGCAAGATTTATTTTCCCATAGGAAAAATTCTATGCTTAGGGACTGTGTTCCTGACCAGGCCTCATGTAAGTCAGAGATATAATCAACAAAACGTCATGAAAGCAAAACTATCACAGTGGTAAACCTCTGTGAACATTTAAAACAATAAACATATTATTCAAGAGCTGTAAAATGCTAAAATTATATTTTACCCATTGATCATTATATTGCCACTTTGAAAGGCAACTGAGCACAGCTTGTTAAAATTCCAACAGTGTACATTCTTTGATTCATTGCTAAAGGTCATTTCAATAGGAAAACTGGTTGTGTTTCTTTACTCTTTTCCAGAACCATGTATAAATGCCTCAGCTTGAGCCATGGCCACGCACAACCTTGCAGGGACTCTCGAGCCACCACCCTCCCAGCTAGGCCTTCCACCTACCCTGGCAAGCTGAGAGCTGCCCCAGGCTCTCAGGACAAACCTGCTCCCTGTCAGGAGGAATTTAAGGACCTTTAGTTCTGCTGTGCAGGCTCCACACTGTCTGGTCAACTGTATTTCTGCTTTTGTTCCCTTCTCAGGCTGGGAATTCAGCTTTTACCTTCTTCCTGTGACCAAAACTACTGGCATCTCACTCCTCACAAGGCCTGCAGCTTGCCAGCTCCCTGCCAAGGGCTGAATTCCTCCCTCCTGTGAAATCCCAACCTGCAGTGAGAAAGATTAGGCTTACCGACTGCTATGCCTTTCTGGTACCAAACATCTCTTTGGCAAGTGTTTTCATGCATGCATGAGTGAACAAACTGGACAGCCACTGCTGGGTGTAGGCATTTGGGAAAGTATCAGTGCATGGTTTGAATAGTGGTTCTCCACCTGTAGTCTCCCACCCCAAGGCATTTGGCATTGTGCACAGACAGTTTAGCTTGTCACAGCTGAGGATCTTACTGTCATCTCATGTGTATTTGCTAATGAAACTGCTAAGTATCCTGCAGTGCACAAGTTTACTCCTACAACAAGGTGAGGCTTAGAAATACTATTCCAGCAGAGTCTCAAGAATTTTCTATGGCACTCTCTACCAAATCTTGCTTTCAGGAAAAGAACTTTGCTCTCTCAAATTATTGAACTTTATGTTCATGATAGAAAAATTAGAGAATAAAAGCAAAAGGTCACAGGTGATGCTCCTGTTACTACATGTTTTTCCATGTGACGATCACATTACATACAATTTACACTGTCTTTTCTCTACATGTGTTAAGCACACTTTCTTCCCATATAACTGAAAGTTCTTTAGACTTCACTTTGTTATATGAGATTCCTTTCTATGGTCAAACCATAGTGTGATGAATATTCTCGTTAGTGTAAAACTGATTTGCTTCCAGGTTTTCCTTTTTTTTAAAGCTGTGGTGCCACACATATTTGTACATAAAACTGTGTCTGCACGTGTAGTCATCTCCTTGATGTCTCTTTACAAAGGTGTTATACTACTGATATCATCTTGAAAAGCAAATGTGATTTCTCAGAAAATCCTCTCTAACATCAAAGACCATGTGAAATGTTCCCCTGAGTCCTGGCTGTGCTCTTGTCCAAATCATACCACGGAAGCCAAAAAATCAAGAGTCTCCATTTGTGAAACATCAAAGAAGACAAGAAGGAGGAAAAATCCACCCCAGAACTTTCTGAATAAAGCATTGCAGTGGATCATGAGAAAACGAATGAGAGGTCTTGTGATTTTTGGCACAGACAGACAAAATTAATATTTTCTTAAAATGACAGTATTTGTTGGTTACAGAGGCAAAATAATTTTTAGTTAAAATGTTTATCTTTTAAGTGTGACAGCATTTTCTTTTCATTCAAGCAGTTTAACTATTTTATTTTTGGTTATATTTTCTCATATTGTAGGTATTTTGACCTTTGAGAATGCAACAAATTTGACAAACATCTTAACAGCTATTTGTTGGGATAAATCAATACTCTGAAAATAAGAACTTGGTTTTGGTTAATACTCAAATAGTTTTCCAGTATTTTAGCAGCCAGTTGCAGTAAGACTGCAAAGCAGCAGAAGTTAAACTCTTACTCTTTCCAGCTCCCAGATTCATAGGAACACCCATACATTTACACCCCTCAAAGCATCTTGAAGTAAAAACTCAAAAGATGGCAAGGAATAAATAGCAAGAAGCCGAGACTAAGAGGCTCAGTTTTCTGCCATCTATGCCACTAGCAAGCCCACAGGCTAGGACATTGATATGCTTCACTGCAAGAAAGGGAAGACTAGTAAATATAAAAACACATAGGTGAAATTCTCCTGGAAGATGGTAATACAGTAAGAGAATACAGTAAGAGACCAGGAGGGCTGTTACAATGTATTCCTTGTATTTTCCACTGTGGTGTTCTCTTGATTACTTTTTCGTTGCTGTGACTCAATACCCGACACCCACAAACTTAGGAAAGGAAAGGTTTATTTTAGCTCACAGTCTCAAAGGTCACAGTCCATTCAGGGGCTGCCAGCAGCAATCGAAGTACATGGCAGAGAGAGAGGTGGAGGCAGCTTCCCCGGACCAACAGGAAGACAACCTGAGGCTAGTTGAGACTAGTCCCCGACCTCCAGGAAGGCAGGTGCAGCTTATGTATCCTTTCAGGTCTCCACCCAGTAACCAGTCCCTCCTGCATCCAGGTGTGGCCACTACACACCATTAATCCTAACTTAACTGCAATCCACCCCTCCAGACCAGACCCCAATCCACCAACATCGCATGGTTCCATTAAAATACATGAGACTTTTGGGGGACACTCCAGATCCTAACCACAACAGGTGTCAACTCAGCTGTGGCCAGGGAGAGAATACCCAGCCCTGACAGGTGGTTTGTGGGACTAGAAAGGAGCAGGCAGATGTCCGGGTGGGGAGCTACCGGCTCAGAGGCAGGCCCCATGGCTGCAGTCAAAGTCCGTCCCAAGTCAGAGGGCTGAGAACAGGACACGGCAATGACGAGGGACGCATGCAAGACGGCTAACACCAGCGACTGTGACCACCGACCTGACCCCACCGCCTATTAGGGCCATCCTGCGGCGGCAACTCCGTCAGGTGTTGCACTTGCATTATCTCAGCCGGGCCTCCTAAGAGCTAGACAGGAGTGTTACAGAAACGCAGGTGAGAGGAGGGTTAGACAGACACAGGTTCAGAGTGAACATAATCTTACTTCTGTAAATGGCTAAGCAGAGACCTCAAGTGTTGTCCTGTGACTCAGGGCCCAAGGGAAAGACCAACCAAAGAAGGGCTTGAAACAGCTCAGTGAAGGCACGGAAGGACAAACCAGAGTCAGGGCAGAGGCTGAGGCTGCCAACTTCCCTGATTTTTTGTTTGGAACACAGATTGGATAAAGTCTATGCAGGCACCATGCTGCAAGTGAGATCAGATCACCTGCCTGGGCGGGTGAGTGGGGGCCAGGAGGTCCTGACAGCAACAGGGAGCGGTTCTTGTTGCTGCATACCATTTTTCTCCTGTCTGCCCTCTCCCATGCCTGGCCACAGGCACGGGTTACAGATTAGCGGAGGAGGGGCTGCAGCTTGGTGGCCAGTGGTACTATGGAAAGGGAAGCAGCAGCCAGGGGAAGCACCACTGTGCGGCACGCCCACAGTCTATTCAGTACAGGGCTTGCTTCCAGTGATAGAGTCAAGCAGCTAGTGAAATGGTTTGTAGACTAAAAGAAAAAAAAAATTAAATAGCAGAACTTTTTTCCCCAAGGGAGCTATCACATGAAAGCCTACAACTTAAGAAGGATCAGATGTAGACACTATGGTTTACAGAAAGATGAAGGAAGCTCAGCATGCCCCTCCCTTTCCCCTTGACCCTAAATACCTTCAGAGGCCTTGGAGCCTCTAATAAGCACGGCTAGACCCCACAGCACCAACCTGAATGGCTAAGGACTTCAAGCACTCTAACCCACCCCCCCCCAATGACCTGCCTTGCCCACTGTCGGGGAGTTTCCTACAATCCACGATTGGCTACAGAGCCCACTAGTTGCAAGTACCATGCACTCTCTGGGTCTTGTCCTAAACTCACTCTGCTTTAACTTCAAGGAGTAGCTCTCAGAACTATTTATGACTTTAGAAACTTTGTTCACGTCTTCCGACTTCTTTCCAGACAGAACATCCCTAATCTGTTTAGTCTGTTCTCTCTGCGAGTGAAATGCAATAATGTATGTACAACACCAAGCAAAGGGAGGTGGGGTGACATCATAAAGGAGGAGCTCAGCAAAACTTTCTGCCCCATCCTTCCAGCGCCACCTCCTATGTAGGTTAGAAGGTTCTTTCCTACTATTGCCGCCCACTGTAACCCTGTTTCTTTGTTAGTTACACTCATTGATGTGCTCCAAACTACTAACACAGCCAACTACTAACACTATGTGCACGAACCCCAGCTGGGTCCATGTGAAACAGAGCTACAGCCGGGAACGAAGTCCTCCTTTCTTTAAGCGACCTCTTAGTTTCCTTAAGGTGAATATTATAGCAAAGAAACCTGGGCCTGTCTCTTCATTATGGTTTTGCAGGTGAGGAAATGAGGGACAGAAAAAGGAAGAAAAGAGAAGAGTTAAGCAGAGGGAGAAAGGAGGAATGGAGGAATGGCTCAGCAGTTAAAGTGCTTGCAAGTCAGTGTTGAAGGACTCAAGTTCAATTCCCCAGAAATTCCCCAGCACCACATAAACTGGGCATGGTGGTGCACTCCTGTAATCTCAGCACTCGGGAGGCTGAGACAGGAGGACTGCTGTGAGTCCAAGGCCAGCCTGGGATACAGAACAAGACTCTCACTCAAAAAAAATACATATATAGAAAGAAAGAAAGAAAGAAAGCAGAGGGAAAGAGAAGGGGGTAGGGGAGAGAGAGAGAGAGAAGAGAGAGAGAGAAAGGATGCTGAATAAGTGATCAGAGAAGATCCTTTATAGCTACACAATGTGGTGAAAAATTTATAGAAAGAGGCAGCATGAACCAAGAACGTGAGCTCTCAGAGAGTAGCAGAACTGCTAGGGTGGGAGCTTGTGTTCACTTCTGGAATTTGTGGGCAGAGGAAAAGAAAATCACTGAGAACTGTAAGGCACTATTTGTGAGAGACTAAACTGACAGCTTTTCAAGAGGATCATTTATCCGTATCCTCCAGTGCTAAGTGTGCTCATCGGAAGACTCAGTGTTCCATTTTTAGAAATTCCAACTACAGAAACATTTAACATTGTACTCACAGACATACAAAAATGTTCCTTGCAGCATTGGTCCAAAGGGGAAAATCTAGGGGAAAACCCTAGGTGTTCATCAACAGGGACTTATGAAGCAAATTATAATGTATCCATGTAATGGAATGCTATGTACCCATAAAAAAGAATAAAGTAGTGATGTATGTACGAATATGAAGAGATTTCCAAAATGCATAAAGTAAAAGCCACTAGTTATAATAAGCATAATTTTAATTCTATAAGCATCCAAATAAATATAAGATAATCATCTGCAGTTACACACATTATCTTACTTTTTTCGGTAGAGATGGGGAATTGTTACTTTATATATTTTAGGTTGTTTAAATTTTATAGCCAAAGATAAACTAATTGAAGAGCTGGCCACAATACAGTGGCTTGTGTATGGACTGTAAATACACACTACTGGAGTATAAAATCCAGCTCTGCCTTATCCTATAAATGTAGCATTAAAGGGATAATTTAACCTCTCTGTGACCCACTTTTCTCATTTGTAAAATTGTAATGATGGCAGTGCAAATGTTATAGTGTTCTTGTGCCAATTAAATGAATTCATACTAGGAAAGGAATAAGAAAAGGCCTGGCATAAGACGAGATGACTTAAAAATTTTTGTATTTTAAAAAAATTATCCAAGCTTAAAAGGGGAAAAGTGGAAAGAATAAGAAAAGATTCATACCAGATGAAAAAGGGCCTTGAACATCAGACTTCTAAGTGAGAATTAATTCAGTAGGAAGAAAGACGCTTTTTGCTCATTCAATAAGTATGTACGATTGAGCTCCCACGTGCCAGGGACCGTGCTAGGTAGTTAGGATGCATCAGCGAATGGAATGTGTGATGACAACATTTTAGAAAAGGACTAAGGTAATCAGACTGGCTTTTAAGGCACCATGGATATGCGCGTTGCAAGTGTTTCACGTGGAGCCTAGGCATCAGGAGCCAGTGTGCTGCTTTAATGCTTGGCACACAGAGGGAATCCAGGCCTGAAGCTGGAAGAGATGCCTAAGACCTGAGATAGTGGACCAGGGATCCTAGAATCAGACTGAGGTTGGAGGATACGGCAGGGGAGCAGTGGTGAGCTAGAGAATCCCTGATCACCAGTTTCTCAGAGTTCCGCTCAGCTCTGGCCAACTCAGTGGGCCTGGAATCGGGAGAGCTGGCTGTATATGGGCCCATTTTTAGCACCACTGACCAGAGAGTCCCTGGAGAGGGGGGACTTCTGTGGGCCTCAGAAGCCAGTGACAGAAGGCAGAAGTCAGAGCTACCGTGATGATGTCCAGGGCCCTCATGAGCCCACATTCTGGAGTTTTCGTATCATTCTAGATAGGCAAATGAAAATCTCTCATTTCCATGTCTAATACTTTATATTCTTGCATAAAAATTAAAATACAGGATTCCAACATGCAGGATAATGTACAAAATGATTGTTTACATATATTTTTTTGAGAAAGTAAGCGTCGAATTTTAAGCCAAATGTATGTGTCAAGGTCTGAAAATAGGTCACTCAAGTAATTCTGTTCCATACATGCAGCTGTTCAAAGTATAAACCACACTCATCTAGTAAAACCACCATCTGTCCTATTAGGAATCCGAGGATTGATCTGGCCCCTATTTTTAGTACAAGAGGTCAAATGCACCAAAGGTGACACATCATGGAGTCCACTGTCGCAGAGGGAGATGAGGTACTGAAGACCAACTATAATATCTGAATTTCTCTGTATTTAGTAGACAACTTAGAAAATCTTTTAAAACCATGAAATATCAAAGTGGCAAAGAGAGGCCACCATCAGTTATGTTTCATTTGTCATTCATTTGACAAATCAGTCTCACAGAAAAAATCAGCAATATAAACGAGACTTAGTTCATTTCTGATTTACTGGGTTTGAGTTCGTTCTTTCCCCCGAAGTCATGGAATACATGAACTTCAGACCTAATTTCTGTGTGAGAAAAGTCCTATAAGAAGATAATCAACTCTCGGTTAGGAGAAATTGTAACTTTTGACCTCCCGCGAATATGGACACCAAAGCAAGTTAGTGAGTGAGTCCTGATCCCTTACATCTCTGCTACTCACCAGCTGTGTGACTGGGGGTAAGCTACTCAGCTCCTTAGTGCCTCAATTTTCCCCTCCGAAGGTTGTATACACTGTTTCAAACGGGCCTGCTCTATAATACACACTCTACATGTGTTTATAACATAAATCCTAGTTGCTAGAGGCAACACAAGGCAGCTGGGTGCAACGGATTCTCTTAAACAACACTTCCTCTAGTTCATCCTACTCAGCTCGTGCAAGCACCACAAAACCCATATATTGGACGAGACAGGGATCAGCTGCTCCTCATTTTTACTTAGGAAAGGCCAAAAGGAATTTACACTGAGAAACCTCCTGCAAGGGTTGCTGAAATCAAAAATGACTCTTCTCTTGGAAAAGGAGATAAAAGTTTGTTGGTAGAGCCGAAATTAGAATGGCCTGGCGCAGTGCCTAGCAGCCTCAGAGTCTGTAATTTCAACCAACTGTTTGCTGGAGATATTTGAACCCACTTTATTCTTAGCCTTTTGGTGTGTGAGTTGTGATGTGTGCATGAGTTGTAGCGTGTGTTTGTATGTGTCCCAGGTAGGGGCAAGATGTTTAAATCTGAGTCACATCAGCCCCAGCACTCAGAATTGTTACCGGCAGCAAATTTCTTAAGCTTCAATTACTGAAACATAAAACTGGTGCTGCTGTTAATCTCAAAGAAGGATCTTGACAGTGGCCTTTGGTGCTCTTTTCTTGATCAAGGGCTATTATTCAAAGTGGCTGGGATAATCTGTTGACTCTCCTACAGGCTAGCCAAAGGTCTGTGGCCTCTCCCCTAACTACAGACATACCTGCCAGCCGTCTGGCAGCTTCACTTCAGCTTGCCCATTCACAGATTTTTTAGCCCAGAAAAAAATATCTTAACCTGTGTCTCAGTTTGCTTACCATAAAATGGTGAAAATGATTTTATAATAGCATCTGTCTTATCCATGAGTTGTGAGGAATAAGTGGGAATACTCAGAACTCAGTAAAATGCTGGACAATCAGTGGTCAATAACAGCTGTTCTTGTCCCCACGAGCCCTAGGGAGATCTTACATACGTATTCATCTTTGGATTGTGATGGGCAGTTTATTAGCTGGTTTTTACACTGGCTTTTTAAAAATCTGTGGAGAACTCCTTAAAAACATGCTCTCTGCCTCATCCACTACTTTTCTTCAAAAAGGAAAAAAATCCAAAACAAACCTGCTATTTTAAAGTATGCCAGAGCAGATACCTATTACTCATGAGAAGAGACCCCAGGCTTGTCTAGGGAGAATTTCATGCTGGGATGCTCTGTTCCTCCTGTCCTGCTCCTTCTTTCTCTGAAGAGCCCTGGGGATGAGTGGGGCTTCTTACACATCGTACCGTAGCAGTGGCTGAGGAGCTGGAGATGCAGACCAGGGTGGCAACGTGAGGGCCCGTTTGGGGGCAACCTTAACCTGTTTAATGACTAACTAGTTGTGTAACCTTGGACGTGTCAGTTAAACGTGCTGGAAGGTATGGGCTTCATTTGTGACACGACAGGGTAAAAATGGACAGAAAAAAAAAAAGAAGACAACTTACCTTAAAGAGCCAACAACATAGTAGCCTTGACTGGTCATCAAACACATACATACTAGAGAGGTACATGATGTCATTTTTAAGTTCACTAAAGTTAAAAAGTTTTAAATAATAATGCATTACTGCAAGCATGGTAAGCTGGCCCAACTGCTTGGGATTGGAAACACAGTTCATATTGTATCTTGTGATGGAGAACAAGGTAGGGTAGGGAGTGAATCTCCATCTCTGTAATTCACTAATTTTGAGTATCAATCTCTTTGACTCACTGGAATGTAAGGTCAAACAAGGATTTTTAAAAAAATGCTTAGTTGGGCCCACTGGGTGCAGGCCTATGATCTCAGCATTCTGGGAGCCAGAGGCAAGAGGATTTAGCAACTTGGTAAGAACTTGTCTCAAAATCAAAAATAATAAATAAAAAAATGGGATGGGGACAAAGCTCAGTGCAAAGGCCCCTGGCTTGACTCCAGTAGCAAAACAAAAACAAAAACAAAACACAACACCACCTCCTAAAAGGGTTGTTGTGAGACTAGGAATCACACAGATAATGGACCTGGCCTAACACTGGCCAGATACCATATGGTGACAACAGTGACCACGCCTCATTCTGAGCATCTGGCTGAGGCCAGAATACATGAGGAAGGAAGACTCACTTTTCTTTCTATTCTCAAATTTCTTGTCAGCACACTACTGCTTATCTGCAGCCCCATTCATCCAGTTTCCTAAGTTGCTATGACTCAGCCTCAGAGGTCCTCAGGCAGCTCTGGGTACCTGTTCCATTCAAACTTCTACCCAGCCACAGAAGAAACACCAGTTTTGCTGGCCAGCCAGAGTTCAGTCAATTCTAAAGACAATCTTCTGGTCTCAAGACCCAGACCCCTGCCCTAGCAGATCCCTCCCCAACCAGAACTTTTCAGGGCTACCACAGTAAAAAACAACCTCCTCCCGTGCTCCACCACCTCTGTCTACACCTCCAGAGAGCTGGAGGTGTGGTGCATGCCAGCCACCATTGCCTTGGCACATCTTCCTGTGCTGGCCCTGGCTACCACACCTCCATGTAACTCACCCCTCCCAGCAGAGGTCTAGTCACTTCTTTTCAAGTGTCCATTTGCTTCTACAGAAGCTTTTTTCTCTTCCTGAGAGTTCTCTTATGATTCATTTCTTATTTGTTGATAACTCAAGCCCAGCACTGACTCAAACTGCCATGTCTTTATCTACTTAATATCGAAGATGTCTCTTCTCAAATGTTTCTGTGAATTCTTTCTCAATACCAGGTTCTGTTCCCATTCTGCAACCTAATAAGGACTGAAATCTGTTTTCAATAGTTACTTGATTTTTTTCCTCTTTAACTTTAAAAACAGTTTCTGAGCACCAAAGAATTGAGGGACAAAATGGACATTGTGAAGTCCTCACCTCAACCATAACAAAACTGAGGCCAGAAGGGCAAGCCATGTACTGCTCACGAAGGGTGGGTGGGCAGTGAGGAACTCCTGAAAAATGGTCTTCCATGTCCCCCATCTCTGATCCTGTCTCCTCACTAAACAGGACCAGGTTACCCAGGGCTCTGACAGACAGCCGTGCTTCTCCTATGGAGAGCTCTGAGGGCTTGGCAGCACTGCAGAAGAAGCTGCCCACAGGGACTGCCGGGAACTCATTCCTCTCTCTAACTTCCAGGCTCTTTGCAAACGCCCTTCCCTCTTGCAGGTGACTACAGCCAAGTCTCATCTTCATTTTACCTGGGGGAAAATGAGATGCAAAGAAGTGTAGCTGCTCGCTGAGGCCACAGAGGAGGATAGAGATTGTGCTGAGACTTTCCCAGCACACTCAGTTCTTAGTTAGGGCCCCTTTTTTCCTTTTTCTTTCTTTTTTTTTTTTTTTTCCTAAATGATCTTCTAAAGGGGCCCAGGATAGACTGTCTTTTTCCCCTGGCCATGTAAATAATCACAGGACAACTTGGTGGTTTAAAATGAAATCCTTATTCCCCAACGAAATGACTTTAGCTCCTGTGAGGCCAAGACCTACTGGTCATATCTGACTACTCACTCACCACTAAGGTTTCAAGAGTGTCAATATCTTCACTTTCTGTATTTCTTTTAATGTTTATTCCTGGTTCTGCCCAATTTAATATTTCATAGAACTGTTCAACCATTGGTACTATATTAGTTAGTTTTTTGTTGTTGTGACTCCATACTCAACATCCACAACTTAGGGAGGAAAGATTATTGTAGCTCACAGTTTCAGAACGTCTCAGTCCGTTCATTCACAGTTGGGAAGCTGGAAAATGATGGAAGCACAGGGCAGGGCTGGAGCAGGGGCAGGGCCAGAGTCAGAGCTCCAGTGCCAGAGATCCTCACAGCATGGTGGTACTGAGAGAGACTGGGAGGAAGGGTAGAACCAGCAAATGGCCCTCCAGGTCAAGGCCACGCCCCTTCCAACCAGGACCCACGTCCCAACCCTACACAGTATCGATAGGACCATGGCTTTTGGGGGACACTCCAGATCCAAACCACAATAGGTATAATAATTACTTTGAAACACCATGAAAACAAATACTTATGAGCGGTATATATGAGTATATTGTTATTTAATTTTCATAATTACATAATATAGATACAATTTACCAGGACATAGACAACATCCACACAAACAAGGACATTAAGGCTTACTAACTTATTTGGAAAAAACAACACATCCTAGCTATTCTGCGTGTTCTGAGCTCTAAATTGGCCCGCCTGGATTCAAGTCCTACTTTACTACTTTCGTCAGTGTTTACAAAATCTGCGTCTCCAATCCTCAGTTTAATGACCTACAAAACAGGTTTGCTGAGAGCACTAAACTAAGGTAAATACATGCAGTTCTGAGCCCAGAAATTTCACAGAACAAAGTACTCAGTGATGGAGGGGAAAGCCGGGCTTCAGCATAGCTGGAAACAAATCTCCGTTCTGTAACTCCAGGGCATACTGCTTGCTTTTCATATAATCCTGTAGTAGCCAGAGTTTTCTTATTTTAAAGATGAAGAATTAGGCTTAGAAACACAAAGAAACTTGTTTAGGGTCCCCACACTGTGAAGCATCAAGTCTAGGGTTTGAGCCAAGGGAAGGTTTATTGGCTTCCTATTGCGTCCAGGCTGCTTGCGTTTGTTTTGGGTAATTCTCTTCTTTCCATGTTGTGATAAGCTTTTTAGAGCCAGGCATGGCACGTCTACTTTCCCCACCCTCCCAAACAGCTTGGTAGGACATTACACATGCTCTGCCCTCAGCACACTGTTGGCAAGGAAAATCTGCATTACCTGACACCCAGCTCCCTCCACAGAACCCTGAACAGCATCGGTTGTGATGGCTGAGAGTCGAGAAAGATAATCCCAGAGTCACCTAACTATGTTACCCTAATTGTACTCAAGAGATGCACACCTGGTTACTTATGTTGCTCTGAAAAAGGCTGAGTTGTTCTGCAGAACCAACACTACCACTTCGTCTATAAGTGAGCAGTGTGCCAAAGGAGAGCGAAGGTGCGGCTAGAGACAGAAGGAATCAAATGCCCTAGTGAGACCATGCTTGGTCAGTAATTCAAAAAATTAACATTAAAAGCCACTTTGGGAACCATCAGAATTTTGAGCGTAGGCTTTTTATTAAATAGTGATTCTGAATGATTCCTTCTTCAGATGATAAAACTGTAGTTATATTTTAAAGCTATCTTTATCTGTTAAAAACATGTAGCAAAATATTTATTTGTGAGATGAGTATAAAATCTGGGGTTTGCTCCAGCAGGAGAGGAAATATTCTCCAGAAGCTGATAAAACAAGGCCGGCAATATTGATGAATATTGAAGGTAGGCAACAGGCATATGGAAGTTCATAAGTGTTCCTCTGTATTCTTGTGTTTTTTTGAAAACGTACACAATAAAAAGTTTTTGTGAAAAAAGAAGAATGAGGTGGGCATGGTGGCCCACACACTCCAAGAGGCTGAGGCAGGAAGACTGTAAACACCAGCCACCTTGGGCAACGGAGAAACCTAGTGGGGTCTATCTCAAAACAGAATTTTAAAAAGGGCAGGGAATGCAACTCAGTGCAAAGCAGCTGGGCTCAATTCCAAGACTGAGAAAGAAAAGAATAAACGGGAATATCCAGCAATCTTTGCTTTTGCTCTGCACCTACTTCTGATAGGGTTCAGAGCCCTAAGTGACATGAAAAGCTGTCCTTCTCTCAAGATTTCTAAACGTACTTGCTGAAATCAGGCTGTGTCTGTCAAGATGCCCGCTCACCCAAACCATACTGCTACCCCTGTCCAGTCGGCCCGCTCCAAACTGACCTGTCACCTTCCAACAAATGAGCTCACTGTCTCGGCTGTCGCAGACCTACCACTGCTACTACCACCTACTGACGTCTGTAGGTGGACACCCTTAAGTGGCCTTTGTCTCTCTGCTCTCCTTCAACTCTTGGCCAGGCAGCCAACGATACTTTGGCACATGATTCTAATGGACAGCTTTCCTCTGCTCCAGTGCTCCAGCTCTCTAAACCCTCAATGCACCAAGTCTCTGTAGTCCCCTCTTTAGTGGCTCTTCCTCCTCTAACGCACCTTTCTGTACAAATAAGTGAATTTCTAAAACTCCAGACTACAAAGTTTGATGCTTTCATTTGAAATCGCTCACTTTGAAACCCATTTGTGTCTACTCACACAGCTCCCTCAGGCTTCCCAGAGTGCAGGTACATCTTCTAGCTTTAACAGAACACTGGCACCTTTCCTAATCATTTTAGAAAGTTCGATTACAGTAAACCTTGGCCAAATGAATAGACTCATTAATGAACAAATGTTGTGACCAACTCACTGACTCAGTAACTCATCTCCCCTCAGCACAGTCTAATATAATTGTCAGCATGAAATGCCCCAGCCCAATGTAGACTAAATCTTTAATAAACTTTGTTGAGATACCTCACGAAAGCCTACTTGAAAATAAACAAGGTCTAATTTCTCTCTTCCTTCTCATATATAATCTAAATTCACCTTAATTGGTAGGTCAAGCTATCACAGCTTTGCATTTGCCTTGATCTAACCATCAATGTATCTGATACTCAGTTTTATCCCCAAGAGGGGAGTGTTATTGGGCAACTAGTAGGATTCTTCCAGTTATAATCCTCCTAATACTTTCTGTTTAAATAATTTGGTCTTTGGAAATGTTGAGGATTGAACCCAGAGCCTTGAGTATACCGGATAAGCCCTCCATCACTGAACTACATCACCAGCGTGATACTTTCTTTCATAGAAGCCATGTTTGTGCCTAAAATGTTAAATTTCCTAAGTGCAGAAAGTTCCAAGTGGCTTATCTGATACAGAAATGAGATTCACTAACAGAAAGTTTCTCCCTGGAACTCACCTCGTACTGGAGACACTTCTATTCCTTTGATCAATAAACATGTTTCTACTAATTTTTCCTCCTTTTTCTGATATGGTACCTCGATATAGTGGCAAATTATACACCTTTTCAGTTTGCAAGTAGTATGTTATTCCATACTCATACCCTACCAGTGAAAACAGGTAGAGTCATAGTCCAAAGTATTATAGGTTTATCATTTTGCAAGTGAGTCAGCTTCATCTTCAAGACCAATTGTGTCTAATAATCTCAGAGGAAAGAAGGGTACTGTCTCCAGAGAGAATTGAGCCCATAACTCAGTTCCCCTACCCAGTATCAGTGAAGCAATCAAGGACATTTTTTGGAGCTGCAGGTTTTTGCAGAATTTGGATTGCAGAATTTGCTGAGCTGGCTAGGCCTTTATACCAGCTTTTAAAGCAAGTACAGCCTGAAAGGACTCTCACACCCTCATGGCAACCTGAGACATGGAGAGCCTTTGATCAACTGAAACAGTCTCTTGTAGATCCCCACATTGGGGTTCCTACTCAGTCTTGGTACCTCCTCTGTGTCACTGAGCGAGGAGGGATTGCTCTGGGAGTCCTCACACAGGCAGTGGGACCTGCCCTTCAACCTACAGTATATCTTAGTAAAGAACAGATTTCTTTCTTTCTCTTTTTCTTTTTTTCTTTTTTTCTTTTTTTTTTTTTTTTTGAGACAAGGTCTCTCTCGCTCTATATCCCAGGCTGGTCCTGAACTTGCTATGTAACCCAGGCTGATCTTGGACTCACGGCAGTCCTCCTGCCTCAGCCTCCCAAGTGCTGGGATTACCGGCATCTGGGAACTGAACTCAGGTACTTAGCACTTGCCTAAGTGCTTGCTAGGCAAGTGCTTTAAGTGCTGAGCTATTCTTCCAGCCATGGATCAGGTTTCTAAAGGATGTCCAGGATGTCTGAGGGCCCTGGTTGCTACAGGGTTGCTGGTTCCAGAAGCCAATAAAATCACTACGGGTAGGACCCTTACTGTCCAATCTCCACATGACTTGGGAAAAACTCCCAGGTCTGTCCATGGATTTTGGATGCCTGGATGCATCATTCTCAAGTTAAACTGTGGATGGCAGTGGACAGCCTGCTATCCCTAGACACTCCTATATCTGTGAGCCATTAGAGGACCTTAAAAATCTATTTAAGAAGGAGATGGAAATATAAGGGCTACATGACCCAATTATTAATGACAGCCTGGCAACCCAGGTCTTTGAACTTATCAAAAGATGGTTTCCCACTTTCCACCTGGGTACCTCCTTTTGTAGGGCCCCTAATGATCATCCTGGTGTCAGCCTTTGGGCAGTGTGTACTTGATGCTCTGTCTTGCTTCATTTCTAACAAAACTGAGACCAACCAGCTACAGATGGTGCTACACATGGAGCTCCATACGAGCCAACCCTTCCACCATGGTCTGCTGAACAAATAACCTCTGAAGGAAACCCCACACCCCAACGTCATCCACTTTCAACATGAAGCAGCCAGACAGAATAGGCATGCCCTCCTCTTATAGAAACAGAGTGCTCTCCTCAGAGGGGGGGAACTGTTAGGTAGGAGAATAGGTTAGGAGAGACAGGTAGGGCTAAGACAGGGCATTCCAGCAGCCATGGTAGCAGAAGTGGAATCAAGGTGGAGTCACAGTGCAAGGCAAGGCCTGGCCCCTCCCAGAAGGAGCAAAAACAAGCATCTTATCCTCCCTTCCCAGGTTTTTCTAGATGCCCTAAGGTAATTAGTGGGCTTACATCATTCTACAACCCCCATTACAGTAGGACTGCTTGAAACAACCTGAGCAAAACCTTTATAAAGGGCTCAAGTCACCCCTTTCCCCTTGAGATCCTCACTTGAGACTCCCTCTTGATCTCTTCTTGAGACTGCTTCCTCAAGAAAACCCATAGGCTGCTTTTTGCTAATAATAATAATAACAATAAGCAGAAGGTAGTGGAATCTAGGACATAGCACCCCTACATCACAGTCCTGACCTGTTTAGCTTTGTTCCACAATGCCTCGGGAGTTGGCAGCACGGCCTTTGTGCAGGGAAAGAGAACTGGAGTCCTTACAGCTGGGCAGAAAGGAACTAGAGTCCCTGCACATGAAGTGATCTCAGCAGTCTGGGCATGAGGCCATGAAGTGATGGCATCTGGATTACAAGAAGCCCCCAGAACAGCTGGAGATGCCAGCCTCACTTTTAGACCTGGAAGGTCATTCAGGTCCTGATCTGTCTTGCAGCCTGAGAGGACTCATGATGAACCTGTTCTAATGACATGAGAACTGGGCCACAGCAAATGTGATTTGCCTGAGTGGCTCCTCCAGAATGCAAAACAGAAGGAACATCATAGGCTTTAGAGTCTGACGACGGTTTGCATGCCAATCCTACCGAAGGCCTTAGTAACTGCATGAAAACATACTCACTCTCATCTGTAAAGTGAGGAGAGTATCACTGCTCAGAAGGATTTCCTGAGATCACTAAGTGAAATATCTTATGGTGAAGTGGTAGTTGGATGCCAGCTCAACTATTTCACCTTCCCGCGCCTTTCAGTGGCTCTCTTCCTTCTCTCATGCAGCCACTGTGGCTACTTGAACACAGCAAGTACTCAGTTGCAGTTACTGGTATTAAGGAGGTGAAGACCCTAGTGGTACAACATAACCAAGGAGCAACAGGAAGTGGCGTGCTGCAGAAAGGATTCTGCCACAGGAACACACCAGTGCATCTTCCCCACAAGGCTCACAACTCTGACAGCTCCGAGGCAGTCCCAGCATGCAGTACAGAGGCCTTTGCTACCAGAAATACAAGTCAGGCTCTCTTTAGAAGGGAATCGGTAATTCTGTGAGTAGAGAAAGGAAACGGAGAAATTTAAAAATGACCAATCATTGACAAAAGGGTCTCTTACAAGCAAATAAACACAATTTGTAGGCATGTAAAAATTGAAGTTTTTTGCTAACAAGTTTTGAACCTTGGTCTAAATAGATTTAGTTCATCAAAAATGGACATTTGAGCCTAAGGGGGGTAGCTAATTTAGTCGTATTTCTATTAATACTTCAATGGAAAATTCAGTAAGAAGGAGATTAGATGCCTTTTTGCACTGACACAAACAGGCCTAAGCATCTCTAAACTAAAGAGTGTTGGTCTGATGGCAACTACCTGTGTGGCATCCAAGTGTCTTAATCAACCTGCTGAGTGTGAATCACTGCCTCTTGGGAGCAGATAAGATTGTGTTCAAGAGCGTAATCCTCTGCCTCTAAGAATTATTGCACGAGTCTGCACCCAGGGCTCCTGTGGTCTGCAGGCCTAGATGTTCCCTGCACCTGGAACACTTCGTCTCCTCAGCTTTCCTCTTCCAAACTCATCTAATGGGTCTTCACCCTGCAGACATCCTCCAAGATACGACTTTCTTCAGGATGGGTCCCCTCCGTCCCAGGGTATCTATTGTGAACTCCTATGACAGCTTGTTCTTTTTCCATTTGAGTACATGTTATATTGTACTGTGATGATCCTCAGTAGGGGGCGATTTTTGTCTCCAGGGAACACTGGACAATGTCTGAGGCTGCTTTGGTTTTTAGAACCGTCCTAGAATTGCCAGCCCCCTAAAATCATGTAAATCATTATTCTGTGAGACTTTTAAGACAGCGATACACAGAATTCGGAGATTCAAAATCAGTGTCATATGAAACACATTATTTGATTTATTGTATGTGCACTGGTATCGAGTAAGCAAGGCAAGGGATGCCATTAAATATTCTTTAATACACAGGACAGTCCTCAGCACAAATAATTATCTGTCATAAACTATCACTAGTGCTGAATCTGAGACACCCTTTTCTGCTCTTCTTTACCAGTTTCTCTTTCTCACAATGTCTGTCTTGCTCATATTTGTACCCCCGGAACATTGCCTGGTATATTTTAAGACCTAAAAAAAAAAAAATGTTAAATGACTGAATGACCATGAGGGGGATAGTCAAATCTCTGCTTACTCCTTTAACTTTTAACCATGATTAAGACCCTTTCCTGGGTTGTCTTCCCCAGCACAAATTCTTACCTATTCTCACTCTTTCCAGACCCTCCCCCCCCCCCCCCACAGACACACACTTCCCCATTCTACTCATGCAACACACAGTGAAGATCATGGGTGACAGAGAAAGAGGGCCACCGCTGGCACAGCAGAGCCAGGGTTAAGACTATGAGAAAGGGATAAAGGCCTAAAGACAACTGGGAGCAGGCCAGGTTAGTAGGAAAATTGGGCAGGGGGACTGCATGGTTAGAAGTTCAAAAGATGATTAGTTTTCAAACATTTGTTTCATTAATGGAGAGGGAGTATCATTTCTGAGGCTACAAGAATCCTTCCTCCTTCATGAAGCAGCACAGTATGATAAATACCTTCTTGAAACACTGAGTCATCCATCACCTGTTTATTTCTTTGTGCTTGTGCTACTGAGTTCACATGAATTATGATAAGCTTAAGTTATATAATTGTATGGTAGTTCCCAGCAACTTTGAGAATAAAATGTTCACAAAGACTTTCAAGATAGTAACCCACAGGTTTGGGAATCAAAAATCAATGCTTCCTAAAACTTATTATTTGACTATATGTATACAACTTATGTTCAATTTCTATCAGGCAACCAAGGCTTAGGGGGTTGCTTGACTCTTGAAGGTAAAAATTAGTTGATTTTTTTTTTACCAACAGCAGCCCCATGATTTCACCCCCGAATTCCTTCAGAACTCTTGGGTGAATGCCAACGTGTCCTTGTGATTTATTCAAATCCAGCTTGTCAACTAGGTCTAGAACATTCTGTGCATCTACAACTACTTGATCTAGTATCTCTGCTTGTAGAGAAGATTTGAGAATGGTATTTCATTTTGACATATGTTTTTGAAAACAGCAAGGCGAATAATTTATTATGCCTGTTGGCTTTTTTTCATATCCTTCAAGGAGTATTTTGAACATTTATAAAGGTCCCACCAGATTTGGGTCTGGTTCTTTCACTTTAATTACTTTTAAAGTGCTTAAAATTTTTTTTTTTTTTTTGCTTTATTTGCTCCATAGATTATAAGTGGGTCTTTTTCATGAGTGTCTTAGATGAGTTTTTTTCTAACTGAATTAATTTTCTGATTTTTAAAAAATGTATCTTTTTCTTCTGAAGTGTTTTTCCCTTGATTAATCCTCTTTACAGTGCATCTATAAATAAGGATTTTATTCCAGATAATAACAATTCAATCTCCAGAAGTACAGGGTAAAATGAATTGAGGCACAGACAGAGTCTCACACATGCCATGAATCTGGTGCTTACTGGAACCTGGGTCTTCTCAACCAAGTCTCCCCAAAGGTTTTTTAAATCTTGTTACACTCTGTGCTGCCCATGTTTGAGAAGATGATTTTGGTAATCAACCTTTCAAAAATTTAGTTGGTAAGTGTGTTGATTTTTTTCATTATCAGTATTTATGCTGAGCTTACTGCTAGTCATGTACACATTTTCTTGGTTTTCCACATTGTCTTGGCTTTCCTTCCTGCAGCAGGCTGATAACCTGACACTCACTGTGGTCATGACATCACAGTGGCTCACACATAGTCCCTGGACCTTTTGCAGAGTTGCTCTTCCATTTCTTCTGAAAAATCATTAGCAAAGGAAATATCATTTGTCCTAATTCATCCCCAGGAGATATTTCGCCAATCTGTCAGTGAGTAAACACCCTCATTACCACTAATTGGCCTAATTTTTTTAGCTTGGGTAGCCCCGTTCCAGTTTCCAGCACAATCTCATTATCCTTGTCAGGTGGCCCAGATTGGCTCTTTACTGCCATATTTTCATTAACTATTGACTATTTCCACCCACTGGGCATTTCCTGATGGCATTTTTGTGCTGAGGCTTCTTGGATTTCTCCACTACTCTAAAAATGTGTTTCATGATTCTGGCTTCTTATCCTTTGTCACCTATCTCAAGAGAGCTTACGATTCTTGAGGAACTCAAGTCTTCTTGTGTACCTCCTGCGTTAGCTGTCACTCTGTCTTTTGCTGTCACTGGAACCCTCAAGTTGTACCTCTCAAATGTTGTGGACTAGAAGTATATAAGGTCATCTCTCTCTCTCTCTCTCTCTCTCTCTCTCTCTCTCTCTCTCTCTCTCTCTCCCTCCCTCCCTCTCTCTCTCTTTTCCCTTACTCTCCCCCCTCTACCTACCTACCTACCTACTTACCTACCTACCTACCTACCTTCTACTTACCTACCTACTGACATATACATGTCTGAGGCAGAGTGCAGGAAGCTGTTGTAACCCACTCTGCCAGGGCTGCTGAATGCATACTGAAGTTGGAGAAGTACTTTTCCAAAGTACTGTTACTCCTTTTCATAATTCTCTCAAAGATTGCCCTGTGGAAGAGACTTTTCATGGTTCACCTTTTTTACACTGTTTGAATTTTTTTAACCAGGTGCTTGTTTTATTATTTCGGTAGATATGTAAACAACAAAGAACTTTTATCCAGAGTACATTAAGATGGGAAGAATACATAATGGCAATCTTTCCTGAAGGTCCCTGAAATTGTTCAACTGTTAACCTGCATAATTCTCTCTCTCTCTCTCTCTCTCTCTCTCTCTCTCTCTCCCCAAAATAACAGGTAAGGAAGAAGGAGATAGAATCAGGATGTGGTCATACACTGAAAACATTTTGTTTTCTAAAAATATTTGTGGATTAAGGTATTTTTTAAAATGCTATCAATATGATAGAAAAATCAGGACAATATCAAGTGTTTTCCTTTATTTTCATACTACACAGCATGATTTTTTTAAAGCTTAATGACTGTAAGCATTTGTTAAAATAGCTTGTCTAGATTTGCCAACAGTAGAAACAGCATGGACACAGCACAATGAAGAATTTTCACGTCTTAACTCTTGAAATAATTTTCTTTTCCTAAAGATTATAGCTGCTGTCAAACCTTAGATTGAACCTGGAACTGACTTTATGACTAGCCATCCCACAAAATAAGTTATTATCAGCCATCTTACTAAATAAAAACATGAAGATAAAAATATTAGATTTAAGTAATATAAAAAGGCAAGAGACTCTATTAAGTTAGTTAAAAAAAAAGAAACCAAAACAAAAACCAAACCAACCAAACCAAACAAAAAACCTAGATGATTACAATAACTGAAAAGGCCATGAAACTAAAGCAACAAGAAAAACTGGATGCAAGACAATCTCTCACACTATTAAGTCTATAGTTGATGTCCTCTATACATAACGAAAACTTTTTTCTCAATAAGTTAATGTGATCGCTGCATCCATCTGTCTGCCACAAGACCACTAACACTCAGTCCTACCAAGACGCCCTGTACCCTCACTGGATTGAGATTTGCCAAGTGCCCCCTTGCCAGATGACTCTGGACACACACACAAAAAATTGAGCCTGAGTCAGGAAATTGACACGATTTCTTGTGGTTGCAGAAAGAACATTTAACTGAAGATCTTTAATCCGAATACCCGCAAAATATCCTATGGCCTTGCAGAGAGTTATAGAAATTTACAGACAGATTTGTGTGAGCTGTTTCGAAAGTAGTCTTCATAGCTTGAATTCCTTAAACATAGTACTTTGCGATGAAGTTAGCCAAATACAGAGAAACAAAACAGTTTTCAAGTTTTATTTTAGGTTATTTTTAACACAAAAAAAAATTTAAGAAAGAAAAAACATCTAGAATTGAGCTGGAGGAGAGACTACTTTCATAATAATCTCCCTCTTCTTGAGCTAATCTTACCAAAGAATTCTTTTAATATTTGTGAACAAACTGCCTAACCTTTCAAATAAACTGCATCACCCTTCCCATGAACGATGGACAATTACACCAAAAAATTTGAAGTCTCTTTGAAGCACCAAAAACCCATGTACCTCATTGAGATCGGGCATATATGACATATGTTTGCATTGAAACTCCAAGTATAGTTTTTCCCTCTTAAAATAACTTAGACATTAGGATATTTCTTATTCACACAATATTCACACAGGTCACAAGATAAAAGAGAAAAAAATCAAATCCACAAAAAGAAGAGCTACTTATTCAAAAGCTAGTAGCATAAAAAGCAAATGAATCATACGTTTTCACTAATCTAAGTGCTAATATATAACACACTACAGATCTTTGTAAAAACAAAACAAAACCAAAAACTGTCATCTTATAAGCTCCCAGAAAAAAAATTTCACATTCTCACAGATTAAAGTGCAAAACCCAGTAACCTCAAAGCTATAATTTCCGGGAAGAAAAAAGTTACAATTCTATAGTTAAGCATTTTGGGTTAAAACATTTTTGAAACTTCCTTAACAAGGAAGGAAATTTTTCCTGATCCTCTTTGCAAAATGTCTCTGAGGAATTACTTTGGCTCACCCTGCACAATGGGACTAGTAAGGGAAAAATCCCCAGGATTCCATACATTAAGAGCCCTGAGGGAATTCTTAGACAATGAGAACTCTTACCTGGTCTTCTGTAAGCGGCTAGCAACTGCATCCATCCTTTTAGAAGGTAAAATTGGGTACCTCTGGGCGAGGAAACAGCCAACCAACCTTCAAGGCCGGCTGAGAGCGTGCAAAGCCACAGCTGACAGTCTGCTTCCCTCTCCTGGGGCTCACTGCCTAAGAGGCTGCACAGAAACCCAGCTCGGTGCCAAATCTTAATCCCTTTGCAGAATCTCACATGGGGCTGCCTCACCTCTTCCATTCCCGCAAAGCCTCTTCCTGCTACACTTCCTTCTGAAATCATTAATCACCACTACAACTGACCGAGTAAAGTCCAATCTCAAATCATTGTGAAGAATCCAGCAACATGCAGGGTTGATGAGTGTTTACATTAGCCAAAATGAAATGATGCAATATCTAGAATCAAGGGAGGGCTGTGATCCACAATTAGGGCATTGCAAGAACCACTGTGAAATATAACTTCTCTACTCAAAAATAGATAAAATAAAATAAAGTAAACCGAAAAGTCACTCTTGTGCTATATTAAGTTGGTCTCCATAAACTTAGAGTCATTTGAACCTGAAATATGGTTTTCAAATAGAAATTAAGAACTCCTCAATTATCCATTGCTTCAGTTGAATTAAAACAAAAGGCAGCAAAGAGAACACAGAGTGTATTCACAAAGAACATGATATCAGGGATAATGCCGTGGGCACCTGCCATGCTTCAGGATAGGATCTGAAGGAGTAAGTACCTTCAAAATAAAGACAACTTCCACGAAAGGCAGTATTCTGTAAGTCATTTTAAGTGGTCCATTTTTCTTCCTATATCTGTTGATGACCAAGAAACCTTGAGTCCCATCTTATTCTGGATAAGCAACTTTTATCAATCATTTCAGCATCTTATGGTCTCTGAATGGAGTGGGACAGGAGAGCTGAGAGGCAATGGCTTGGGGGAGAAACCAGGTATGGCATCACAGCAGATTAGAAATTATCCTGAGACTTCTGTGGATGCCAGAGGAAAACTGTTTTGAATGTATTATTGATCATGATATTCTATATTAAAAAGAGTTTGCTATGTCCAGGCAATGTGCTAAGCACTATCACGCATTGCCTCATTTAAAAATTGGATACCTCTGGAAGAGGAAAGAGCCAATAAACCCTATGAAACAACTCTACGAAATAGACTCTATTATTGTTCTTGTTCTATAGATAAATAAAGCTCAGAGAGGTTAAGAGGTGAATTGGTGTGTGGACCAGGTTTGCCTGACACGCTCCGTATCCCCCAGTCTGGACTGCTCCTGCCAGCTCTGTGAGCTACGCAACCCACAGCATGCTGTGTATTCTGCACAGGGAACAGAGTTACTACACAGAGGTGTAGAAACGCATGCTTGTAGATCCCCAAAGGCAGATTCCAAATCTGTGGGCATTATAGTCCAGCAATCCCACAACTCAGAGTCTTCGGCTTGTGTTCAAGGCCCTTTATGAAAGGTGAGATCTACAAATATAAACACAAGAATGAAATTCCATATTCAGGGTGCTCTGATGTACCTCTGTGTTACCAAGAAACTGTTAAATGACCTTGGTCAATCCATATTCGCCATCTAGATCTCAACAAAATAAGGATGAGGAGTTGGGCTTCTTTCAGCATAAGTTTTACTATTTATTTGTTTGCTTGCTTGCTTGTTTTTGGAGCTGTGGATTGAACTCAAGGCTTCTCACAATCAGAGCACACACACTACTGCTGAGCTATACCCATCAGTCCAGCATGAATTTCCTATAGCACATAATTTTAAATAATGTGTTAGATGAGTTATTTAAAAACAAACCAACAGAAATTATGCATTCAAGTGAAAATTCACTCCATTTTCATTCCCAATTAGGTAACCAGCTTAGGGAATTACATGGGAAATTCTCACTTTTCTTTATATATACAGGCAAGTGTCCAGAGATGAGAAACCAGAGGATCAGAGAAAATGGGTGATTTCAGAGGATCACACAGTTGGTAAAGAGACAAATAAAGATTTGAGCCAGGCCTGGTAGATTCTAGAAGATTCTACATTGCCATTATTATAATGCTCTTCACTTAGAACAATTCTGAGAAAATTCTGTTAAGAAATCCTTTCAGAACCCATGTGTCCAATCTTAGTAAATGCACATTTTGGGCCACTTGCAGAAGATGCAGACATATGATCCCGCCCTCCGGAGGCTTTTAGCCTACTGGGGAAAAGGGACTCAACGGAGGTAATTCTACCACAAGAGAAACTGGGCAAAGTGTTACAACAGATATACAAAGCACATAGGAGTTTGGGCCAGGGAGAAATTACTTCAACATGATCCAAATTACTGCTAATATGCTCAGTGGTGGTAAATATTCTTTCTCAGAGGGTGGATGAGATGTTGGCTCACAAGCAAGTCAATGGGAGCCAAGTCTAGGGAATAAAGTGGGTCATCAAGCTGGGCAATACCATGTTTGGTCACAACCTAGGTGTGGCTATAAAATAAAATAGTGAGATGGCTTTTCCTGTGTGGCCCAGACCAGCTCCAAAGGCAATTTCTAAAAAGCAGTTCCAAAAACGTTTCGAGCAATGATATCATCTCCAGATTAAAGGCAGAGCTACTCAAGTGATTCCAAAAGATGAGGCTTCCCCAGCACAGTGCCTGCCCATCCTGGGACCTGCATATGCCTCAAGCTGCAGCCCATAGAATCCCTTGCTCTGAGCTCCCTGTTGGCAGGTTTAATGCACCTGCTTGCTTCTGTAACCACCGTATCAGGCATGGTGCTTGGCACAGGGGAGGGTCAATAAATATTTGCTGACTGATTGAGGTACTTTTAAAAACATGGTCATTCTGAAAATCAGCACTAAGAAAAGTGAGCACAGGCACTAAAGATGGAACGACATGGAGTCTTGTGACCAAGTGGGCTGACTGGTTCCTTTCTCAGTTCTAGCTCTAGAAGTCAAGAAACCCCTGCCGAATGTTTCTAACCCTGCTAGGGGCAGACAGAGCATCCTGCAGCCCAGGTGGCTTTCCAACAAGCCTTGGTGTGAGTCTTCACCCCAGGAAGAATCCCCCAAGCACAGCCCTACCCCCATATATACTCCGAAGTGAGGTGGTATCTCAAAGACTTCAAATATTTCTCAGAGCAGTTAAACCAATGGGATTTCTGTGTAGGTCTCCAGATAGTCAGAAGTCAGTTTCTATGGCCCTCTACGGGTATAAGTTTCCTCTTCTTTCCTCTTCTTTCCTGCTTGTTGTTTGCTTACAGTTTACTTACTAATTAGGCACAGAAACAAGCCAATAACAAAGAGACCAAGAAGCCTTTGCTATTAAAACTCCAAAGTCCACAGAAGATTTGGCAGCTTAATGTAAGTCCCTGTTACCTGCTAGTGAAAGAGACAGTGCCTCACTGGCTGGATGATTTTGCCAGGCTATTTAACCTACCTCACTTTCATTTTTAAAATAAAGACAACAGTAGTCTCCCAAACAAAATAAATTTGTTAAATGAGAAAATACAAGTAAAATACTTAGAACCATGCTTGGTGACGGGCTGGAAGTTAATGTTTTTGCTGTTGGGATTTCGGGCTTGTTGGGAGTGGAGAGGGAGCCATACAACAGTGCAGTGGACAGTGCCCTCCTGCTTCTACTTACTACATCTTTCTGCAGGAAGGATTTGTCCTGCTTATCCCACAAAAGCATTGGATGTGGCTCCTATTACTAAAGTATATAAAAATTTTTAAAAAGACCAGGAAGTTCTAAGACATATTTGAGAAAAGTCACAATTGCAGACTATCACATTTAGCTCTGAGGTGCCTGGCAAATCGAACAATGAGAGAAACATCCCAAAGGACATCACCTATATCTTCCAACTGGAAAGAGTATAAGGGTTCAAGCAGAAAATTTTTCTTGGCACCAAATTTTAAGAGGAATTCCTAAGCTGGGATCTTTAAGATCAGGTAGTATAAAGGGCAACACCCTCCTCTAGATTTCCCAAAAGATAATAAGACATTTCCAATGTCCCTAGACTTGCATGCTAAAGGCTCACATTAAAAACATAGCTCAGGACACAACTGACAGTTTCACAGGTCAGCACTGGAAGAGAATTTTAGTCAAGCTCCCTAGTCTTACAGAAGTAGAAACAGTGCCTTGAGGGGCTGAGGGGACAGTGGGGTGAGGACTCAAATTCAGCTTCCATCCCAGTGATTCTCCTTATACCCCATTCACTTGTCTCCCCTCATTATTGACACCATCAAAGAGAAACTTTCTCTCAGCCCGAAACTGAGTTGAGACTCAGGCTGAGGGGACTGGTATGTCAGATGGAATGGATAGCCAACTGGACCAAAGTACATGTTCCCTTCCATTCAGCTGGTAGGATCTCAAGCGATGCCCCTCTGTAATACCACCAAACTTCCACTTGGGCCTCAGTAAGCACATATTGATTCCTTAATTCCCCAAAGGAGTGGCCTGTACAACATCGAAACATGTTTCACATGAACTTTAACTTTTTCTCCCATCTGGAAAGGCATAAGGTATAGTTAAGTGTCAGGGAGTGGTCCAAAGAATCTTAGGGGCTTCTGTTTTGGTCCCTTGAGTGACAGTGTCCAGCAAGATGTACTGCCCTAAGCCATGTCATCCCAAAAGGAAGATATATTCCATATCTGTAGAGTCTAAGATTTATTCAGAAGGAACAGGGCAACATGATCCTCTGACCTTTCTGTATTGCATGCACAACAGGAGTTCTTAGGTGCACCAATAGAATATTTGATACATTCCAACCAAGTGTTGTTTTTCTATAGTCATCCCTCATCTCTCGGGCCTGTTATAAATCCTCTATCTCCTGTGTGATTACTTTATCACCTCTTATTTAATTTAAAGCAAAGTCCCACTGATTTATTCCTTTTAACCAGGCCCCATCTCCCACCAGTATGTGAAATCCATAGATAATGTATGGCTCTTGGGAACATTTTGGATACAAACCATAATATTTGCTCTGGGCCCCCCAAAAGACCCATGTTCACTACTTTATGCAAAATACATTTAATCTATCTCTAAGAATTGTCAAAGTCTTAACAGTTCCAGCACTGTTAAAAAGTCCAAGTCCCAAGCCTCCTCTGAGATACAAGGGAAACTTAGTTGTGAGCCACTGTGAAGATCAAAGAAAAGCTAACCACATCCAACATACAAAGCAGCCATTATTCTTAAAAGCTTTCTATGTGCACCACAGTGTGTTAAGGATGCCAGTTGGCAGTATCCTTTCATCCTTCTAGTGTGCTGTGCATGTTCTATTATTAAATCAGGATTTGAACACTAGGCAGATTCCAGACAGAAGGTCTTAACCACAAGGTCTCAGTTTCTTAACAGAATGAAAGTCAGTGCTAGCCAGGACAAGGTCTAGCAACTGATTCAGCAATAAAATTTTCTGAGGGCAATGCTTGGCAAATATCGTAAAAATAAACTTGATTATTTTCAAGTTCTAGTACCTTGTCTGGAAAGATGATCTTAAAATCAGGATAATTCTTTAATTATGGAATCTTGAGAACAACATGAAAATGAGACCCCAACTACATCCATATACCATGTCTACAGTGAAAAACAATTCTAGTCAGTCATGGGACATTGGTGTTTGCTTTTAGTCAGTTATTGTGGTTAGGATCTGGACTGTTCCCCAAAAGTCTCATGTATTTTAATGTTATGGATTGTCTATGGAACCATGTGCTGTTGGTGGATTGGGGTCTAGTCTAGAAGGGTGGGTTACAGTTAAGTTAGGACTAAAGGCATGTGAGTTAGGATTAAAGGCATGTAAGTTAGGATTAAAGGTGTGTAGTGGCCACACCTTCCACACCTGGATGCAGGAGGGACCAATTACTGGGCGGAGACCTGAAAGGATATATAGGCTGCTTCCTGCCTTCCTTGGACTACTAAGACTAGGACTAGGACGAGGACTGGTCTCAACTAGTCTCATCTTGCCTTTCTGTCTGTGATGTCTCCACCTGTGCTTCTGCCATGTACTTCAATTGCTGCCAGCCACCCCTGAATGGACTGTGACCTTCTGAAATTGTGAGCTAAAATAAACCTTTCCTTTCCTAAATTTGTGGATGTTGGGTATTGAGTCACAGCAACGAAAAGTTACTGAGACATCAGTCATGGGACACTGGAAAGGAAAAGGGATATAGAGCAGTGTGGTAGTAATACAGGCTGCCATTCGCCAGGCCAGGATGTAGTTTCTAGGTATGTCACATGGTAGAGTTTATCCTGAGCAAAGAGCTTACCCTCTTTGTCCTCAGTTTTCTTTTATGTTACAAGAGATAATAACAGAACCTTCTTTAGAGAGCTGTGGGGCATTGCATCAGATAGGGTCAATAGAGTTGCTGAGAAAAGTGCCAGGTACATGTTGTAGGCTCAAAAATTTAGCTAATGACAATAAGAAGCATCTTATTTACATCTGAAATCAGTAATATTAAGAGTCCTTAATATGAATTAGATGCTGGTAAACAAATGAGGTGGTTTTCCATTTTCTGTTTACAGCCTGATATTATTTAACTCAATATTCACCTATCTGCACTGGGAGCATAGTTTGGTAGTAGAGCACTTGCCTAGCATGCACAGGTTCTTGGGCTTAGTTTCTACACACACCACCCACACACACCTTTCCATTCGCAAAACAATTATGGCATCACATATTACAGATTCCACTAAGTTCCCAACATTTCTCTTTATTTATAAGATTTAATAGCTACACATCAGTTTCTTTACCCATTTTTAATTCAACTTTCTGCTGTTTGTTTAGTTGCAAAAGAGTAACAAACATAAACAATTACCAAAAGTATGTCCAGCTCAAATGTTTTTTCTTAAAATGTTAAGTTATAGCTTTATATGAAATCAGGTCATCAAAAAGCCTTATATCTGAAATCTTAGCTTTTTATTTTTACTTCACATGGAATTGCTTTATTACATTTGCTCCAAGGGTTTGTCATTGGCTTTTCTACAATATTCTGTAGCTTTCAGTACACTGTCTTGAAACTCTTTGGTTAATTTTTAAAAAATTCCTAATGGAACTTCTAAAAATGTCATTTCAAGGTAGTTCATTGGTAGTTTTATGGAACTACAATTAATTTCTGTCTGTCAATCTTGTATTCAGCCAATGACTTTTATTGATTGATGTTATAAATAGCATTCATTCTAAAAATACATTATAAGAACCTTCTGTTTTAGGTACTGTGTATGGGATAAACAACCAAACATAACACTGGCTATGCCCTTCTGGAGCCTTGGGTTGAGCAAAGGAATGGGTCTAGGCCAGGGATATACCCCACCACTGAGAAGACACTGGTAAGTACTGCCCTGTGCATCACACAGGGCCCCTGAAAGAGCATTGGGGCAGAACCTTCTCTGCAGTGCCCCAATCAGCAAACACCAAGTATCCCCTTGGCAACTAGTCTATTTTCATCTCATGCCTACTGTGACTTGTGTAACTGGACAGGTTTTCTTAGCTTCAGTTGCTAGGAAGCTTAAGGATGTGTTGTGGCCAAACTCTAGCAAATGGCTTTAAGGCAAGAATTATTATTTATTTTACCATATTTATTTTTCTCTCTGCCATGATATTCTCATCTTCTTCTTGTACCTTGTTTTGGGTAAACCTGCCTCAGCCTTTTCTTCCTCATTTCTAGAGCCTAGGAAGGAGGGAGGAAGGAAATGAAGGAAGACATTTCAATTACCGGTCACATATACCTTAGAATGCTAACCTCTGTGCAGATCTAGTCTCTGCTTCTGAAATTCTACCAAGATATGACTATATTACCTGAGTGAATGCTTATACCATCTGGAATAAGAACTATTTCACCTTATAAGGTTCTTTAATCTACTTTTGGCAGGTCTAAATTAAACAAAGTCTATTAGTTCTGTTCAGATCTACTAGAAGCACTTTGCTGACATTGCTACAATAAAATTTTATTTCCCTATTAGAAATAGGATAGCTGGGCACAATCAGGCAAGGCAGAAATACATATATTTCCCTTAGTAGTCTGTCACCAAGAGGCAGCTTAGCAGTTAGACGGAAGTCACTCAGATGTAGGTCTGAGTCCAGAATCCATAATTTCCTTACTAGCTGTGTGAGCCTGAGAAGATTATTTAAACACTCTAAGTTTCAATCCTATTATTTACAAAATTGAGATAACAACTACTTGACTAGTTATTAAAGTAAGCAAATTAAATAAGATTGAGCATATTGCTAAGGATATATCTCTTTAACACTAGCACTGGAAGTACGAGGCAGTGTAATAAGACAAGAAAATCGCAAAGGTATAAAGTCAGTAAAGGAAGAAATGTGTTCAACTATGTACAGTAGTTTGATTAAAATACATTAGTTATTCACCTAATTATGAAAGTAAATTATAGGTGAATGAAAGATCAAAATGTGAAAGCAAAATATTTAAAACATTTTGAGGAAAATATCTTTATGATCTCAGGATAAGGATTTATCAAGATACGAAAAGCAGAATTCACAAAGAAAAATGTAAATCAAGTAGGCCAGATTAAAACGTATGATTTCTGTATCATAGATGAAAATATACACAAAGCTAAAAAAATACTAGAAAACAAGTTGTGAATTAGAAGAAGCTATCTTCAAAATATGTGAAAGGAAAGGAAAGTCTAAATATACAGAGATCTTTACCAACTAATAAGAAAAATGACCAAATAGACAAATAGCAAAAATATAAACAGTCAATTTTCAGAAGCAACCCAAGTGACCAGTGCTCAGCTTTATTAGCAATTAGAAAATTTTAAGCAAAACCAAGAGTGAGACGACATTTCCCACCCACAAGACTAGTCAAATGTAATTTTCTATTGATGTGTGCTTAAAGATTTTTCCAGTGACTGCTCTGGTCATTGTCCACATAGTGGTTTCCTCTCAGCAGAAAAGAAAGAGTAGGAAATGGAGCCTTCTACTGACTCTGTAGTGTTTTATTTCTTTAAAAATTTGTGAGGCAAACATGGCAAATGTTGAAACTTATAAGTTTGGACAGTGTGTACTTGCTATTTGTCCCAAGTTTCTCTTAGATTTCCTGGTGTGCCTGAAACATCTACAACTGTGTCTAAAACAATCTCCTGATATTGAAGAGAAACAGAAGAGCAGAAAATTATCTACATAACTCTTTACTTTTATTTTTTGAGTGTGCTGCCTGGGCCCAGAATGGGAAGACAGTGCCCAGGGGAAAGGATACACAACGGATCATTGAAAGGACAGGTGCACAATGTAAAGGAATACATTTTAGAGAAAATGCTGGTCTATGAAATAAAGTATAGAGTGAAGTTTCTGGCAACAAGTCCAGCTTGCTTGTTCATTCACAGATCAGAGTTAATGTTCTGAACTACTTTAGGTGGCCCTCAATTTACAGCACACTCAGTCCTGTGAGAGAGCTAGGCATATGAGATAATCATGACAAATAGGTGATCTTAGCAAGGGAAAGAAGATACTGGTGGTCTGGGATGACTTCTTTGTAGACATGAACTAAACTAATCCAATAGGTCAGAAGAGGTTGGGACGTAGCAGAGAGTATTCCAGACAGCAGGCCCAGCACGTGCAAAGACCTTGCCACAGAAAGAAGTTCAGAACGGTCAGGAGTTAGTTTGGAATGTAAAGAAACCACCATTCAAAGTTCAGGAGTGCTGAGAGCAAGGGTATTTCGATGCTGAATCAAAGGGAGTGTACTTAAGTTTTCTTTACAAACTAAGAAGATGCAACAAGAGTGAAGGACCATGAATATGAAGTTGACAGACATCTGAAAGCAAGAACAAAAATTTGGCAAGCAAAGAAAAACACAAGTGCTTAAGCAGGTTGTTCATAATTCATACATTAGGATTCCCCTTCAAACTGTGAAATCAATTATGATTTCACTTGGAAGTTTAAAACAAATCAGTGGATTGAGCTGCAGAGGAGAGAAGGGACACTGGAGACTGCTGAGGAAAGGACATACTGCTTCTGGGAGAGGTCTCTGGAGTTAGGAGACAGCAGAGTGATCACAGCAGTGGCAGCTGAACAATCAACTAGGGAACATCCTTCCTGGCCACGACTTCCGCCCACGGTAGCCCTCTGCACAAAATGCAGGAATCTGAAATTCCAGCTGACTTGGGTAAGAGTTTGTCTAGAGGGCTTTTTGATTGGCTGTGACGTAGAGAACTGAAGGGAATATATTTTTTTTACACCTGCAACTTCATAACAAAAACTGACAATGTCTTAGGATTAAACCAAGACAGTTAAACATAAATAAAAGGTTTCTCCTAATAGCACATCAAATCCAAGTTCCTGGGAGGAGATTAATGTTTTCTTATTTAAAATAATAATCCATGCTGGAGTTCTTTGGCGAGAGAGCTTTGTGACCTCAGATTTGCTCTAAGGAATTTTTTTCTTAATGTTGTGATGAAAATATCCACTTGATTCAAATGACATTTTACTACTTGCCCTCAAGTCCAAGTGCAGTCCCTTGAGAGAAAAAGCAATTTATGACAAATTTTATTTTCTTAAAATAATGTTTTAGGGCTGGAGGAATGGCTCAGCGGTTAAAGCGCTTCCCTAGCAAGTGCTAAATCAAGCGCTAAATATCAGAGCTTGATCCCCTAGCAACACATAAGCCGGGCATTGTGGTGCATGCCTGTAATGCCAGCACTGGAGAGGCTAAGACAGAAGGACTGCCATGAGTCCAAGGCTAGCCTGGGCTACAGAGTGACATCCTGTCTCAAATTAAAAAAAAAAAAGTTTTAATGGTCACCAATGTAAAAATATCAAGTCTCTGCTCACACGAAAGTGATTAAGAATAGTACTGGGGAAGGAAGCAGAACATTCGTGAGCAGACTTAGGTCCTTCTTCTTCCCAGATAACATGGCTTTGTTCATGAGTCCTAAGTTTCCTCAGTTCTATTCTCTCAGTACACAAAGACATGAAGGCTAAATCACTGCGCAGGTCAGATGTAGCAATGTTTGTTCAGCATGAAACAGTAAGCACTTAAAATGTCATAGCGATTGTCAATATTTTAAATAATAAGTGCTTTTGAAGGCTCTGCTTCATGTTTTCTGAGGGTCTAGTCTGCATGGAGACCCACAAGACATTGGCAAGAATGATGATATGAAGTAGTCCAACTTAAACTCACCGTTGAGAAGGGGGTATTAGATGCTGAAAAGAAAGTCACCAAAGGTACCAATATCATTCCAACATGAGGATGCTAGGGGCTACATGCTGCAAGTTCCTACAATATTGACTTACTGAGGCAAACACCTGTCATACAAATAGATTTATCACATGGCAATGTTTATCATAAAAAGCAAAACAAAAACTGCTTGAGATTTATGTTTTTCAGATTAAAAGAAAATCAGTGACACAATGACACCATATAGTGTGTGTCACGCTGCCGGTGAAATAGCATCCCATAACCTAACACATCAGTGCTCCTGAAACAAAGTGTCTAAATATTCACATACAGTGGAATATACAGACACAAAATAGCTTCATATCTGTTAAAATTAGGTTTTGCCAGGTGTTTGCTATGAATTTTTAAAGAATTTCTTTCTAGATGTTTCCTTTTTTGAAGCTGTAGGTTAGGGATTAGGGATATAAAGTATACCTATCTCAGATATGGTACTGAAAGCAAACTGCGTAAAGATATACAAAAAAGATATTAAGTGCACAAGATATAAACCAAGATTTAAAAAGTAACATTGGTTATAACAGGACTGAGTTAAAAACAACCTGAGAATATATCCAGGAAGAAAACATTAATACAGTGCACGAAATCTATCCTGCAGAATACTCTTCACCCATATCAAAAAGTGAGCTCTTCAGCAAAGAGTTTCCTCAAGCTCAGCACTAGGCTGGATAATTCTTTGCTGTAGGGGACTGTCCTGTGCATCACAGAATATTCAGCAACATTTCTGATCTACATTCACTAGATGCCACTCCCTTCCATTCCGTTCATGACAATCAAAAAAAAAAAAACTTGAACATCGCCAGATATCACCTGAGGTGGGGGGTCAGAGAGGTAAACTTGGCTCTAGACAAGAACAAACAGAACTAGTCACAAACACACACACACACTCACACACACACACACACACACACACACACACACACACACACACATGAATTTCTGGTACACTGATAAATGAGGTAAAGACAAGATACAGCGTAGCATTTATTACCTAAAATTTATCTAGGCGGGGAAATATACCATAACTGAATAAGTAGAGAAAAAACCTGCATAGTTATGCCAAAAATTATTTATGAACACATCAAGAAAATGAATTCATCTACTTTATCTAGATACTTTTTAAATTTGCTAAATTTTTATTTCATTAATATGGTTTCTAGAAATAAACATGATACATAATTTAATAATAAGGGCAAAAGCTTAAAGCTGAATAGAGAAATCTTGGAAAAGGAGGATGGGTTGGTCGGGACAAGGAAAGGCCCTCTTTCAAGGCTGATGTCCAGCAGAGCCCACAAGACGCCACACCTGCCAGCAGCTGCTTCCAGCACCCTGGCCTATAAGAGGCTGAAACCATTGTCCAACCATCAGACTGTAAATTACTGCAGTCCTTTACCTGCTCATTCTGTGATCCTCTAACTGTATTCTGAGGATTTCTTTCTTTCTTTCTTTTTTTCTTTTTGTTGTTGCTGAGGCAGAAATTAAAGAATTCCTGCCAGGATTCAGCTGAAAGAACAAGTGCTGAAAGATTCAGTTCTATTTCCACCTACTGGTAGGAAAAAAGATAACAATGTACAGTTCAGAAAAAGAGGCATGACCTTGAATGTTTAAGCTCACATTGGTGCCTCCTGCCCTGAAAAAACTTTGTCCTCCTACCTTGTGCTGCAAGGCAGCAATATGTCGGTAACACAAGTGTCATTGACTCAAAAGATCTGGAGTTATCATCTTATCAACCATCTGTTTTTATTCTAGATGGAGAATTCTTTCAGGAAAACACATAACATCATCTTTGTTATACTAGTACTTAACACTCTCTTTAATAAGGATATTTCCTGCCTTTTTATTTACTTTCTGCTTTCATAAAGTTCTTGTGAGCACCCCAGAGGCAGCTCAGCATGATGGGGGCGGGAGGGAACAACCTCTATGGTCAGAAACACCTGGATTCCTGCCTCAGACTTTCCCATGTCCCAGCAGCTGACCTTGAACACGTCACTCAACATTTCCAAGCCATCATTTCCCTTCCTATAAAGCAGACAACCTAATGTTACCATCTCGTGTGGCTGTTGAAAAGACTCAAATGAGCTCTGATATTGACTCATAGGAAATAATCATTAGCTATTCTCACTGGTCAATAATTCCATCAATTCCCCATAAGGAAAAGTGAGGCAAAGGGTGATGCTAAAAAGGAAAGGAGCTCTCAACAGCCCACCACACTCCAGATTTCACTCCCTCACCCCAGGTCATGGTGCAGGCCTCCCAAAACTCCCTGCTGCTTTGGCCTCACTCAGGAAAAGGATGTCACTTGTCGTCCTAAATGAAATACCAGCGTATTTGTCTCATGACACACATTTCCAGTCACATCATCTAAACAGTCTCCACACTCAAAGGTACACTCTGCTCAAAAGCAGCTAGACATGGTACCAACCCTTTCGATTGCATAGCACTGTTTAGTAAGACAGAGTGCCAGCAGCTTCATCAGTAGGAGGGCTCAGTCTTCCACCATGAATAACTCCCAAGTCCACATTCACGGACTGTCACCTAATTTTTCACTGATTATATTTTCTTAAGTAAATCAACATGAACTTCAGAAAGTTTGAACAAGACAGAAAATTTCCTCAGCCTGGTACTGTAAAATAACTTATTGCTGGTACCAAAAAAATGTCTTCTTAGGGTCAATCATGCAAAAAGAATGCTCCTACTGCTTACAGTGAGTGTACCAGACAATGGTGAGGAGAAGGTGAACGCAGCACATGCTGCCCCAAGAGGGCTCTGAGTCCAGCTGAGATGTGGACGTGAGCTCAGCTAATAATGAGCCATTCGGCTAATGGTGCAAAAAGCCAAGTGCCACAGAATCAAGGAAACAGAGTAGTGATAATGGCGGATGTGGAGGTTCAGGTTAAGACTGCACAGGAAAAGTACAAAAGGCAAAGATGGCAAGGAGAGAAGCGAATCCATAGGGAACTAGAACAGGAAGAACAGAGGTCCAGTCACTTGTAATTCTGCTGACTTTGTGGAAAGCATTATGTGTACATCCATATTGCAAGGGTAGATTGTTTATTTAATAAAAACTTATTTACATAGATGCCTCATTTACTATTCTGAAAATTATTCTTCAAAAAAAAAAATCAATGCTTAAGCTCTGCAAAATCCATCAATGGATACTGGGGTCTAGAGAAAGAAAGCAATTAACATCAATAAATGGACTAATGTCACCTTTCTAAGGCACATGTATCTAAGCATTAGTTAGATGTTGGAGTCTCCCTATGAAGTTCATATTCTAGCAACACAGCGTCACAATGCACTCAAATGACTATACCAGTGCTTTTATAAGTGGTTATTTACATTTATCACTTAATAAAATTTTCCATAATGTAGTCCCATTGAAAGGCAAAATTCACTAACATGACCAAATAGACTATACAAACATGAAACACGTTTTACTGCATGCCACCTATGAGCAACTGGTACAATTGCCTGGGACACTCACTGCATTATAAGAATTTTTAGACCCTTCAAACATATAGAGTCTAACTGGGGATATAGCTTAATGATGAGGCATCTGCCTAACATGCAAAAGGCCCTGGGTTTGATTTGTAGCACCACAAAAAGACACAACGCAGCAACAAACAACAACGAAATACCCCAAAATATCATAGTGATTAGTAGTAATATCTGCCAGAGACATAGAGGGTTGGTGGCAGTATATGTGCCCAGCACTGCCACTGCTAGCCTCAAACATTAAAGAAAGGAAAACAAATTAATCAGTTGGCTCCTATTTATTGAGTAGTAAAATCTCTCCCAATGTATTTTCTCTTCACTGTGTCCTATCATTTCTGCACCTTCACTCTTACATGGAAATACCTCCCTTCTGACCTCTTCCCACACATCCTCACTCAGGACTTGCTTTTCACGAAGCCACTCCTCACAAGTACCAGTCCTCCCTAAGCTCCAAATGACTTCAGACATATGAGCAGTTTATAATTTAGTTATTTGAAAATCAGAGCATGTTTTCCCCAAAAAAGGTAACTTAAATATTAGTTGGTATCATACATTAGTCTAATGAAATCTAAGTAATGAGGTAAATTTAATGAGTTTGCCAGAACTTTCCTTTGAAGACTGCCTATGATGAACTAATTAGGAGATAGGCTTGCTGAGCCTGACACAGATGGATGAAGACAGGAGCCAGGATTGGTGGGTGCTCCCTGGGGAATAAAGAGGGGAAGAGGGAGTACTCTTGGTGCCATTTGGCAGGAACTCTGCTTTAAAAATATCAGAGGAAGAGAGTTACGGTTTGGATCTAGAATGCTCCCTGAAAGTGTCACGCATTTATATGCTGTGGAGTATCTCTGGATTCCATGAGCTTTTAAGAGGTAGGGTCTGTGGGCTGGAGGAACGGCTCAGCAGTTAAAGCACTTGCTTAGCAAGCGCTAAGTACCCGAGTTCGATTCCCCAGCACCACATAAGCTAGGTGTGGTGGCGCACGTCTGTAATCTCAGCACTTGGGAGGCTGAGGCAGGAGGATTGTCCTGGGTCCAAGGCCAGCCTGGGCTCCATAGTGAGTTCAGGACCAGCCTGGACTACAGAGTGAGGCCCTGTCTCATGATCTCTCTGAAATGAGAGTTCCAGAGCACAACTCCTATGGAACTTAAAACGAAAAACAAAGTGAAACAGAGGGGTTGGGTAGGGGAGGAGGGAGGGAGGGAGGGTAGGGGAAGGGACAAAAGGGAAGTGGGAAAGCCCTTTTCACCTTGACAAGCTACATATGTGCATAAAAGGCTCAAATCCATTGTAAACCTTAAATTTTGTACACATACATAGGGGGAAAAAAAGAGGTAGGGCCAGGCTGGTGTTTGACTCAGAAAGAGTAGATCACGGGGACACAACATGGAAAGGTATACACTAACTCTGCCCTTTCTCACATACTTGGCTTCCTATCTACTATGAAAAATGAACTTTTCCTCTCTTAAGTTACAGATCTTGGGTGTTTATCTCAGTTACCTTTTTCATTGCTGTGACTAAATACCCAACATGCACAAATCAGGGAAGCAAAAGTTTCCTTTAGCTCACAGTTTCAGAAGGTTACAGTCCATTTATGGGCAGCTGGCAACGGTGGAAGCACACGGCAGAAGGAGAGGTGGAGGCAGCTTCTTACAACATTGCAAACAGGAAGCCAAGTCAAGTCCAGCCAAGTCCCCAAAGGAAGGCAGAAAGCAGCATATATCTTTCCAGGTCCCAACCCAGTGATCTGCCCCTTCTGGGTCCAGACTCAGTGTTCTGCACTTTTTGGATTTCAACCCTCAAACTACCACATACCTGTAATTCAATCCACATGCCTATAATCTAATCCATGTGCCCATACAGCGTTCCACCCCTCCAGACTAGGCCCCATCTTTTAACAGCAAATGGCTCCATGGAAAATACATAGTACCCAAATACATGAGGCTTCTGGGATACATTCCAAATCTAAACCACAATAGTGTTCCTTCCCAGAAATGGAAAAATAACTAAGACAGAAATTGGTACTGGAAGTGGGGTCATTGCTATGACTTTACCTGATGATATGGTTTACAAGCATTGAAATTGGTTTGCAGGAAGAGTTTCGAAGATTTGAAGATGCCAGCTAGAGAAGACTTAGAATGTTATAAGCCAGGCTTGTTGGGAGATTCTGGTCATAGTCTGAGGACCAGAATGCCAACAGAAGTGTGGATTGCAAAGGGCAAGCTCAAGAAGCTGCAGGTGGGGGAGAACTCTATTGGCAATTGATCTAGAAACCAGGCACACAATTCTATGGTGAAAAGTATGTTGGCACTTTCCCCTGTCCTGAGACTGCCTAAAGCTAAGATTGAGGGTAGTAGACTACTTAATCTGGTGGAGGAAATTTCAGGGCAGTCCAATGTTCAGGCTATTCTATTTACTTCTTTGAGCTAGCTCTATTTTGCTTTTGTTGTTGTTGTTTGGTTTGTTTGCTTTTGGTTTTGCTTTGTTTTGAGACACGGTCTCATTCAGCAGTCCAGGCTGGTTCCGAACTCACTATGGAGCACAGACTGACCCTGGACTCAAGACAATCCACCTGCTGGGACTACAGGCATGCATGAGCATGCCCAGCTTTTATGGTGCTGGGGAATTGAACTCTGGTACTTACCTAGTGTTTGCTAGGCAAGTGATTTAACCACTGAGCTAATAATCCTCCAGTCCAGCCAGCTCTATTTTGAAAATCAGGAAAACATGGCAGAGGAAAAAAGATGTAAAGAGCTTACACTTTTGCCAGAAAGGAAATAACTTCGAAGTTGGAGAAAGTGATCACAGAGTTTATGAGAGATTAGTATTTTCTTTTTTTAAAGTTAGGGGATCTACATTAGAACTAAAAAAGAGATGCCTGGGGGCATCCAGGAATCAGGAAGATCCTGCCCTTTATTCACTCAAGAGTGCAAAGATAAAAGACTTTGCTCCCAGAAGAGCACCCCAGGGGATTCTGCAGGGCCAATGAGGAAAATGTCTACTAGTGTTCAGGCATCCAGGCACTTCAATCTTGCTACAGTCTTTGCCCAAGGCGGCCAGACTGTAGCTCACCCAAATGGCAGACCTTGGCATTAACAAAATCATGCTGGCTTCACAGGCATGCAGAATGGAAGAGTTGTGGGGTCAGGAAAGGTTCCAGCCAGATTTCAGAAGAAGGCTTTGGAGGCCCATGAAAGGACAGTGCATGAAGTTGTGAAGTGAAGCCTAAAGTGTAATAGAGACCCCAAATTTTATAGATGCCAGGAATGTGGATTGTTTGCAGACAAGGGCTACAGGCTGTGAGAAGAGCCAGCCCACAAGAGAAGACAAATTCATGTGGCGTTACGATTACAGACATCAAGTTATACTACAAAGCAAAAGTTTAAAAACTATATCTTAGTGGCACAATAAAACACATGCCTACCAATAGAACTGAACTGAGGATGTAGAGACCAATTCAAATACCCTCAGCTATCTGATCTTTAATAAGGAAGTCAAACGCATATGTTGGAAAAAAGGATAGCCTCTTCAATAAATGGTACAATGAGACTGGATATCCACTTGCAGAAGAATGAATCTAGACACACACCTCTCACCATGCACCAAAATCAAATCAAAGTGAATCAAAGACCTAGATATTAAAACTGAAACATTGAACATTATGGAAGACAAACCAGATCACAATTATTTCATAGAACTTAATGTAGGGAAGAGTGGAAACTGGAGGAGAGAGGGAAGAGAGAAAGAAAGGATTTGTAACTTTACCACAATATGTATGTGCACAAAATACTCAAGATCAGTGTAAACTTTACAAATTGCACTTATACATATCAATAAAATGGGGGAAAATTAGGCAAAAAATCTAAAAGATACAGGTGAAGGCAAGGACTTTCTTAATAAGACACCCATTGCTAAAGAAATAGCCCCCAGAATCAACAAATGGAATTACATCAAATTAGAAAGTTTCTGTATGGCAAAGGACATTATCAACAGAAGAGATAACTGACAAAACGGGAAAAACTATTTACCACCAGAAATAGGAGGTTAATAACTAGACTACACAAGGAACTGAAGAGAAACGGACCTGTCAAATTCAAAGACCCAATTACAAAATAGGCAACAGAAATGAATAGGCAGTTTTCAGATGAAGTTCAAATGGCCAGTAAATACATGAAAATATGTTCAATAACCTCAGCCATTAGAGAAATGCAAATCAAAACATCACTTACCCACAGAGAGAATGGTGTACATCAAGAAATCGAACAGCAATCAGTTCTGGTGAGGTGGTGGGAAAAAAGTAGCCCTCTTCTGCTGCTTTTTGGAATGTTAACTGGTACAACTACTATGGAGTGCAGTATGGAAATTCCTCAAAAGGCTGAAAATAAATATCCCTTTCGATCCAGTGATACTTCTAGGAATCTTTCCAAAAGAGTTAAAAGCATCACACAGAAGAGATACATGCATACCTATGTTCATAGCAGCACAATATCTAAAATGAGGAAGATACCAAAATACCCATCAACAGACCAATGGATACATAAATTTGTGGTATACGTACACAATGGAGTACTTACTACTCATCTATAAAGTCAGATAGTTTTGAGACTTTTGTAGGTAAACAGAGGCAACTTGAGACTATTATACTCAGCTAAGTGAGTCAGATGCACAAAGTTAAATGGTGAATGGTTTCTCTAAGATGAGAAGCCCAGAATACAGTCATTTCATAAAACTAAACTGGAAGGGGGATAGTGGGAACTGGAGGAGATAGGGAGGGTGTCTGAGGGTCAAAAAGGGAGAGGGGAAGTTTTGTAATTTTGACATGATATACATGTGCACAAAATATTCAAGTTCATTGTAAACATTATGTATCACATGTGTACCTATAAATAAAATGGGGATGAAAAAAGAGAGAAGATCCAAAAGTTGTAGCCAGAGGCAATGCCATAGGAGTGGGATTGATTAGGGTCTCTGGAGCTCATATCTTGCCATATTGTGGCCCAGGTGCTAGTCAAGGAGCTACAGGATTTAATAGAATTAGAGGATTTGGTTATTGGCCTGCTGGGTTTCATTCTTGCTTTGGTCTGATGGCTTACTGTTCTCGTGTTCCTCCCTTTTGGTATGAAAAAGTTTACCCTGTGTCCTTGTATGTTGGAAGTGTTTAACTTTTCCTTGATTTTCACAGAAGTTCACAGCGAACAGTTTGCCTTGAGTCTCAAGGGAAACACTGGGCTTGGACTTTTTGGCAGTCCTGGAACTGCCACGATTCTGGCACCTCTTAGAGACAGTGGAGTGAGCAGATCTCTGGTCTCTGTTATGTGCTTCCACCACTGCTAGCTGCCTATATGGGAAATGTTCTGAAAGTGTGAGCTAAAATAAATCCTTCCTCCCTTAAGTTGTTGATGTACAGTATTTTGTCCCAGCAATGAATAAGTAACTAAGACAGATCTGGAAAGACCTCCCCCAAACCTCATGTTTTTGGATGTGGTGCAATATGTCTGGATTCCATGCGCTGTCAGGAGGTGGCCCTGATCAGAAGAGGCAGATCCCTGGGGCTTGACTCAGAAGGGGCATATCATTGGAGCTCGACTTGGAAGGTGTGGATTGCTGGGAATGACCTGGGATAGTAATGCTAACTCTAACTTTCCTCACTTACTTGGCTTCCTGCCTACCCTGCTATGAATGGCTTTTCTACAACTAGGCCTGTGCTATGTGCTTCCACCATTCTTAAGTGTCTATGAGTGGACTGAGACTTTCTGAAAGTGGGATTTAAAATAAATCTTTCCTCTCTTAAGTTATGAATATAGGTATTCTATCCTAGCAATGAAAAAGTAACTAAGACAAGGAATCCCAGTTATAATGGAGGAAAGGTGATGCAAGTTCTCTCTTCAAAAGCATTCCAGGATCTCTGGCCATATATCTACACTGCTGACCAACATTTCTGGATGGGTGAGTATTTTTAGGGAGAGCCAAAAAGTATGGGAACCTGGTTATATAACTTCATTTTTATATGATTCTTGTCATTACACGATGTTATGCTTTAGATTTGGAATATTTCACAGAAGCCTCATGTATTTGGAAGATGACTGGATCACGGCAGTTAACTGAATCCAGTGGATTAAGCCACTGGTAATTTCCTGTGCTTTCTAGGTGTGTTGGGGGGCAATGTTTGAAGGAATGAGTCTCTGGGGGCCTAACATGAAAGGATAAGTATACTTGTCCCTGGCTTTTTCTATGTCTCTGCTTCTTGTTGCAGTACTCTGAAGAGTATTCTCCAGCTAGGCCCCCTGCAAAGCCCTTCCACCATTCCCAGCCAACCACCAACCATGCATGGGCTAAGACCTCAGACCTGTGAGCTAAAATAAGACTTTCCTCCCTTAAGATGGGTCGTGGGTATTATGTTCTAGCAATGAGAAAGTGACTCAGACAAATGAAAAACAAGAATATAAGACTCTTGCTTTTTGTTTTTTTCCACTAGATTGGACTGTGGGCCTTCACTCTGAACAATATACCTCAGCCCCCCCCCCCTTTTTGGTTTGATTTTCCATGATGGTCTTGCTAAATCACGAGATTACTCAGGCTGGGCTTAGACTTGAGATCCTCATGCCTTTACCTCCCAGAGTACTGGGATTATACAGCCACCAGCCCAGCTCTACTGCAATTCTAAGAATAACATAGACGAAAGAGAAAAAATAAGCAAAAATAGAGAGTACAGAAATGGGAAAACAAGAATGAATATAACAGAGAAAGGAGGAGGATAAAGTGTTAACAAAGCGAAGGAAGCAACCAGGTAGCAAATGAAGAAATTTTCTGCTGTGACCAGGGGAGGTGGAAAGAGACAGACAGAAAAGAAAGAGAGTCCACATACGCTGTGGGAAGGATGGAAGGGCACCCGAGGTGAGCAGGCAGTTGGAGGGGTAGGAGTGGCAAGAAATGAGAACGGTTCCCGAGAGGAAGGGGCTGCACAAGAGCCTCCTTTTCCAGAGGAAGAAGAAAGTGAAAGACCTGTGAATCAAGCTCAAGCTGATATCGCTGGCAGAAAGATGCCCTATATCACGCCAGTGTGGCCTCAGGGTGTGAAAAGATCAGGGAAGCAGGATGCCAGCACAGTATCTCTGCCAGTCCAGCAGGTCTGTGCATGGGATAGGCCCAAGTCAGATGCCAAGTCCTGGCAGAGAAGGTGTTAGTTGCACAGAACAGATGGAATGCTTGAGACCAGGCCACAGACCCAATCTTATCAGCCATCTGATCTTAGCTGATTTGTCTTCCTGGACTTCCCTGGGTTCATCTGTGAAATGGGGACAATAATGTCTCCTTCCTGGTTTGGTGGCAAGATTAAGGCATCAATGAGTAGGAAGTGTCTGGCAAGGTGAGCAGTACACAGTACGTTGTAAGTCCCTGTAAGGCAGGAAGAACTGCTGCTGGCTGTTGTGATCAAGGGAGACTTCATAGACAAATGGAGTCCTAAAGAGAAATAGAATTTGAAGACAGAGAAGAGTGGGGAATTGAGTCTGGAGGTATAGGGAGTCCTACAGCATGTAAGACAGGGCTAGAGGCACAGAAGCAACCGTGAGCCCAGATCTTCTGTCTTTGAGGACCAGGGTGCAGACTTCCCCAGTTAACACACATAGAAGGAATGGTCAGGAGAATCATGTAACCTGTAGGGACACTGGATCCTGGAAAAGCTGGTAAGTTTTGCTCAAAACAGCATTTCTCCAAGCTAAGGAATAACCTGTTGACAATGCTTAGGAAGCAACTGACCTAGTAACTGGGCAATTAGAACTTAGAATGAGGAAAGGGAGAGAAAGGAGCAGTTGAGAGGCAGCAGGAAGGAGAACAGCCTGCTTACCCGGGAAGTCAGCCTCTGGGAAAGGGAGGGAAGTGGCTCCTTCTGCTCAGGTTGAAGCCATTAGGAGAAGGTGTGTGTTTAGAGAGGACACAGGGCCCTGAAGCGCCCCTTACACCGATGTTCTTAACAGAGTTGCTTAGCAGACATTTGTTGGGATGAAGAAAAACTGATTCTTTATTAACAAGAAAACCATCACCTCATGTTTCATGCTTGAAAGTAAGGAATTGTCTTTCTAAGGCAGGCACCTTAATGGTTCAGACAAATAGGTAATTCGTTACCATGCCACGCATTTTTCAGTTTCTAAATCTCTTGACAGGACCTATCCGTGACAGATGACCACTTGCTGAATTGAGGCTGATGCCTGTGGCTGTTCATCTCCCTTAGCCCTTAGAGGCATGCCTTGAGCATTTTTTTGCCTGAAGCAAGGATACTTCCAGGGAAAAGGTCAATTCTTCTTCCTTTGTCATTTTAGAAGTTGCCTATAGCACACTCAGTTAACTAGCCCTTTATGTCCAATATATTCTAGAAATATTTCAGTATCTTATGGAGCCCCCAGAGAACTTTATATTGATCTGGCTTTGGTTGGGCCCCTTCCACATCTCAAAAGACGCATTCCTTAAATCATGGCCCCTATCCATTTGTTTGTACAGCCTGTGGCTTCAAGAAAGAGGCAGGACTGGGTCAGATGCTGTCAAAGCATTTCCCTGCAAATACACGGCCTTAGCTTCCTGTGCTGTAGTTCACAAATCCTCACTCTGGCTATTAACCTGAATCAGACTTAGGACTTTCTCAAATTCCCGCTATCCAGTTCTCCTTCACTATTCTGAGTAGAGTTTCGCTTTGGGTCCTGACTTCAAAAGGTATTCAATCCCTAGCTATTTGTATTATGCCACTTCCTCAAAATGAATAGAGTGGCTTGCTGTATGTTTGTGTGTGGACACTTCTATCTCATTAAAGTTTCATATTCCTCTAGAAAGCATCCTGAAACAATAAGGAAAAAGATGTGCTTTGGAGTCAGGCAAATTCTGCACTGAAATTATGGCACAGATTAGGACTTGTGGGAAGTAACCTAGCTTCTATGAATAGTTAGCATTCTCAATTACAAAGAGGGGATGTTGTAAGATTCCTTTTCCCTTCACTTTTCCTTCATCGTCTATTAAATACCTACTTGGCCAAGCTTTGTGCCAAGTACTGGGTCAGGGCAAGGCAAGAGTGAGCAAAAGGTAAATTCCTCCAGTTCTTGGAGAGTTTATGGCTTAGGAGAAGAAGATAGTGGTACTGGCTCTATCAGGTTCTATGGCAGAGTAGTCCAGCAGTTGAAAGCCAGATTGCCTGGATTCTAATTCTGGCTCCACCAGTTATTGGCAGGGTAATGGTAATCCAGTGCAACCCTACTTTTCCTCTCTGGCCCTCAGTGTCATCATCTGTAACATTAGGGTAAAGGTTGTTATTAAGACTTCATTAGATACCACATGCAGAAGTCTCAGTGTCAGGCATAGTAAGCACTCACACACATTAGCTGGCTGAAGAGGGGCTTCTTTGGAATAACAAACACGGAAACAAAGAGAAGGAAGCAGCCAGGGACCCACAGTCTCCTTTGGGGGCATGACCCTTGTGACCTAAGAACCTCCTACAAGGCCCCACTTCTCAAAGCCTCACATCCTCCCAAAAGCACCACTCTAAAGACTACATTTTGAATACATGCCTTTTGGGGAGCGTTTAACAATTGAGCTACAGTGCTTGGGTTTAGTTTTGCAGTTTTTAGTGGTCAAGAGCATTCGAGATATGACAGACTATGTGGGCAAGGAAATGGAGCAATGACATGAGCACAGAAACAGACTAGGGGCAGGGCCTACAATCTGCACAAAGGCTGCAACGGAAGGTCCCACCGGGAGGAGGAAGCCTGGCAGAAGAGGACACCATGAGCACAAGTGTTTAGCCCTGTCCCAGTTTAGAAACTATAGCCTCTGTTACCATACTCTTTCACCTCTGACACCCAATTTCCTTCTGTTTCTATTGCTATTGCTTCATGCCTAGAGGCTGACCAGTATAGACTGTACCACAGCTCCCTTGCCCTTGTCCAGTGACAAGGGGAGTACTAACATGGGTTCAGAGGGAAGACACAGAGGGAAGGACAGTATTATCATCCTGTGTCCTTTCCTTCCACTTACTGTAGGTTAATTTCCTCTCTCCACTAATCACAAGTGTGGCCAGGTAGCCCTTTCTCTCTGTACAAGATGCTCCTCCCTCCTCCTAACTTCACACCACCCCTGTATCCTGTGGCTAGCCTGATGCTCTGACTCTTTTTTTTTGTGTCTCACATACTGCCACACCTTTGTAAATAGCCCTTAAATAATAGGCGCTCCTCAAACTATCCATTTTGATGTGCCAATGTGTATCCTGCCTTGAATCTGACTAGGGAACACAGACAGTTGCATCTTGGAGCTTTTGGTTCTTAGGCAGAAGATGGTTTGGAAGCAGCAAAAACAAAGGCCAACCTTTTAGTGGCACTTCCCAAATCACGACCTGCAGCTAAATGTGGGGCGTGGGGTAGAGAGGGATGCAAGGGGACATTTTATAATTGCTTGATGGAGTCGAGACAAGACCGGATTCACCACCTAAGGATTTCACTTTGAAACCTGTCTTCAGCAGTCATTAGCAGTTCGTGTATAGAAACAGAAAAGGCAGCAGATGGGTTTATCCCAGCTGGGAGGGCTGTAGATGGCTGGAATGGAAAGACAGGGACCTGAGATGCTGAAAGCACACCCAAGCATGGGAGGAGCTGCACAAAAACGGCCTGGGAGCATCTAGGGTGCTGTCCTTGGTCCTGAACTAACACTGCACACATGGTCATGGCTCCTTGGCTGTGAAGAAGAGAGTAGATTCGTAGAAGTTCCCTCACCCCGTCCCCCCCATTAACACTCCCATCATTCTAAACTGAAAGTCTCATTAGCTCATGCTCCCAAGCCCACAATACCATGAATGATGTGAATAAGGAGGTCTAAACGCTGCATATCATCCTTTGGAAAGATACAAACTTAACAGTTACACATACCAGTTAAGGCATTAATATTTACTCATAGCTTTCTGTAGGCCAAACACTGTGCTAAATGCAAGGTACAGAGGATTTTAAAAAGAGAAAACCATTTCCTAAGTCAAATCTTAATTTGTTTTTTTTTTTTTTTGAACATCAGAGGGGCCATTACCCCTTCCTTTCCCTATATATCTTTTATCCCCAGCTCCATCTGCCATAAAAAGTGTTCTCTACAAAATGTCTTCCCCCAAGTTAGTGCTCTGTCCACAAACACCTTTTTGATTTCTACTCTTCTCCCCTCGATGTCCATATTCTGTAGATGAACTTGACTTCCCTCTCAGCTAGACACAGCACCACTCCTTCAGAAAGAGAAAACGAGATACTGAACCACAAGCAGACTTACCTTTAGCAGATTAAAGGAAAAGGAATACGGTGGACATACCAATTTCTGTGCCATAGTGATACCTAGAATGTCCTGCCTCAAAAGAGAAGGAGGCCATCTCACCGACTGCAGCACCTGGGTACAGAACCTTCCACTAGGTAACGTGCAGCCAAAATACCATCTCTGGATTGTTCCCAAGTCCCTGTTGCCCTCTAGCAGTCAAGTATCCTACTCCTCCCAAGTGCTTCAGATCAGCCTTTCGATTGCTGGCAAGCAGTAATCTCCAATAAATTTTGAAAACCATTAAAGGGTTTACTTATTTTGTAGAGTCTAGAGTGATTAAGGACAACTGCTATTTCAGAAATTGTACAATTCCATGGGGAAAGCAAATATGAAGAAGTATATTCTAAGCCTATAACCAGACAAAGGTACACAGAGAATGAGGCTTGTGGAGGTAAAGTCTGCTTGCGTGTGTTAGGCCAGACTGGTGATGGGAAGCCAAGGTCAGGCCTGCTTTCCAGGCAGCAACAGCATGAAGTTTTACACATAGCACATAAGGTCAAGACAAGGCCAGATGTGAGGATGGCTCTAGGACTGGAAAAGAGGATTTGTTTCCCCAGATGGCAAGTGTCTGGTGTAAGCCGTGGCTACAGAGCCAGTGGGTCACAGGGAGGGAAAGGATTACATGGCATCACCCATCCAGTATAATTCAAGGCCTGGGCCCAGATTAACTGATCGCCAATATGCAGGAAACCACATCACAGTGACCAGAGATTGAGGGAAGATAGATATTTACAGAATCTGTGAACAGAATCACACGTTTTTATGAGGGTTAGAAATGGAGTTGAGAGTTCTGTGATGATTCATGTACTTTCCTGGAAACTGCTGTGTTGCAAAGATCTGGTATAAAACACCATGGTGTAGTGAGCGAATTCAGAAAAAAACTGACTGGGCTGGCCAGTAGTCTCTCCCACAACTAAGGGTTCACATAAGCCCCAGAGGCCTTCACTCTCAGATCTCCCAACTATCTGCTTGAGGGAGGGCTGAGAACACTGTGTCTGAAATATAAAGACAACAAAAAGAAAGACACTAAACTAAATCATTAAGTGTTTAATATATACCAGCCATCCTGTGAATTTTGAAGTGAGGTACAAATTCTCATTTAACTATCATATTAGCTCAATAAAATAGGCGCACTAGGTCTAAGCATTTATCAATGTAAAGTCTGATATGTAACTTGCATAAGGTCTTCTGCTAAGGAAGAGAGTTAAGACACAAACTCCAGACACCTGAATCCAGTGCCCACACTCTTAACCATCAAGCTATCAAAATTACTGTAGCTAACCTATAACAAGTGCTTACTCAACATATCAAGTAGTGTTCTTAAATTTATACATTTTTAACTCAATTAATCCTTAGAACTCTGAGGCACAGGAAGATCAAGAGGCCCACACTGGGCTGAGGATATAGTTGAGTGTCCAAGTACCTGCCTGGAATACTCAAGGCCCTGGGTTCAATCCCCAATACCAAAACTGAAAAAAGACACCCCTAACATAAAGAAGCCTACACAGAGGCACATAAAGCCCACACAAAAGCTGTGAAGAGGTTCAGTCTAGATGCTTTGCTCTTCAATACAATGCTGACTCCTCACGTGAGTTGTCCTTTCACATGATGTCATGGGAGGCACACAAAGGTAAAAGCTATCTTGTGCTTGATTTTTAAGGCACTGCAGTTTAGATAGCACTGAGAAAGGCTTTCATTTCCTTATTTAAATCAACATCATCAACAAAGATAGACAATCCTAGGACAGTTCTCGATTGATACAAGTTTATTACCCTTTATCTAATGGCATACATATAATAAGAAAAACCGCTAATATTCTGTGTGGTATTAACTGCTGCTTTTCACTTGTGCCAGACATTTTACTCAGTGGCATGATCTTTAGTAACTTGAGTCCCCCGTGCACAGATAGAAGTGGTAGTTTCCTATTGCCTTTCCAATCTCCACAACTCTTGGCATCTGCCATTTAGGAATCACCTACTTAAGAAAGCAGCTTTATTTGCACCACCAGCCTGCGATAATCATCTTACACAACTGGTTTCTTAAACTTGCCTCAGTGAGAAGCAAGTTTGGAAGAAGTGTGCTCAAGTCACAAGAAAAAATGGTTTTGCTTGTAGTGTGAGACATAGTGGGTACCCATCACCTTTCCTCCATGATTCCCTCCTTCCTGAATCTTTGGGAGGCCAGTGTTCACCCTGTCCTTTGCTTCACAACACAGACTAAGAAAACCAGAATGATTTCATAAAAGCAAAGTTGAAAAGGGACAGATTCTAAGTCCAGTAATGGTGCCTGGGTTTGTTCTAACATTAATGCACCCCAGCTGTAAAAAATATTTCCTACTTTGCAAACTGAATCCAGAAGTTCAATATAAATGCACTAATCTCTGTAATTTTCTTGTAAGAAAAGCCACAGGGTGCTCATTTCTTCAAGGCACAAGGAAGTAAAGTCTTGCCAAGTTCATAAAAACTAAGAAATAGACCTTAAGACAAGCAGATCTTATTTCCTACCTTCGCCTTTACTTTTTGTCTCTATTTTTCTAAATAATTAAGAACTATAACTATTTCTATAAGTTGTAGATCTTGCATAGTTCCATTTCTAATAGTAACAATAACAGTCGTCCCTATCTATTAACTTACTAGATGGCAAGCACTGTATTAAGCCCTTATACGTAAGCCCTCACTTAAGCCTTATAACCACATGAGAAAGAGCAGGAGCACCTCCATTTTATAATGGAGAGAGCTGATGTTTGGATGAGGAAAGTAACCTGAACAGATCAGGAAAGTAGCCAACCTGAATTTCAAAGCCACAGTGCCTCCCACATCATCCAAGACTTGACCTATATACCACATGCCACTAAAAGCATGAAAATCGAAGAAATACTCATGTGGGCATTGTTTTTAGCTACCTTTTCAAGAAGACAAGCAAAAACCACAAATAATACTTTCCCTCTAACTCACTATACCTCAACAGTATGCTAAATTTAACCAAACTCAGGTAATTCCTTCAAAAACCTTGATGAAAATAAACAGAAGCCACCAAGGAGCAGAAAGTGGATACTGCATGCTGAGTGGATGCAGGAACCACTTCTTAATTCACCAAAAATACACCAAGACAGAAAAAAAAAAACCAGGACAATAGCAAAAAATGCTTTGACTGTAATGAATTCACCTTCAAACAAGGCAGAACTTGAGTTAAATGGAGTACAAAGGTATCTGCCCAGTGCTGTTCTAAGTGAGTAAATACTACTAGCACATAACATGAATATTTCTAATGCAGAGGCAACAGAAGCATTTTCTCAGCCCTACTCGCATGTGCTTGCCATGCCAGCTCTATCTGCCTGGCTCAATGCCCCTCCAGATACCAATAGCCCCAATGGAAATAGCCACTTCACCTCCGCACCACCATATCAACGGAGCTCCTCGGCACTGCTGACTGTACTGCTGTCCTCTTCTGAGGTCACCCTGGAGTCACCAACAGTTCTCCCTTCTCTTTCAATAACAGAACTCGTGAGTAATGTATCCCCAGAGCTCTTTCTCTACATTTCTCTAAGATATCAACCTGGCTCTGCCACATCTCTGGCCACTACATCATGGTGCAGGTTTCAGCCTCAGCCTGATCTGTTCTCTGTATCACAGCCTAAGCAGCTGAGCAAACACACCAGATGTGTCTCACAGCTAGTTCTATACCTGTGAACAAACAGGGGTTGCCTATGAGCCCATGCCATTCCAGGTTCTTGCCTCTTCCCTTATCATGGGTCTAATTTTTATCAAGTAAGAAGAACTTGAGAAGAAGAACCCAGGAATAACCAACATGAGGGTCAGTGCTCAGTTTCTGTAGGTTGTCATCTAGAGTGGAATGGGTTTTTAAGTGACACGACTGCCTTTGAGTCACCTGAGCAGATAAAATTGAAACTCCTCGTCTGTGCTCCTGAAGGAAATTTTCATCCACACTCACGTACATAATACCAATAAATTCACTGGTTCACCAAATCGGACTTTGGTGTAATTGTTACTTTGATCTGTCAGCTGTACCCAAACAGGGGCAAACAGACGTTCATTTGTGTCTCCCTAGAAAAGCTTTCATGCCAACACATGACTGTGTATGTCTAGTCAAACTTCTTTTCTCCCTTTTCCTTGCAGTTTGTTATCATTCTTGTGGATCTAACACATAGAATATACAGCACCTTAATTTGTCAATAATCACTGTAACAGTGTATGCTCAAATTTGCATTTGTTTATGTTGTGCTATTCAACATTTCATAAGGTATACCATGATTTAATTGTTTCTCAGAGGCCTAGCAAATGGTTTTCATTTTTTCCCCCATTTTAGTGATATGTATACATGCAAAATTTAAGGTTTACAATGGAGCTGAGCCTTTTATACACATACGTATCATGTCAAGGTGACAAGGGCTTTCCCACTCTCCTTTTGTCCCTCCCCAACTCCTCCCATTCCTTCCTCCTCCCTTACCTGACCTCCAGTTCACTTTGTTTTTCGTTTTAAGTTCCACAGAAGTTATGATCTGGGTCTCTCATGTCAGAGAGCATTCGATGATTCTCCTGCTTCTGACTCACTTCACTAAGCATGATGTTCTCAAGTTTCTTCCATTCATCTGTAAAAGCCTCCACGCTGTTAGACTATTGATGCATAGTATTCCAATGTGTATAAATACCACAGTTTGTGTATCCACTGGTCTGTTGATGGGCATTTTGGTGACTTCCATATTTTACCTATTGTTAGTTGTGCTGCTATGAACATGGGTATACAAATATCTCTGTTGTGTGTTGTTTTGACCTCTTTTGGATATATTCCCAGGAAGGGTGTCACTGGAACGAAGGGGACCATCATTTTTTGTTATTAGTATGGATTTTCTTAATATTTTATTTTAGATAAGGTTAGTGTTTCCCCCAAAATATTAGTAGTACATATTTGTAATAAATAATCACACTCAACTTGAGGAATGAGTGCATGTACATATTGCATCTTGATCACTTTTACTCACCGCTAAAATTCCCCATATCCTCTTTCTCCACAAATCTTTCTATTTGATTCTATTACTCTTTTTCTTTTTTTTTGCAGTTTGGCTTTTTCATATTAGAGATACCATGTAATATGTAATGTTTCATGTCTCATTCATTTCACTTATCATGGTGGTCTATAGGTGTATCCATTCTGTTACAAATGACTCAAATCTGTCTTTATGGCAGAACAGTACTCCATTGGGTGTATATACCACGTCTCCTTTATCCATTCATCTGTTGGTGGCTATATTGCCTGCTTCCAAGATTTAGTTATTAAGAGTTGTACCTATAAAAATGGGTATGCATGTATCCCTGTTTCATGAGTTCTTTAGCCCTTTTGGGAAGATACCCAGAAAGAGGTATATATAGCTGGTATCCTTTCCCTTTTGATGTTTCCTTCCTAATTTCTTTGATCCTGCTATTTTCCTTGTCTCTAAGATTCCCTTAAGTATTTTCTGTGGTGCTGGTTTAATGGTCACAAATTTCTTTATTATGAACATTTTTTTCTATTCAACTGGTACCCAAAAGCAGGAGCAGGATCAGATATACTACTCTCAAATACAGATTTCAAGCCAAAATTGATGAGAAGAAATACAATTTTTTGATACTTGTTTTCTTTCAGAGCTTCAAAAATTTCATCCCAGGCTTTCCTGGCCTTCAAGGTTTGTATCAAGAAATCTGCAGTTACCTGATTGGTTTAACTTGGTAGAATGTCTTCTTCTCTTACTGCTTTTAATCTCTCTCACTGTATCAAATTTCTGATCTTTCCATTAGGGTGTGACATAGTGCGGTTCTTTTCTGGTCAAGGTCATTTGTTGTCCTATATGCTGCTTGCACTTCAATCAGTAATAATTTCTTTTCATAGATCTGGGAAATTTTCTACCATAATTTCAGTGAATAAATTCTTTGTGCTTTTTGGTTGTCCTTTGTTCTTTCTCTCATACCCATAATTATGATGTTGGTTCTTTTTGAGTCATGTAGCAGGTAGTGTTAAATCCACCATTTAATTTGTCTGCCTTGTCTTCAAGGTCTGATACTCTGTCCTAACAACACTCTAGCTGGCTTCCCATGTTTTCAATTGAATTTTTCATATCCTGAATTCAGCTTGATTTCTTTTCAGATTTTCTATTTCTGTACCAAAACATTCCTTCATATCTTGCATTGCTTTACTGTTTGCATCAGTCAGTTTTTGCTGGTATCTTCTAAAACTCACTAAACTTTTTACCAATTAAGACCATTATTTATGCAATAAGTTCTTCTTAAGCTTGCTAAACATCTCTTACTTTTTTTAAGTACGTCTTGTTTGAACTGATTGAACACTTGTTCCACGTGTTTTTTGTCTTCCTTTCCTCTAAGTTACCCTATTTCTGGGCCAATAATATCAGTTTCTGTGGAGCTAGGCAATTATTTAGGTGTCTTATTGTCCTGCTTATTCATGAGTCTACTGATAAGGACTGTAGATCAATTAAGGCCAGAACAAAAGCAAAAATAAAACTGTTCCTACTGTGAAGATTTCTTCAGTTGATTTCCTTAGCATTTTGTTGCATTTGTTTATATTTTGATATTTATGCTTCTATTCAGCCTACTCAGCTCTTAAGTTCAGAGATCTTAGTGACTAACCTTGTGCTGCTTTCCTGATTCCATACATTTTTCAGTGAGGGAAAAATGAACTATAGTAATGTCTGTGACTCAAAGACAAGACAGCTATTGATACACAGTGAAGAGTAAGATCAAACAGCATGCCACCATTAACAGTATAAACTGAATCTGCAGTAATGGTATAATATGATATAAATGAATTATTGACATAGCATAATAACTGAACAAATGTTACCATTATTTCAACCTTAACATTAGAAAGGTGGTCTATTCTATTAATAGCTACTTAAACATACCAAATATTGGCAACACTTCCCCACCAATAACAACAGATGAGAATCTGCAAAAGTCACCATGGCTCAACTAAACGGCTACGTGTTACTAACTCTTCATATACCCTAATCACTATGCCACCACTAATAATAAGAAAGGGATTATCAGTAATGCTACAATGTAAGACAAATAAATTAAGGTCATATCATAATAATCAGCTAAATATTACCAATATTCCCTTCATAACATTAGAAATGCAGTCAATACAATTACTGCAGTTATCTAGACCAAAAAATATTAGTTTATTGAGAAGATTTACTAAGGATTAGGAACTACTAAAGACAACACTATACTGCTCTGAATAACTATTTTAAAAGTATGCATTAATATCCTTGGCATAACTAAACGCAACAAGCTAAAGAGATAAAAACCAGACTAACACAAGTGTCTGGAAATAGGCTATTTTAAAAAGGCAAAAAGAACTCAAAACTAAAATAAAACAAAAACAATGACAACAGTAACAACGAAAAGGCACAAACCCAAAGTCGATATGAGGTTCAGCTGAAATGAGCTTTCACTGTGTTGATTATGGGGATAAGTAGTCTCTATCCTTGTCCTGTGGTGTTGGCGTCCACTGTCCACCAGATATAATGCAGGAGAGAGTAGCACTTGACTGGCAAGCCATGGTTCTTGCTCTTTCCATGTCCAAATCTGCAGAAGTATGCCTTGTCTGAGGTACCTCACTCCAATGGCCCAGCCACGGTACTTTTCTGAATGCATATGAGGGTGAATGGAGGAAGCTGAAAGCTCACTGAGTTCTGCGCTGGGAGGAGGTAGTGTGAAGAACCTAACAGCTTGATGGCCTCCAACCTGGTGTGTTCACACCCTGTCTCCTAGATAGCTCTCTCCCAGCTGTCCTAGCTTCTCTCCTCCGTGGGCAGGGTCCGCTGTCCTCCATGATCTGCCCTTGCTGGACCCTGAATCATGCAGGAGGTGAGCAGTGTGTTCTCCTGTCTCCACGACTCTCTCTTGTGCTAGCTCCTTCCCAGGCATCAGTTAAGAGTGTCACCAAAGTTGCTGGTGTGTGATGTATCTGTGACTTCTTTTACCCAAAGTTATTCAGATGTAAGGTGAGGCTTAAAATTTTTTATAGTAAATGATAAAATTCCATTATATTAGAACAGAAGCTTTAAGTGTAATTACTTCACCCTCCTCATTTTACCAGAGAGGAACTAGCATCCCAGACAGGTTAGGGAATTTGCTCCCAAACACCAGAGTGGATGCCCCCAGCTCTTGGTCATCACCCACTTTTTAGATGATCTACTCAACTCTGCTTAACTTGATTAATGCAGGGAGAGAAATGCAAAAATCAGCATTGGCTGTGGCACACTCAGTCAAGAAAATGTTGGTCTACTACCTTAAACAAATTCTTCACCAAAGAACTCTCCCTATGCTCACGTACCCTTTGACTTTCTAGAGTGGCATGGAAGGAATGGGACTGTGAAATGCAGTGTCTCCCGAACTTGGTATCATGATTGTTTTGCTCAAAAACAAAACAAAACACCTCCTAGAGCTGGAGTTCCACAGAACAATTTTGGGAAAGGTCATTATATATATGTAGTTACTGACATCTCTGCTGGAGAAGTTTCCAATTGGAGATATAGGTGCAACCCTGAAAAAGGAAAAATGATGGCACCCAGGTCCTTCAAATATATACACCAACACCACCAATCCCAAATGTACTTATTGGGTACTTTACAACTGACAACTTTACAAAGCATTTTAACATGTAATAACAAGAAAAAAATGTTAAGTCTCCATTTTACAATGTCTCTTTCTCATCAATAAAAATGACTAGCAGTGTTTCTTTTTCCAATTCACACACACACACACACACACACACACACACACACACACACACTTAAAAAATAGGAAGCATGACAAGGAAATGAATTCTGCTCACAACTGGTAAAAACTCCCACTCCTAAATGAGAACCACAATTCTTGCTGGCACTTTGGCTGTAGCCCTGTAGAAACCTGAGTAGGGAGTACAGCCATGTCATGCCTGCAGAAAATAAGAAGGTAGAGTCACATTGCTGAAAGCCACTACACTTGTAGTTGTTTGTTGTATAGCAACAGAAAACTAACAAAATACTGTTTTTTGCTAAGTTTTCATTCGAAAACTTCAGCAAATGACAAGGTAAGGGCCATGTACACTTCTACGTGGAGTACTGGTTGCTAATCCTTCTAAGAGAAAAGTGCAGGATTAGTATCAAGGAACCACTCACTTCTCCTCTATGAATTTACTTCTGAAGCAATACTTAGAGATGTACACAAAAGACTATGGAGGCATGGAGGAATACAGACATTGAAGATCTGGTAGGGACGAGTTGGGATAAGAACAGCATCAGCCACCAGGGGAGAAGGGGAGCAACTGTGGGGTTAAATTTCATGTTGGTTCTTTTTTTCTAAACTCTTCCTGGAGCCCAGGACTGAGAAGGGAGCGTCTGCATCCTCTTCCTATATGAAATTATATAGAAAGCTTGCTTCTCTCTCTCTCTCTCTCTCTCTCTCTCTCTCTCTCTCTCTCTCTCTCTCTCTCTCTCTCACTCTTTTCTTTCATTTGGCCTAGGTTTGAGTTATCCTATGTGGCTAGAACAACCAACAGTTCTGAGGTCACCCAGAGCTGAACTTTAAGCTGCCTGTTCTCACCTCTCACACTATAAGACTTTCTTAATTATGTCGCCAGACTCTCAGACTCATGTGTTTCCCTCTATGATTTGATAATTTCTACTAAAATTCCCACTACCTGTTTCTTCTACCTAAATTCCGGCAGGGTACAAATCTGAATCTCAAGTTTTGACCACATAATTTTAAAATATTTACTATTAAAAAAATAAAGAAAACCTAATCTGGCCAGCCTCTAAAATGGGCTAGTTTCTGTTTTCCAAATATGCTTTGATTTTTAACTTCATTCAGAGATGAGAAATCTGGCTCTTACTTTTGTCATCCTGGCAGCTCCAGTTCCTGGTTGGAACAAGAAATGCCAAACCCTAACCTGGTTCCGATTCAACAACAGAACCTATTCTCTGTGGCAAGCTGGATCCAGACTCCTACCTTCCCCGTGGAGCTCAAACCATTGTTGAGGACTTGCAAAATGCAAAACACCCAGAGAGTCTACTGGGGAGTGCAAAGGCTACCAGAGAGGTGCAGGTCCCCAATCGAGGAGGTCAGCCAACTTCATACAACTACCATGAAGCAGAGTAAAAATGTCACACACGTCGATGAAGATTCTGAAAACGTGTACAGACTTTGTTTCACTATAGAACACATACTTCTCTGCTTCAGCGCTTCAGAATCCATCACTACTAGCAGTAGTCCCAGAGACCATAACAACAGCAGCTACATTTCACAGAACAAATTCTACGTGCCATATTTAGAGCTTTTCCAGATACCCAATCCTCACAACTCTCTGGATTAGGTGTGATTTTCATTATTCTCAGTTTACAGGGATGCGAAATGGAGGCTCAGGGAGATGAAGTAAATTGCCGACAGCTCCACAGCTAGTTAATGGAGTAACCGGGACTCCTTCCAGGCCCAGCTCTTAAGTACTTGCTAGGCTGCCTGCAAACACATTCCACTATTATGAAAACTCAGAGAAATAGAGCCCTTCCAGAAGTTTCCCTTACAAAAAGAGCTCCTTGGGGTAGTACACTTGGGGCTCGCTGGGAAGGTTTAAATGCATAGCCACGGCAACGCATCAGCAATGGCAAATGGCTTACTCCAGTCCAGGCTGTTTCAACTTGAAAGCATCAAACAAATGTTTAGTCATGGAGTTACAAAATAATAAAATAAAAATGGAAATGAAACCTTGGGGAATAACAGGAATCACACCTCATCTTTAAAGGCAACTCCGAGTTAACCAGGAATAAGACCTGATATTCACTACCTTTATTCCCAAAACAGTAACTAATTTTCAGTCCAAGTAGCAAAAGGCACTTTGCACTTGCTTCATTCCCTTTGTTTTTACTGAAAAGAGGAGGCAGTGGTTGTTGCCTGCCTTTGTGCTTATGGACATAAAATACAGTATGTTTAAACTGCCATTCAGAGCCTAGATTTTTTTCAACCAGTATAATTTCAACTTTCTCCAAAAATATAAAATCTGTGAAAGAAATCACCAATAAAAATACTCCACAGAAAATTTTACAGTCAGGCAGTATAAAGTGATATATTCATCAACTGGACCTCTCCTACCTTTTCCCAGCCTCCCTCTCTATTGCATTCATTTTTTTCCTCAAAGATGTATTTTTTATCTCTTTAAATGTTGATTTTTAGAGGAAAGAATGAAGTAGAAAAATAGCAAGCCGTGTGTGCTATCAAAGGCATCTAGCTTTCTCAGATATAACTAAATTGAACTTTGAAAATGTCATTAGTTCCTCACAGCCTCAGGCTTCCCATGTGGGCATTCTCCATTGAGGTCATCATTGGACAAACCAGTGTGTTTTGTGCAAAGTATTATTGTGGGCATAAAGGGTTACAAAACTAAATGAGAAATCTATTCCTTCAAGGAGCTTAAAACTTAGAAGAATTCATATGAAAATGTCTAGAATCAGAACCAACGCACTTAATGTGGGGATAGGCTAGGGACTGGGAGAAATGAGAAAGGAAGAACTGATCACTTTGTAAACTTTATACACCAATTTTTCTTTGCAAGAAATTTGTATTATTTTTGTATTTTTTAAAATTTTAAGTCTAGTTATGGAAGATTTTATGAAATAAAAATAAAAGGATCCAAGTAGCACGTCAGATGATCCACAGCCTACCTGCAGGTCTGCTGGTGGTTTGCCTGTCACTGCTCGAGTTGAATCTTGTGAGCAAGAGCGCACATGTTTACCCGGCTCGACTGTCCTCAAAAACCGTGAACTGTATTAGTCCGGGGACATGTCAACTCTGAACCCAAGTGACTTTAAGATGTGAATGGAGTGGTTGGTTTTGTGATGAAAAATTACTCCCATAATGCCCAATGGCCTCCAACATTGGCCAATGTTTGATCACATCATCAGAAATTTCCAGCTACTTCTGAGACATATATGATTATCTTCAAAACTTACCCAATGCCGTATCCTTTTGATCAACATAAGTTCTTTTTAGATAGACTGGCTTCTCCTCAAATGAGCAATGGTGATGAAGATGATGTCTGACTACCTACCTAGACCAAGGCATCATGCAGAGTCCGAAAATAGCAAAGTTGTCCTACTCACAAACTGTGAGTCTCTTCTGATATTACAATTCCAATTTCTCCTAAGTAACTTTTTTTTTCTCTTTGAGACAGGGTCTTGCTCTGTAGTCCAGGATGGTCCTGAACTCACTGTGGAACCCAGGATGGCCTTGTGCTCACAGTAGTCCTCCTGCCTCAGACTCCCAAGTGTCAGGATTACAGGCATGTGACACAACACCCAGCCATTATGTGCTGTGGGGGAACTGAATAGGGTCTCATGCTTCCCAGGCAAGTGCTGTAATCACTGAGCTATGCCGATGGTCTCCTAAGTAACTCTTAAGGTCTTATTTGTTAGCTTTGGATTTTGCTTTTATCTCAATATTTTCTAATATATTGTATTCAAATGTCCCATTGTTAGAAAATGAGGGATTCTGAGCCACTACTAATTCACAGAACCTTTTGTATACTAAAGTCCTAATCTGAAAAAGGAGTTGAAATTTAGTCAAAAAGTTTCCATTGCCTAGTCATCTGAAAGTATTAAAAATAAATTAAAATATTAAATATTATTAAATTAAAATACTAATACATTCTGCTTCAACTTCTTCCAAGTGCCCTCTTACACAAGCTGGCAATGGTTAAGGGCAGAGGCACAGAGGTTATTAGCAACCTTGATCCTCTCACTCTATGCACCAGAATTCTAAATGAATGGCCGAGCAGCAGGTGATTGTGCCCATCGACTCCCTTACCTGAACACGCTCTTCCGAGCTGTTTGCTCCCACTTTTCCTGGAACATGACAATAAGGGAATGCAGTGTTTACATCTTTAGGAAAAACTACTCAAATTCCTTGTTCTTTGTAAATAGACTCCAGTAGCTCATAGCTCCAAAACAATAATTTTAAACTTATTTTTTTTGCAAAAACCTTTCAAGCATTGCACACAGAGTTCAATTCATAAAACATAACACAGAGATACACTCACAGAAAAGAACTTGGTATGCTGAATAGTCTAAGAACACTTCACAAAAAGGGACAGAACATATTTAGGTTTTATAAAATGGTCAGAATCTTAAGTACTAGGACAAGTAGCAACATGACAGGAAGAAGCAACTAGCTTAGGGAAGGACTTAGAGACTGATAGGAAATAGTCTACTGCTATTCAAAATAGTCCCAAACTGGGGAAAACCTGCTTGACTGTTCACAGGGGAATGGGAAGCGTAGGACAGTCAAAATGATCTGAGATTGCACAGACTATAACTACATAGACGAAGCTCCAAGACACATATTAGGTAAAAAGACACATACAGAAAAGTCCTTACGCATAATTCATACACACATAGTTCAATGTAGCCCAAATAAATTCATTGTACTAGAAGACAGGCTGGCTGTCCTGTGGGAGGCAGAAAGAGAAGAGACTAGTAAGAGGATCTGGAAAGGCTTCTGGAGTACTAATGTTCCATTGGATTCTGATGCTGGTTTTGTGTCTGTTTACCTTGTGAAATATACTGACCTATATATTTTGAAGGGTTTTTTTTTTAATTTGTCTGTAGGTATATTATACGTTAGTAATAATTTAAAGAGGAGTGAGTGTGCACAGGACCAAAAACCCTGGCATGTCTTAAAAGAAGGTGTTAGGTTTCTTAATGTTGTTTTCATAGTGATGGGTCAAAACCAATGAACTAGAGCCAGAGAAGACCCATGCAGGTATGGAATACTGTAAAAAGGAACCGGTTGCAAGTGTTTGGTTTAGTGCCAATTAGTAAATACGTATTGTTCTTATCATGGAAACACTGAACAAAAGAAGTAAGGGAGTGACAGAGGCAGGACTTAGCACAGTGGCACCTGGACAGAGAAAGGCAGGCAGAGCCTGGGATGGCCTAGGGGAGACCCATGTGGTCTTGGGATTTGTCAAGATTATAAGCTTTACTTGCGATAGGTAAGTTTATAGGTGATTGTTTACTTCACAACTGAAGATGAGGAACCATAAAAGGAAGCAAAAGATAAACAAACTGCTCCTTGCCTCCTATCAACTGATCTTCTCAACAACTTCTTGCAAGTACAGATGGGAATTTTTAACATAAGTACTCTGAAAACAAAACTGGAAAATTCCAGTTCTGTTGGGAGTAACTGCATCACTTGGAATTTTATGTGAAGTAATAAAAAGTAAGCGAGGGAAAGAAATGGCCAAGATGGCCAACGGCCCTTGAAATTAACATTATACTCAGGATAGGTCATGTGGGCTCCTGCAAGTGAGGGAGATGGTCATTTTCTGGTGGCAGAACATTTTGCCTTCTCCTTAGTGGAAGAGAAACAACTGTAGCTCCTGGCAAAGCTGATAACCATCCTCCTCCAGGAAGCCTTCTTAGATCACACAAATCCTGCCTGCTCACAGCCTGTATCCCACAGTATATATTATTCAAGCAGGGCCTCTAGAGAAAAGCCTGTCTAGTAGGAGGTACTAATAGTATTGTGCTTTAAAATTTAGGTTTAAGAATCAAAGAAAAATAACAGTTACATAATGTCAGATACTGTTCTAAGTGCTTAAAAATTCAGAACACTTTTGTTATTATAGGTTGATATTAATCTATAAGAATCTAATAATCATAATAACCCTCAGTGGTAGGCTGAATTATTATCCTCATTTAAAAAATAAATAAAGCTTCACAGAGGTTAAGTAACTTGCACTAGCTCACACAACTGACTAGTCAGTGCAGGGACAGAATTTGAACCCAGGCAGAACTTGCTGTCAAGCTCACACTCTCCATTACATGGGCTTGAGCACTCAATAACACATTAATAGTTGTTATAATTCCATCCATTCAGTTCTACAGCCTAAGGGTCAGAAATAATGCTGGGCATCCTGGAACTGTGCCCCAAAATTGGCTTGAGAGCATCCTGGGTTCCAAGCCTGGTTCTAAAGTTGGTGCCTCCCCAGACAGGGGCAACACCATTGTTTCTCTTTAGACTTCAGTTTTCTTCTCTGTAAAATGAAGGCTTGGACCTGACAGTCTCAAAGGCCTTTCTAGGGTTGATGCTTTATGAGCCTGGAATTCCTGGCTTGCTCCCTTGCAGGCCAGACCATTCAGGCTCTTACCAGGTAAGGTCTTCTCCCTCCTGCTGTGCTCAGTGTCTCTCATTTGGCTCTATTTCCGATAAGTCAGAGAAAAAGAATAAGAGAAAATATCCTTCTGAGAGGCTGGGAGGGATCCTGCAGCTGCTCTGTGTGCTTTGAAGAACTTATGGTCATTAGATAGAGAGAGCTACCTGCCAAGTAAAAGATGGAATGAAACTAGACTAGGGGAGAAATGAACTCACAAACCTGGTTACACTCAACTAAAAGGGCACCTCTGAGAACTTAAAGAACTGACAATGTTATTGCAGAGCCAGCTTCTTAAAGAACTGCAAACCAGACACACAGTGAAGACGAGAACAGGCCAGAAAAAGCAGGAAAAGCCTGACAAACTATGCAGCAGCGAAGGCTACCTACACTCGGGGAAGTGGTGACAGAAATGAGATAGCTCAGGCACATCAGCTTCTACCACCCCCACCAAAAACTCCTCTAGGCCAACTACTGTGTCTTAGGGTCTATGGGCTCAGAATTAGTTGAAATCAACAGAGCCCATACAGTGTGATTAATTTTACCAGAAATTTATGTTTTTATCCTGTTTGAGAGGGGAAGGTTCATAGTCTAAGGAGACCAACGTCCTACTCCTGAGTCTTCCATCACTAGCCAAATGAACCTAGACAAGCAGCTTCACCTGCTTAGGCCTACCTTTGTCACTTTCTCCTTGCTAGGACATAACACCTGACACCTGCAACTTACGAGAAGGAAAGTTTATTTTAGCTCTCAGTTCAGAGGTCCCTGTCAGCCTATGCATGGTCAGTGGGCAATGGCAGCATGGCAGAACAGCCTGGTGAAGGACAGCTGTGAATCCCTTTGCAGTCAGAAAGCAAAGTGTGGGACCGAGAAGGAGCCAGAAGGCAGGGATATGGGCTTCTGGGGCACACCTTTAGTAATCCAGCCCTTCTGATCAGTCCTTGCTGCTTAAGAGCACACGATACGGTTCAATCCTCTGACACAATTAACCCTTATAATCTGATCCCTTTCCAAATGCATGAGGCTTCTGGAGGTCATTCCCATTCCAAACCATAGGCTTTGACTACTTTGTCCATAGATTGAAGGGCTGAATACAGTTATAGAACAGGGCCTTCCAGGTCAAAATTTTACCACTCATAAAGTTACCAAATACTTATTTTATATTTCCCTAGAAAGGCATTCATCTGGACTAATTGTTTTATACTCAGGCTACTAGAACTCAATGGATTTCACTGTGCTGAGTACACAACAATTGAATGCAAGAGAAAACAGGAAAGCAGGTATAGCTTTTGGGCTTTGGTGGCTTTTCTGATCCTATACCATATGGGGTTACCATACATTTCCAGGTATGTTTGCATGTGTTATACCCTCTAAAAAGGTACATGGCCAGGGAAGGTAGGGGAGATGGGGCAAAATTCCAATCTGCTGTCTAGCCTAAGTTTTGTGCCCATGAAGTGTAGTCCAATCCAAAACATGATGGGTCTGTAGGTGCCCTTAAATTATCAAAGGAAAGAAATGGCTATGAAGCCATGGCCAAGTTAATGTTCAAGTTTATGCTGTCTACATACATGACTAATCATTTTACCCATGCTCAAAAGATTTGCAGAACACCTCCTTTCTCCTCTAGTCAGCTTATAAGATTCACTCTCGATATAATCAGTCCCACATCAACTGGTATACTAACCTAAGCCATCACTAGCCAATCTGGACTAACAGACTGTTTCTAAAAATCTTAACTCAAGGTCAAAGTACTGAGATACTTTGCATAATAGTAGTGTGAGTGAAAAATGAAGGCAGACTTTCAAGGGGATTTTTTGGAAAGGAACAACCCAAATTTAGTTGAATCTGTTTGGCAGAAATCTAGAATAGCAAAAACTCTAAAAAAACTACTGGACTTTTCAGGCTTCTAGTGTGTGGCCTTTACATGTGGACAATGGCTCTTTGTCCCCATAATCAAGTCATCCTTCTTGAGGCTGTGAACTTTTCTAGCAACAAATCAGTTTACCCGGGCTTGCTCAGGTTCTCTTTTCTTTTTAGCTGTGATTAGAAGCTTCAAGACATGCATTTTGGATCCCCTGAGTCAATCTCTATTTCAAATATTCTGTCCTTTCCTTTGAATAAAAAGTTCTCAATTTTTCATTTGGAAAATGCAGTCACCATAATAATGACATTCTCCTCACAAAAATAACCGTGATGTGATTCCCACACCAGCATTATGGTGCCCATGTTTGGTTTGTGGCCATCAAAAGCAGAATGAGCTGGTCCACCCAGGGCCTGAGGCCATTTTCTAGGACTCATTACAGTGAAAAATAATGCATTTGCTATTGAACAATTTAGAACTCAGTTGAACTTTTCATTGGTTGTACAAGAGAATTTTTCAAAGCTAAGGAATAACTATTTGATGGAAGGTACACCGTCTGGAAAAAGTGAAGGCATGGGGCTTTCTAACTGCCAAACTCCCACATGCTGGCTCTCGAGGCACATCTCACTCACTATTAAAGTGTCACCATTTATAATCTGGTGCTAAATCTCTCTGAAGCTAAGCTACTCAACATGGTCTATTAGCAAACTGATTTCTTATTTCATTAAAATATAGGAATATGAGGAAGTATGTATCAATAATAAAAATTATCTAATCAGAAGCCAGAAATGAAGTAATTATTCTTTCACACTAGTATCATAAAAAAGAAAATCCAAGAATTGGGTTTGGTAAAATGGTTGGACTTGATGCTTGTAGCATTTCTGAAAGTAAAACAAGCTTCTCTGGTTTTATTTTACACCCACACAGTAGTTTTGTATCTCTTTTCTCTTGGGTTGTTCACTCTGAATCCTGACAGCATGGAGGAAAAAGAGGAAAGCTATACTTGTTAGGAGAGTTTATACTGTTTGCTAATGGCTTGAACCCGTAACTAGTTCCAGTTCTTTCCCCACCTCCTGACCTTGTGATACAGGTGACAACTTCCTCTCAGTAGCATGACTGCAGAGAAGTGCTACTGAGTCATGTTTTTCATCCTCAGTCCAGCTGGCCAGAACTCTCGAAGATCATAAGAAACTTAAAAATGAAAAAAAATCCTAAATTATTGTTCTCACACATTTTGATCATGCCAGCAAGATCACGAGTAAGGTGTAGATTCTGACTCAGATGTGTGCAGTTTGCTTTGGATTTTGCTTTTGCTTATTTATGAAACTTCTTAAATGTACTTCTAAATTACAGAAATTCAGTAAAAAAAAATTCCAAACCTTTGGGCTTGGTTTCCTCCCTCTAGCAGGCTGAGTCATACAAATAAATCTGAGCCATTTCAATAGCCAATACGCCCCTCACATTAAGAACTGGTATTGTTCCTTGCACTCTCCTATTTCATCCAAAGGTCACACCCAGCTAACATTTGAAAAAAAGAAAAACCTCAAGGACTCATCCAGCTCAACATTTGGACATTTAATAAGAGAACAAAACCTCTGCCAAGTTCTAGGGGTGAGTTGCATCAGAATCTTTCAGAAGAGCATCTGAGGAGTAGTTATGGGAGTGGACATTGGAGGCTCTGGGTCCCAGTTTTAACGTGGTAACTGTGCTAATGCTCCTTGTACTGAGCACTGAGCACATAGTGAGAATGTTAACAATATCTGCCTTGTAGACAGGTGGCTATAAGATTAAAAGGAAACAAAAAAACAGGCCGTGGCACACAGTAAGCACATGGCCAAATGCTTGCTGTTTTTCTGTTTTTGAGTCTAAGCAGGTGATGAAGCGTATCTTCCTTCCACCCTTCTAATATACCAAATTCTGGGGAGTAACAAGGGAGAATACTTACCCAACCCAAAATCCAGAGTCACATGTTGGAGTCCTTTCAGAGTTAGCAGGAAGGGCACACGTAACTTGCAATTAGTTAGACTACATAAAATTATATACACATTGTTTGACACATGGGTGCATTCACTCTCTTTATACCTACCTAAGGAAGTAAAATTCAAGGACCTAAAGTGACTTGCTCAAGGTCACACAATTAGTTAGTTGGGTCTTTTAAGTTATCTTAGGTCTATTATGGAACTTAAAACGAAAAACAAAGTGAAACAGGGGGGTAGGGTGGGGAGGGAGGGAAAGGTGGGTAGGGGGAAGGACAAAAGGAAAGTGGGAAAGTACTTGTCACCTTGACAAGATATGTAGGTGCACAAAATGCTCAACTTCATTGTAAACCTTAAATTTTGCACTTATACATATCAATAAAATGGGAGGAAAAAAAAGAGTATTGGGGTCAAGTTGAGGAAACTGACCAAACACTGCCCAGATCCCAAGAACAATCCCCCAATTTACAACGACAGCACAACATTGTCTGTATGTTTTTACCACCACTTCTATACTGGGCCACCACTGAGTAATATGTAGAACCTGGACTCCCTCTGTCACGTGGAAACCACTCCAGGTATAGTATAGGAACTCTGAAGGGCAGGGACACAGCCACAGTAGGAGGAAGCTTCTCTCCCCCGAGCCCACTGCAGTACACAGTCTCAGGTCCTCTTTCATAAAGGACAAGACATCTAGAAACTTTCCCAAGGGTTTTATAGTTGAAAAACGGAGCCAGAGACAAAGAGATGCAAACATGTTCCTTTGTGTTTCAGGCCACATATGGTGGGTGACAAGCATGGGTTCCTCAGTTCACAGGCCTAAAAAGGACACTACTGAATTTCAATGGAAAATCCTGTATGTTGGGATTACAGGTATATCGCACCATACCTCATTTGTGTGGTGCTGGGGATTCACTCTAACCCCTATGCTATTCCTCTATCTCTTACCCTGAATAGGAGTGTGCCTGGTAGTGCAGGGACTCCAAGGCCCAGGCAGGCAAACTTTTGCTAGAAAGGACCCAATACTATATATTTGAGTCTTTGCAAATCATGCAGTCCCAGTCACCAGTACTTAACTCCACCAAAATAGCATAAAGGCAGCTGTAGTTAGTCCATAAAGAAATGAGATCACTATGTTCCAACATCCTTTATTTATAAACATGAAAATTGAATTTCACGTGAAATTAAATATTATTTTTGTGATTTCTTTCAATCCTAAAAATTTATAGTGTCTGCTCCTTGCTTGGGGTATTTGGAGAATTAAGTGAAGACCATTCCTGAACTAAGAAAGTATCATTAAATTCTAAACTACATACTCTCCTCTAATCTTGAACCATGATCTATGGCTATCAACTAGTGTGAAACAAGCTGCCCCACACTCTAAATTTAAAGAGGAATTCACCAATTAGCACAGTGTTGGCATTTGTAAGACCTAAGTGTACAGTGTCTTCCTAAATTTTGTACCTTTGGGCACCTCACTGTTCTCACCCTAGGCCTGGCTCTGCCTGAACCTGTGCGTGTACAATGGAGAACAGCTACTACTAAGTGACAGCTTCCTCACCAACCATCAGTGCCATGTGCCTTCCTGGTGATCAACAGGTTTGCAGACTAAAAATGTGTTCCCTGCTCTGAAGTACAGAATTTGGATAACAACAAAAATGATCCACATAATAAAAAGCCTAGGCCAAAGAGAAGGAAGGAGAAACAAAAAGCTAGATAACTGGAGATTAAGGAGAACATACAGGAAAGGAAGAGTTAAAAATAAATCTTACTTGTAAGTTGTTACTTAAGGAAAAATGTGGGAAAGACTGGCAATGTGATTCATGTCCAAAGAACATGTTTAATAAGCTTTACTATGTAATAAAATTATAAATTTTCCTTGCCACTTTCTTGACTTTCATTTATTGTATCTACCACCTATCTAAATACATATTGTAAATCATGTATCTGCTAATGGACTTATATTCAAACTATTAAGAAGTAAAAAAAAAAATTCAATTTAAAAAGGAGCAAAAGTTTTAACTAGACATAGTTAACTTCTTAGTTCTCCAACCAAAAAAATGAAAACAAAACTCAATTCAAAATGGGGCAAAGAACCTGAGTAGACATTTTCCTAATAAAGCATATAAATGTCCAGCAAGAACATGAAAAGGTGCTCACACATCATTAGCCGCCAGAAAAATGCACATCAAAACTACAATGAAATATTACTTCATAACCACTAGGCTAGATATAATTAAAATAAATGTTGGTCAAACCTTGACAGTCTCAAAATCAAAAATAAAAAATGGGCTGAAGATGCAGTTCATTGTGAAGACTCTGGCCTTTATCCCCAGTTTAAATAGACACGCTGGTCAGGGTGGAGAGAAACTGAAAATGTCATGCATTATTGGTAAGAATGGGACATGGTGCAGCTGTTTTGGAAAGCAGTCCAGCAGTTCCTTAAAAGATAAGAGTTATCATATGACCAAGCAATCCTACTCCTTCAAGAGAAATGAGAACATATGTCCTCACCAAATCTTGTAGTTGAATGCTCACAGAGGTGTTTGTCTTATAACCAAGCAGTGAAACAACCCAATGTCTAATAATGAATGAATGGATAGATAAAATAAAATGTGGTATATGCATACAATGAAGCATTATTTGGGAAGCAAAATATTAATTAATGATATGATACAGTATGGATTAAAGTGAAATCTTGAAAATATTATGCCAAGTGAAAGAAGCCAGTCATGAAAGACTATATTCTTCCAAGTCCATTTGTGTGAAAGTCTAGAAAATTTATACAGACAGAAAGTCGGTGGGTAGCTGCGTAGGACTAGGGCACAGGCAAAAGGTGGGAGAGGGGACAGTGATGACGCTAAAGGGACAGGGTTTCTTTTAAAATATTCTAAAATTGATGTTGGTGAAAGTTGCATATGTCTTTGGATACACTATATACTTTAAATGAATGCACTGTATTATTTGTGAATTATATCTTGGTAAAATATTTTTAGAAGAAGAAATCAAAGATTTTCTCTTCCCTCCAAGGATACCTGCTATCATGTTTCAAAGAAGACAGTATGCTCACCCTCGGAAAAGGATCACATGTCTTCATGTTACTGAGGGCTGAGGTGGTTTTCGGCTGTGCTTTCTAACGGTTTGGGTGTAACAGCCTAGATGCCTGAATGCGGCAGGATCCATATTAAATACAAGTTACTGAGTGCATACAGACAAGCACTGGAAAAGGCCCCATATGAATGTCACACGAGTCTTCAGGGACAGAAAATGATATCAGAACCACTGTCAGAGAATAGCTTTTTAGGAAGGGCCTGCCTGAGTCACCACTAGCCCAGCCATGGGAACCAGGGGATGGTCAGCCCCAATCCCACCCTGCTGCTTCAAATCCTTGAATGCTGAATCATTTGCACACAGAAGTGGAAATTTCCTCATCATCCCAAGATGCGATAAATCCCCAGGGGTCTGCTGTACTTGAATCAGCACTCACATAGAAGGAAAGCTCCCATGGCTCATGACTGTGCAGTGGTCATTCTACTAACAGTTAATGAACTGGTGAAGCCAGAGTGGTGGAAATGGTAGACATTTATTCTTCAGTGCACTAGCGCACTTAGCACAGGAAAGCAGTACAATCATCACTGAGCTGGCCTCGGACAGACCATCACATTTTCCACTGATGCACCAGACGTGACTAAACCAAACAAGGCAAAGTGGGGGCTGATGTGCCTTTGACATGGTCTCCAGGAAGGGGTCCACATCACCTTGTACTCATGTCATGAACCCCCAAGACCCTCAGTAACCAATAGGTGGCCTGGCAACTCATCAAACACAGACTTCTTGCTTGACCTAAGAACCCATGAAATTTTAATTATTTTAAGGTTCAAATTGTCCCACAGCTCCAGGGCAACCAAATTTTCAAAACAGAAAGCAAACCATGTTGTTATTTCACCAGTCCTTTCTTTCATACACTGGATGATGAGAGGGCTCAGGAGTTACTGGGCTTTTTATAAAATCTACAATTTAGAAGAAAAATTTATTATCTGATTCCCTTCCACATAGCAGGGCATCACCTCTCTCCTGAGGCTGAATTCTGTTCAATTTCCTTGTTTGAGACAAAACATGGAATCAGGGACATATACACCAACAAAGATATTATTCAACACTCAAAAACTGGTTGCAACTGCTTAACTTTAATTTTCTTGCTTAACTTTAGTTAAATTACTGACAACAAACATTGTATAGGAAAGTTGCATTTTTCAAAGAAAGCTAGCAGAATATAGAAGCTGGCTTTTAACTCCCTGCTTAGTTTACAGTTTTTCTAGTCTTTTTTAAAACAGAAAACTTGCCTTGTTTTTCTTTTTTATTCAATGTTATTTTTTTCCCTTTTGCCACACTTATTTTTGTGCAGTGAATCCTCTTGTGGATTAAGAGAGGGGACTAAATGAAGCACTAACAAGAGCTGATGGAATTTCTGCCCTCACCGTCCCTGACCCTTTCTGGGAATTCCAACCTCAGTGCACCTGGAACTCAGGTTACATGAGTGAGTCAGAGGAGCAAAAGCAGAAACTTGAGCCTCATGCTCAGGAGAGGTTCTAAACTCCCCAAAATACAGGCAGGGAGAGAAGGGGGTTTTTTGCTTGTTTTTTTATTTTTATTTTTATTTTGGTTCTCATTTTAAAGATAAAACACCTGTAATTAATCCTTTACCAGTAGACTTCAGCCACTTTTCAAAATACTCCACCTTGTTTGGTCAAAAGATGGAAAGTACGAGAGAGGGAGTATAAGTGTAACCGGATAAGGGATGGGGATTTAATTTTTGACATGCAGGAGAGGAAGGATAGCAATACAGTTAGTCAGTCAGCAAGCATTAATCCTCATTAATGTCTTCCACTCAAACCCATTTTTCTCTACACAGCTGTGCAAATATAAATTAAATGGGCCATTCTGAGCAAAGCATCCAAGAGGAAAAAAACTTAATGTGAGGCCAAAGAATTAACTGGACAAATAACACATTTCTTTCAACATGTGGGAAGGATTGCTCAAGCTACCATATCACAGGTTAAGACAGTCCTTCCTTAGTATGCCGGGAGGAAGGCTCTAGGACACCTCTGTCCCCGCCCCGCCTCCCTCACCCTAGCCCTGCACACACAAGCACACAAAGATCTGCAGATATCCAAGTCCCTACCTCCAAATGATGTAGAAAATACAGTGGCACATATAACCCACACACGTCCTCCCTTTTACTTTAAACCATCCCTGGGTTACTTATAATCAACAACATGGTGTAAGTGCTATGTAAATAGTAGCTGTCTTGCTGCATTGTGTGAGAAATGACAAGAAAAAAATCTGTACATATTCAGTGCAGACATGACGTATTTTCCAAACACTCCCAGTCTTCACTTGGCTGAATATGTGGCCACAGAATCTGCCTTGCAGAGGGCTGGCCTTACCTTCACATTTATATGCTGTAAACACCTCAGTGGGTCGCCGGCAGAGAACAGGTGGACACAGGAATGAGTCCCCCACGGGACGGTACAAATACGGCGAGGGGAGAGCAGCAGCACTCCTGGACAGTGTTGTGCTGCGGCAGAGTCCATTTAATACCCTCAACACCATTATACGAGGTAAATGGGAGCAAAGACGTTAAACAAACTGACAGTGAGTGACGAAGTCACAATTTAATTCTGGTTGACAAATCCTAGAAACTCTGCTACTATGATATGGCCTGTGTTTTCTATATACTTGTATTAAAATTACATTAGGAAGAGTAAAAATATTTAAGTCTTGGTTCTTGCCCTTAATAAGTTTACAATCCAACTGGGAAGCCAGGCAGGATATAGGTGGAGTAATCAGAAAATAGCATAGCAAGAGACTGAGGATCACAAGCTCAAGCCCCACCTAGGCAACTTAGTGAGATCCTAAGTAAAAAATAAGAAAAGGGCTGGGAGTGTAGCACAGTGGGAAGGTCTTGGGTTCAATTTCTAGCACACACACACACACAAAAAAAAAACAGACAAATGAAACCCAGACTGGGAGTGTAACATTAGGGTGTGCATTTAGGTAAAAGAAGCTAGGGGCAAGTGGTTGTAACTCACCGGTGCAATTTGAAAGAAAAAAATTGCTGCCAGATTCTAAGCTAAAGAACAAGAGAAAAATTAGAAAGTCCATACATTAGAAAGCTTCCAGGGTGTGGTATGTGCTCTCGGAAAGGCATCACTCTTTCAGAAATCTGCCCGAAGAAAGGACAGAAGTACAGCCAATACATGCCCCAGCTGTATCTTAAAAGTTAATGAAAGTGCCCTCAGCCCCTCTGAGCCTGGTGGGAAGGAGAGAGGAACTCCAGACCTTTCCCTGACAGAGACGGGGCAATCTCCCTCAGCCTTCAGAGACCAAGCAAGGAGGAAACAATTTGTATTATCTCCTCCTCAGTTCTTTTCAGGGCCTGACCGTGGAAAAGGACAGGTTTGAGGGACAGATCAATGGAGGCACTCAGAAGCAACCCCATTCAGGGCTACAGACAAGAGTAACCCGGAAGAAACAATAGGCACACTGCAAATTGTTCTGGAGTTTGCATCTGGGAAACTACGATAAAGGCTCTGCAGAACTCATTTCAATTCACTTCCACATACTTAGGTTTCTGACATCCTCTTACTGTTCAAATGCACATGGCTTTAGGAAGTCCCGCACTTTTACGTAGGACGACACATTGCTCTCAGCCACAGTCTCAGGCAGGGGGGTGCTGATAAGGGCTTCACACATATAGCAGAGCACTCAGACCTTGGAAGAACTCCTGACCAAGGACTCAGGTTTCCTGTGGAATAGGGCAAAGCAAATTCGGACACTGGCTGATACAAGGGTCAGCTGCACAGAGAAAGGCCAGTAGATTCTCTTGTCAGGCAGCTCCCTGCACTTCCTGAGTGCTGAGCAAAGTCAGGGTCTTTAGGGCACAGCAGATATTCCCAGAATGTCCCAACCAAAAAGTGGAGCTCAATTTTTTTAAGGTTCTCCCCCCTCCCCCATTTTATTGATATGTATAAGTGCAAAATTTAAGGTTTACATTGGTTTTGGGCATTTTGTGAACATACATATCTAGTCAAGGTTACAAGACCTTCCCAACTTTCCTTTTGATCCACCCCCTACCCACTCCCACAACCCAACCCCACTCCCCATTTCCTTTATTTTTCACCTTGAGTTCTGTGAGATAATTGTGATCTGGGATCTGGGTTTCTCATATCAGAGAGACCATCCGATGTTTCACCTTCTGCTTCTGACTCACTTCACTAAGCATGATGTTCTCAAGTTTCCTCCATTTGCTTACAAAAGCCTCCATGTTGGGTGGAAAACTCTGTAAACATCTGTTATATCCAAGTTTTCTATAGTGTCGTTCAACAGTTGTATACCTTTATGGATTTTTTTGTCTGGTTGATCTACATACCTGTGATAGTGGAGTATTAAACTCCCCTACTATAATTGTATTGGGGCCTATGTGTCCTTTCAGATCTAGTAACCTTTGGTTTACATAATTGGGTGCTCTAGAGTTGGGCGCCTATATATTGCTAATTGTGATTTCTTCCTGTTCTTGTTTTCCCTTAACCAGTATGTAGTGGCCATGTTTGTCTCTCTTCACCTGTTTTGTTTTGAAATATGAGTCTGAGACTAATGTAGCTACCCCTGCTTGTTTCCTGGGACCTGTTGCATGAAATATTGAATTCCATCCTTTTATTTTCAGTCTATGAATTTCCTTGTGGGTGAAGTGTGTCTCTTGTGGGCAGCAAATTGTGGGTTTCTGTTTTGTGATCCAGTCAGCTAGTCTATGTCTTTTAATATGTGAGTTGAGGCCTTTCATGTTCAGAGTAATTATTGAGGTATGTTTGGTATGTCCTGCCATCCTTGTCGTTTTTCAACGTTGTTTACTACCCTTACTTTCTTCTCAGCTCATCCCCCTCTAGCTGTTGTCTCTTTTTCTGTGGGGTCACTAGTGTCGTTGGCCTCTCTTTTGCTATCCAAGTTTCCTTTAAGAAATCTCTGCAGTGCTGCCTTAGTGGCTGCAATTTCCTTTAAGCTTTCTATATCATGGAAAGTTTTAATTTCTTCCTCTAGTTAAAAAGATAGTTTTGATGGATATAGTAGTCTTAGCTGGCATTTGTGGTCTTTTAGTGTTTGAATGACATTGCTCCATGCACCTGGCTTTTAGAGTCTGGGTTGAGAAGTCTGAAGTTATCCTGATAGGCTTATCTTTGTAGGTCACATTCTGCTTTTCTCTTACCACTTTCAGTATTCTCTCTTTTTGTTGGGTTTCTAGTGCTTTAATTATGATGTGTCATGATGAGGATCTCTTCTGATCAATATTGTTTGGTGTTCTATATGCCTACAGTAGTTCCATGTTCATTTCTCTTCTTAGATTTGGGAAATTTTCTTCCATAATTTCACTGAACATGACCTTTAAGGCTTTTGTTTTGTCCTCAGTCTTCTCTTGGACTCCCATAGTTCTGAGGTTTCTCTTTGCATCATCCATCAGCCATTGTATTCATTCACTTTTTTCTTTTTTCTACTTTGCATTCCTTACGGTCTTTCTGTTTCCACTCTGTCATTTTGTCTGCTAGGTCTGATATTCTATTCTGAAAATGTTTTGAAATGGTTGTTTATTATTTCCTGTGTGTTTTTCACTTCCTGGATATTTGCATTTATTTATTTTTTATGTCACTGTTGTGTTCTTCTCTCATTTTTTGTATTGCCTTCCTTATCTTCTGGTTTATTTCTTCTTTGACCTCTTCTAATTGCTTTTCAAGGCTTGCTTTTAGCTTAGCTATGTCTTGGCATAGCTCTTGCTCTATCACTTTCATTTCCTACTTTAATTCCTGCTTTAATTCAGTTTATCTCTGGGCTCAGAAGTTATCATCATTTTTACCATTTTCATCTTTGGATTCTGTAATTTCAGTATCCCTGGTATCATCTTCGGGGTCAGGACTTTTTGTAGGAGATTTATTACCATGTTTCCTCATGGTTCTGCTGTCTCTGTTGCACAGGAAAGAAGGGTTTGGTGAAGGCCCAGTCCTAGATGTCTATGGAAGCCTCTGGCCCAAGAACAGACAGGGCGATGGAATTTCTGGTCCTAGATGCCTCAGGAAGCCTCTGGGGCTCAGAATTGACAGGATGATGGAATTCCCTGGCAGCTTCTAAAAGCCTCTGCCTCACAGGACAGGTGTGTGATGGACTTCCCAGTCCTAGATGCCTCTGGCACGGAGGGCAGCAGCGATCCAGAAGCCTCCAGCTCGTGCTGGAGGGACAGGGCGATGGTCCCCCTTTTGAGGTATCTTTTTCACCTTGGCCCACTTGGCAAAGCTCTCCTGCCTGTCCTGTCTTCCCTCCCCCAGGGCAGGCTCTCCACCCTCAGAGCTGCACCCACTACATTGAGCTGTTCAGGGGATCAGCAGCCTTTTTTGTTTTTCCCTTCTTTTCTCCTCTCTCTGCTTCTTGTGCCAGTTTCTTCCTATGCACTGTTTAAGGGTGACCCCAAAACCCCTGATGTGCTCTTCTGAGATTTCTTTTACTCTAAAGGGTTCAGTCCTGGGCTTTATTTTATTTTTTTCTTTCTTTTAAAAATGGCTCCTGCTTACATCACTGCCTGTCATGGCTACTGATTCCTGTTTCTGATTTGGAATCCTGGGGCCTTTTCTAGGGGGAGAGCACGTTGTGTTTCTAGTATATACTACCTGCGGGTTGGTTTTTCCGGAGGCTGGGACCACCAGCTGCAAACAATTCCCACTACTCCCGGATCCGCACTTACCTCAGGCTGAGGTTCTGGCTCTGAACTTTCCTCTGACTGTGATCTGTGGATGCTGGCAGCTCAGGGTTGCACCAAGTCGGCTGCTTTTTTCCTCCACTTCCAATATAACTTCAGGATTTCTGATCTTCCTGTGGCCTCCTGTCTGTTGTTGGGGTGCTCCATCCTCTCCCAGCTCCGTCAGATGTTCTGTGCCCACGTGAGCTTTCCTCTGCCTGCAGCTGTTGGGATTTTTTTCCTCTGCTTTTGATGATCCTTCAGAATTTCTGGCCTCCCCCGGCCTCCTTTCAGTTGTTGGGATGCTCTTCTCTTTCCTAGCTACACTGAACACAACTTTTCTAACTAAATTCTCTAACTTTAAGTGGGTCGATGAGGTGACATTGGGCAGTGCTATCACTCAGCTGCCATCTTGTCTGGAAGTCTGGAGCTCAATTTAAGCAAGTAGTCAATGGTTCTCAACTCTTTAGAATCCATAGAATCATGAAAGAAACTTAGAAAAAATATTCAAGCTGTGCCAAACCCAAATGATTCTGACTGATTCTGTCTGAGGCGTGGGCATTGACTGTAATGTGTAGTCGGCTTTAAAATCACCACGTTTAACATGGCCAAGTCTAACATACCACAAACATTAATGGGGGGGGGGGGCAACTCAATCCAATAGTCAATATGAAAAGACGTCCTCTGCTCCTTTAAAAGCTTACTCTATTATTTTTTTCTTCCTGGATCTTAAGGAACCATCTAAGAGCATATTGCCTGAATTACAATCCAAGTTATGATGCTTAGCTAAGGTACATGACTTTCTAGAGGCAGTTCCTCATGTAACACAATGAGGTTACCAATAACACTAACATGATAAAGTAGCTGAAAAGACTACACGCCATCAAGTATGTAAATTAATTAGCCCAGTATTTAGCACATACTAAATGCTCAATAAACGCTAGCTACCATGATTGACTTTAATGATGCTAAAGGAGGAGGAAGAGAAGAAAAGAGAGGAGGAGAAAATCCACCAGATATTTTTTAAAAAGAAGCATTTTTCTAGACAGAACATTTATTTTTAGGGCCAAGTTTTTTAAAAATTGTCAAGAACTGAAAGGTGAGAGTTCTAGAGACAATTTCTCATAGACAATGGCTGAAGAAAGCAAGGATTAAAAACAAGTGAAAGGATAAATAATATTGCCATAAGATGTGATGACCAGGTCAAAAGCAGGTGGCCCGATCATGTTCATTTCTAGAGCTATATTCTCAACCGAAAGAGGAACAGTGATGTACATAGAATTCAGAAGACCTGAAAATTTGGATGAGAATAAAAGATGAATATTCACTATTCTCAAATTACAATGTAGCATTTCTTTTAATTACGAATATACGCAACAAACCTCAGAAGCAGCATTAGCTGTGATCTTGCTACCAATAGATACCACAAATATTTCCAATCATACAACAGTTGTAACAGACGTCTTAAAAGTATTAGTACTTAGGATGACCAATTGTTCCCATTTACTCAGGCATGAGAGATTTCCCAAGAAAGGGGGCTTGCACTGTGAATATTTAGAAAGTCACAAATACAAATCTAATACTTATATTCATCACTGCTTTGAAATTATGGTTTTTATCACATTACTAGGTATTATTATTAGGTGTGTTAATAAAGAAGCATATAAATTGCAACACCACAATTTTTAAGAATCTTGTATCTGGTAAATATCAATATAATTTACCAACTACAATGCTTTATATTAATATTTCATTGTATGCATCTAAAAGCATTATTGTAAATCTACAAGCTTCATTAATTTGTCAAAGGGTACAGGGTACCAAGAAGTTTGAGAAGAAACAGACCACTGACTGGAAAATGGAGAAACCCAGATTTAAGTTCCTTCAGGTCTGGAAACCTAGAAACAACAATGGTAGAAGAGGACTCAGGCATTTTGTCTCCAAAGGTAAAGAAGGGATGGAACCATTTTCTAGTACTAGGAAATGTCCCTAATTTCTCTACTCTTGAAGATATTCATGTATTTTGTTACTTACCGTGCTAAAGAATCAGCACACTCCAGATACTTAACATCTGAAAAATCTACTTTGCAATTAACTGTGGATGCTTCCCCTAAGAATCATAATTTGGCAAAGTTTAATATTATCAACAAATTCAGGCAATGAAATGTAGGATTTAAAAACATGAAGGGTAAGGAAATTAAAAAAGAAACTTGAACTCTTACCAGAGACCACCAAGCTTCTGACAGACGTTGGCTCCCATCCTGCCGTACGTTTGCCCTTGACAGAGGTTTCACTACTCCTTTACAAGACAGCAAGAGGCCATTTCTCTTCTGATCAACATATTTCCAAGCAATCAGCCCAATGTGGCCAGAAGGAAGAGTTCTCATGATTGCTCTTGTCCCAGTATACACGGATTTCTTAACTTTCCTGTCATTTTTACAAAATCTCCTGACTAACAAAGTGGATCGCTCCTTTTTACTTTTAAACAAATCTTCTTCTACATCTTCACAATCAGAGAAGTCCTCAAAATGGCTCAAAAACGTCTTGGAAGATGGACTGTCAGTAGAAGTCTCCTTGTCAAAGCCATCACTCGAACACAACACATCGGCCTTCTGGCCTTCAAAGCTCAGGTATTCATTGTTCAAGGTCTCACAGTCACACTGCCCATTCTTGTTATCACAGCTCTGTGCCAATCCCATCAGTTTACATGCACATGCCATGCAGGTATTCTTTTGCTCTCCTTCAGGAAGTGGTACACAATTTCCACAATCATCCAAAATTAAGTTTGCTGACAGAGTACGGAAAGTGTCTGAAGTTCCTCTGTCAACTTTATAGTGAAGATGAAATACTGTCTTGTTGCTGTCAGGGTACACTTTGCCAGTCTCTGTGATCCCAGGATGATTTGCTAGAGGCCTGATGCCAATGGGAGGTCTGTCTATTTCCAGTTCAATTCCAGGGAACACCTTTCTTTCCAGTGGAGAAGGAATTCCAGTTTCCAAACACAGCCCTTCCTCTGTGACAGAGCTGCAGGTTTCATAAACCTGGTTCTGAACAAGGCCACGGGGATGGCTCTGAAATACATCGTTGCAATTGACATTCAGGGTTTTTACAGACTCTGCCATGCTTCTCTCCCAGCATTTTTCATTGCTGTTCTCCTCACTCACTATTTTCTCCCTTTCTATAGAGAGAATCTGGGGCAAAATGCTTCCAGAAGATTGTCCCTTAAGTTTGTTCCAGTGTAAGATGGTGTGCAACATTGGCTCACTCTGGCTGACAGGGTGCATCTTTGGAACAGTGATGTCTGACACGCTGTCAGTTTCTTCATCTCCAGCTAACTGGGGAGACACCACTTCTCTCTGAGTCACAGGGATAAGAACAGAAGCTGTCATTTCTTCAGAAGTCATTTTGACTAGGACACAGTCTCAACTATTATCGTCTCTCCTTTCTGATGATCATCTCAAGGTGTCTATAAAATGACTGTCAAAATAATCTCAGATATATAGAAGTCCTTCTGAAAAACTAAATGACAATTCTTTTTCTTATAGTACATTAAAAAACACATGAATTTTTCCAGTATAATTTCCCACCATGAATATTTAATTTGAGATGAGGACTTTAAGACAGTAGGTCAGTTTTCTTTCCTATGTTATTTGAAATAAAATTTTTGGAAGACTTTAATTCAGGATTAAATTCAGTAACTTCTGGTCCATCATTAACTTGCAATGATTTAAAAATCCAGCTTGAATTTGTCTTGTTTCCTGTAAGAAAAGAGATAATGTAAATCACTGTGACACTAAATATACTCTTAATTAGCTTAGAATGCTTGGCTAATACAAAATATAAGTCAATTTTGAGAAAGGGGTATTGCAATCAAATGTTAGTTTAATATTTTATGCTTCTGTTTTAACATTACAGTTTCTACTTCAAGTCAAAAACGAGTAATAAGAACCATTTTTCTCCCACCTTAAATAACTAAAAAAATCAGAAAAAAGAAACAATAGTTTTCATTCATTAAATAGAAAACACAGAACTGTGATATCTAAAAGAAGAAAAAATTAGGTGATTCTTATAAGTACTTTAGCTTACTACTTAGAGACTTTACAGGCCAAAGGGCAGGACAGAAAATCCAGGTATCTGAGTAGCAAAAATCTGAGTAGAAAATAAAAAAGAGTTCAGGGTGGCCAAGGAAGCAAGATAAATAAGAAACATTAACTAAAGAAAAACAAAAATGACAGCAGAGTTCTCATCGCAAACAATGCATACCAGAGTAGTATGGCGCATACCTTTAATGTACCTAAAGAAAGCTTATGTTAAAACTTAGAATTCTATAGCCAGGGCTGGGAGCATAGCTCAATGGTTAGAGCACTTGCCTAGCATGCACAAGGCCCTGGGTTTGATTTCCCAGCACCACATATAAGCATACAAGTCCCAGAACTCAAAAAAATAAATAAATAAATAAATAAAGAGGTCGCCAGACCCTGACCTGCACCCAGGAGCTCGCGGGATTGGCCTTCCAGTGCCCATCCCTCCTGCACACCAGAGACAGCCAAGTAGCTGCCACCAGAGCCTCTCCTGCACCTGGGAGCTCACAGAACTGGGCCTTCGACTGCTCAGTCCCACCTGCCTGCCAGAGACAGACAGGTAACTGCCACCAGACCTCTACTGGCATCTGGGAGCTCTCAGGACTGGGCTTTCCAGCGCCCCGTTGCTCCTCAGTACCAGAGACATTCAGGAAGCCACTGTCAGAACCCCTCCTTTGGGACTGAGCCTTTGACTGTCCCTTCCCTCCTGAGCCTAGAAAGTCAAGTAGCCTATGCCAGAACTGTGCCTGCACCTGCAAGCTCGCCGGACTGGGTCTTGGCATGCCCCATTCCTTCCTCCTGTACTCAGAGACAACGTGTAACTCTTAAAACCAAAAGAGACTAATTTAAGAACCTCAGGAAAAGAAACAGAGCCCATCAACAACACTGGAGCCTCAACTCACTATAACAGAACCATGAGAAAACGTGGTTATAAATCTCCTAAAAAACATCCCATACCCCAGAAAATGATACCAGGGATCGTGAAATAGCAGAACCCAAAGATGAAAAAGGAAAAAAAGATGATATATCATTTCTGGGCCCAGAAATACTTTGAATTAAAACAGGAAATCAAACAGAAAATGCAAGAGCTAGTCCATGACATAGTTATGTTATCAGCAAACAATGATAAAAATAATTAGAGAAAAACAAAAATATATACAATCAGAATATATTGAAGGCAATACAAGAAATCAGAGAGCACAGTAGGGATACAAAAATGTTGAAAACAGACCTTCGGGATGTGAAAAACACACAGGAAAAAATAAGTAACCACTCTGAACATTTTGAGAATTGAATATCAGATATAGAAGGTAAAATGATAGAGCTAGAACGTACAGGCTGTAAAGAAAACAACAGAAGAAAAAAGAGAATCATTACAACAGCTGATTGATGACTCAAAAAGAAACAACCTCAAAATTATGAGAGTGCAGGACAAAACTAAGGTCAGAACAAAAGACTTAGAGGCCATGTTCAACGAAATTATAGAAGAAAATTTCCCAAATCTAAGGAAAGAAATGAACAATGAAATATTGCAGGCTCCCAATTATGTAAAAAATAGATCTGAAAGAACAAATAGGCCCCAATACATTATAGTAGGGGACCTTAATACTCCACTATCACAGATAGAACAACCAGACAGAAAAATCCACAAAGATATACAACAGCTAAATTACAGTATAGAAAATTTTGACCTCATATTTTTAGAGTTTTCCAACCAACATCAACAGAACACACTTTCTTCTCAGGAGCATACAAAACATTTTCTTAAATACACCATACTCGAGGACATAAGTCATGATTAAATAAATATAAAGAAATAGAAATAATTCCTTGTATACATTCAGATTGTATAGGAAATAAAACTGAAACTTAACAGCAAAAGAATCAGAAGAAAATACACAAATAAATTGAGAAAGAACAACTTATTATTGACTAAACAATCGATCACAGCAGAAATCACAGAAGAAAACAAAATCTTCACAGAGTTAAATGATGAGGGAAGTACATCATGTTGGAATCTACAGGAATGAAGGCAGTACTCAGAGGAAAATTCATGCTGTAAATGCACACATCAGAAGAAGAGAGCAGTCACAAATACACACGTTAATGATGCACGTTAAGGACCCAGAGAAACAAGAACAAGCCAAGCCAAAAAAAAGAAGAAAAGAAATTATAAAAATCAGATCTGAAGTGAATGAAATTGAAATTAAAAAGACAATAACAAGATGAATGAGTCAAAGAGCTGGTTCTTCAAAAGAATAAACAAGATTGACAACCCGCCAGCTAAATTTACCAAAAGAAGGAAAGAAAAAACATAGATTAATGTACTAAGAAATCAAAAGGAAGAAATTACAACAGACTCTGCAGAAATTTAGAATATTATGAGAAATTATTTTGAACACCCAGATTCTAACAAGTTAGAGAACTGGAAAGAAATAGCAACTTCCTAGACACATACAAAATACCAAAATAGAATGAAGAGGACATAAAAATCTAGAACAAACTCATCAAACACACAGAAATTGAAGCAGTAATAAGAAGCTCTACCTACCAATAAAAGCCCACGACCAGATGGATTCACAGAAAGAATGTTCTCAGTATTTCAGGGAGGAACTAGCTTCAATTCTTCTCAAACTGTTCCATGAAGTTGAAAGAGAAGGAATACTACCAAACTCATTTCTAGAGGCTAGCACTGCCTTAGTCCCAAAACCAGACAAAGACTTAACCAGAAAGGAAAATTATTGACCAATACCCTCAAGGAATATAGATGCAAAAATTCTCAATAAGATTCTGGCAATGGAATCCAAGAAGTAATCATAAAAATCATACACCATGATCAAGTGGGCTTCATTCCTGGGGTGCAAGGCTGATTCAACATACTTAAATCAATCAATGTAATGTTCCATATCAACAAAAAGAAAAACAAAAACCACACAATCATCGCAATTGATGCAGAATAAGCTTTTGAAGAAATTCAACACCCTTTCATGATAAAAACTCTGAGGAAAATAGGTATAGAAAGGCCTTATATCAAGCTCATAGAAGACATATATTCCAAACATACTGCAAATATCATAGTAAATGGAAAAAATTGAAAGTGTTCCCCCTCAAATCAGGTACATGAGATGGCTGTCCACTCTCATCACTCTTATTTAACAGTCCTTGACACACTGGCCATAGCAATCAGGCAAGAACATAAGGTAAAGGGAATTGGCATCAGAAAGGAGGAAGTCAAACTATCCTTATTTGCAGATGATATGATTATCTACATAAAAGACCCCAAAACCCCACTATGAAACTTTTGAAAATAATAAAGAAATACAGCCAAATCACAGGCTACAAAATCAATACAAAAAATCAATAGCTTTTCTCTGCACCAACAATGAACTCACTGAGAAAGAGCTCAAAAGAATAATCCCATTCTCAACAGCCCAGCAAGAAAAATAAATACCTAGGAATATACCTAACCAAGGAAGTGAAGGACCTATAAAAAAGAAAAAACCCAAGCTACATTACACTAAAGAAAGAAGTCTCAGACGAAATCAGAAAATGGAAAGACATGCCCTATTTTTGGATAGGCAGATTCAATACAGTTTATCCAAATACAAAGAATTTTTTCACAGAACTTGAGGAAATAATACTTAAATTCATATGGAACCAAAGGAGACCCAGAATAGCCAAAGCAATCTTAAGTAACAAGATTAAGTCAGAAGGCATTACAATTCCAGACATAAGGTTATACTCTAAAGCAGTAGTTGTAAAAACTATATGGTACCGGTCCAAAAACAGACAGAGTAGTGGAACAAAATTGAGGTTGCAGAGACAAACTCAAACACCCTTAGCTACCTAATCTTCAAGAAAGGAGTGAAAAGCATACACTGGAAAAAGGACAGCCTCTTCAACAAATGGTGCTGGGAAAATTGGACATCCACATGCAGAAGAATGAATATAGACACACACCTGTCACCATGCACCAAAATTAAATCAAAGTGGACCAAAGACCTAGATATGAAAAGTGAAACACTGAACTTCTGGAAGGCAACTTAGACAAATATCTAAAAGACATAGATGTAGGCAAAGACTTTCATAATAAGACAACAAAAGCAAAAGAAATAGCCCCCATTATAAACAAGTGGGATTATGTCAAATTAAATAGTTTGTGGATGGCAAAGGAAATTATCAACAGTGTAAAAAAGAGAACTGACAGACTGGGAAAATATGTTGACCTCCAATACCTCAAACAGGAAGCCCATAACCAGAATATACAGTGAAATGAAGACAAGGAAGCCCCTCAAAATCAAAGACCCTATTGAAAAATGGGCAAAAGAAATGAATCAGCAGTTCTCAGATGAAGAAGTTCAAATGGCCAATAAATATATGAAAAGCGGTTCAATATCCTCAACCATAAGAGAAACACAATTCAAAACATCACTAAGATACCATCTAACTCCAAACAGATTGGTGTATATCAAGAACACAAACAGCAATAAGTGCTATTGAGGCTGTGGGGGGAAAAGGAACCCTCCTGCACTGCTGGTAGGAATGTAAATCGTTACAGTCATTATGAAAAGCAGTACAGAAGTCTCTCAAAAGACTGGAAATAAATATCCCCTTTTGATCCAGCAATACCTCTTCAGAGAATTTTCCCAAAAAGAGTTAAAAGCAACACATAACAGAGATACATGTATACCTATGTTCACAGTAGCACAAATAACAATAATGAAAATGTGGAAGACTCCAAAATTCCCATCAACAGACCAGTCAATACATAAATTGTGGTATTTACACACAATGGAATACTACTCATCTATAAAGACAGACAGGTTGGAGGCTTTTGTAGGTAAATAGAGGCAACTCGAGATAATCATGCTTAGTGAAGTGAGTCAGAAGCAGAAGTTGAAATATTGAATGGTTTCTCTGATATGAGAAACCCAGATCACAGTTATTTCGTAGAATTTAACGTGGGAAATAATGGGAACAGGAGGAGCGGGGGGAGAGAGGGGGAAGGTCGAAAAGAGAAAAGGGAAGAATTTGTAACTTTCCATATGTATGTGCACAAAATACACAAGATCAATGTAAACTTTATGTATTGCACTTACACATTCAATAAAATGGGGAAAGAAAAAATATTTTATCCTAATTCCCTATGTCAAATATAATTATGTTCTGCAAACTTATATACTATTAAAAACAAAAATTATGGGGGAAGATTCACAGATTTTATGAGACAGTTGGTACTGTTTAGAAAGACACCAATCCCTTTTTTGATGTTGTTATACTTTCTCTTTAGATGCTTCCTTTCCACCCCGTTATTTGGTGCTGCTTGTCTCTCTGTTTCTCTCAACGATTCCTTCAAGTATTTTCTGCCATGCTGCGCTAGTGATCATAAATTTCTTTAGGGATTCTAGATCATGAAAAATTTTTACTTCTCCTTCAATTTTCATGGATAATTTAGCTGGATACAACAACCTGGGTTGACTTTTGCTGTCTTTTAAAGCTTGAAATATCTTGCTCCAAGCTCTCCTACCTTTTATGGTTTGCATTGAGAAATTTGCAGTAATCTGAATGAAACTGCCTTGGTAGAACAAGGCCTGGTTTTCTCTTGCTGCTTTTAATATTCTCTTTCTTTTTTATTTCTGAGGTTTTAACTATGATGTGTTGTGGTGAGTCTTGTTGCTGGCTGAAGCTACTTGGTGTTCTATAAGCTTCTTGTGCCTGGAAGTTAATTTCTTTTCTTAGATTAGGGAAATTTTCTTACACTATTTCAATGAATAAATTATGTATACCTTCAGTGCTATCTTCTGCTTTTTCCCTCACACCCATAATTCAAGGATTAATTCTCTTTGAATCATCCATCACCAGTTGTACCAGCTACCTTGCTCACTTTTAATTTTGGATTCATGCCTAATTATAAAATTTGTTTCTTCAGATTTATCTGTAAGTCCTGAAATTCTGTCATCACAATATTTGAGTTGTCCTCCCCAGCTTTGACTATTTTTATATTCTGAATTTTAGCTAGACTTCATATTTTCCACTTCTCTATCGAAATGTTCTTTTGCATCTTGCATTTCCTTATTTATTTCAGCCAACTTTTTGTGGTTTCAAAATGCTCATTGAGCTTTGTGTCCATGAACACCACTATTTGATTAGTACGTTCCTCTTTAATCCCTCTGATCAAGACTTGCACTCTTTGAGAATATCTTGTTTGAACTGGTCTTTTGATTAGTCTATTTGCTTTTTGACTTCCTTCCATATTTCAGCACCCGTGACATTGGTTTCTGGGGTCTCAGGCATCTCTGTTGGTGACCTGTTCCCTTGTCTTCTTCTGTCGTTAAGGGACTTCACTTTAAAGGCCTCGCTCAGAGGTTTCTTTGAGTGGTTATGATGGTGTGGGTGGGGAGCTGGAATTCCTCTGAGCTCTGTGCTGGGTGTAGGCAGTGGGGGTGGACCTAAAAGTCTGATGGCCTCTGAAGTGTCTTGTTCACTGTCCTCAGCAAAGCTCTGACACTTGTCCTGGCTTCCCTTCTCCAACGTGGGGCTCTCCTCCCTTGGAGGTACTCCCACTACACTCAGCTTCTGGAGGTGGGCGGCCTTTTTCTCCTCTCTGAAACTGCCTCTTGGGCCAGTTTCTTTCTAGTCACTGCTTAAGAGTGACCCCAAAATCCCTGATGTGCTCTACTGAGCTTTCTTTTATTCTAGTCCTTTCAGTCTCAGGCTCTTTTTTTCATTTTTTAACTGGCTCCTGCTTATGTCATTGCCTATTATGGCGGCTGAGCAGTGCTTCTTATCTGGGCTCTAGGAGGCCTTTTCTAGGGGGAGCTTGCATTGTGTTTGGAGTATGCAGTACCTGCAGATTCATTTTTCAGAGATTGGGACTACCATCTGCTGACAACTCCCACTTCTCCTGGATTCACGCTTACCTCAATCTGATGTCTGGTCTCTTTCCTCTGCCTGTGGTCTGTGGGTGCCGGCAGCCCAAGGATGCACCAAGCTGACTACTGTTTTTCTCCACGTCCAGTACGTCTTCAGGATTTCTGACCTTCCTGTGGCCTCCTGTGAGTTGTTGAGGCGCTCCTTCCTCTTCCTGCTCCATCCAATGTTCTGGGCTCCACATGGGCTTTCCTCTGGCTGTAGATGCATCTGGCTCCCAGCCATCTGCAGCCTTCCTGCAATGGCTTCCTAGGTTGCTATTTTTTTTATCTGCTTCTGATATTCCTTCACGATTTCTGATCTTCCCTTGGCCTCCTTTCAATTGTTTTTAAATTGTTGGGCTTCTCCCTGTCCTAGCTACATTGAACAGGCAGTTTTTGACTAATTTCTCAACTTTTTAAGTGGGTCCACAGGAAGATACTGTGCAGCTCTGTTAGTCAACATCGTGTCACATGTTAGTCTGACCCTGATTTTTTTTATATTCAAATTCTATAATGAACAATATTTCATGTAAAAAATGACACAGAACTTGTATGTGGTAGCACAGATCTATAATTGCAGTATTCTTAGATGCTGAAGCAGAAATATCGCAATTTGAGCACAACCTGGGTAACTTTGTAACTTAAGAGTCTATCTCAAAATGTAATAACAATAATAATAATAATGACACACATAATTTTAATGGTTGGTGGTAATAATGTGAATTTGGTATCTTTGTTCTACTTTTAAAAAGAGACTGTTCAGGCCAAAGCCTTCAGATTGACAGCTGATCTGTCCTTTCTTATCCATGGAATAAGTAACTCAAGATGGAGGGAGACACTTTGGGTGCTGCTTAGGTTATGTTCTAAGTAGTCTGTAATGTGTTTTACCCAAATATCACTAAGCCCTATGAGACAGAGTGATGAATTTTAAATACGTCCATATATTCTTCTGTAATTCTCTTTTCAAAATGTGGAGTCTCATTCTCTTCCTCTAATGTGGACTGAGTTACATGGCTACTAGGATTTAAATATAAAGTGTGGCCTAAAGGCTCCTGTGTTTTGCAAGCTTCAACTCCAAAACAGCAATGTTTAGAGAATGCTTAGAGAAGTGATCAGATTATGAAAACACTAACCTCACCAATTAATCCACTGACATGCTCATCAGCTGAATTAGCTGCTAGACGGTGTGGCCTTGGTGAATGAAGTCACAAAAGCACACTCTTAAATGATCATCTTGTCCCCATCCTGTTCCTCTCTTTATGGCTCTTCCTTGCTTCCTCTGCTTTCTGACTACCATGAGGTAAGCAGCATTCTTCTGCCACACTCTTCTGTCATGATGTTTCTGCCTTCAAGCTAGTCAACACAGACTTAAACCTTTGAAACCAGGAGATAAAACAAACCTTTCCTTCTTTAAGTACAGTAACTTCCTTCTGGCATACAGAATGTGGTGAAAGTAGGTCTGAATTTCTGAGAATCGATTACAAGTCATTGAGATCTCATACTTGCTCTCTCACTGTCTCTCTCTCTCTCACCTGCTTTGAGGGTAATCAGCTGTCATGTGGTTGGAGTGGTCCCTGTGGTAAGTACTGAGGATGTCTCTCAATGATCGTGTGAGTGGACCATCTTGGCCATGGCCACTCCAGCATCAGTCAAGCCTTCAGGAGACCAGCCTCTATCTTGCCTGCAACTTTAGGAGAGACCCTCAGCCACAGCCACATAAGTCCCTTCCCAAATTCCTCACCACAGAAACTGTGAGATAATAAATGTTTAATGGTTTGAACCATTTGTTGAAGATGCTGTCTTTTCTCCAGTGGATACTTTTTGGCCCCTTTGTCAAAGATCAGGTGACTTAAAGTGTTGGGGTTTGTTTCAGTATCCCCAATTCTGTTCCATTGGTCCTCTTGTCTGTTGTTATACCAGTACCGTGTAGATTTCATCATTGTTGCATGTAGTATGTTTTGAAGTCTGGTATTGTGATTCCTCTAGCTTTTCCCTTGTTATTTAGAATTGCAACAGAGATTCTGGGTCTTTTCTTGTTCCATATAAATTTTAAAGTTTTTCTTTTTTTAGTTCTGTGAAAAATGTAGTTGATATTTTGATTGGTATTGAGTTGAATCTGTATAGTAGCTTTGGGAGTCTGACCATTTTGACAATATTAGTTCTTCCTATCCAGGAACATGGGATGTCCTTCCATTTTCTCAAGTCCTCTTCAATCTCTCTTGGAGGCTTTACAGTTTTATTTGTATTGGTCTTTCACCTCTTTAGTGAGGTTTATTCCTAAGTATTTTACATTTTTGTTGCTATTGTGAAGGAATTATTTTCTTGATTTCTTCCTCTTTGGATTCATTGCTGGCATACAGGAATGCTATTAACTTATGGATATTGATAATCTGCTATTTTTGCTGAATTTATTCATTAGTTCTAAGAGTCTTCGGTTGGAATTTTTGGGTCTTCTATGTAGAATATCATGCTATCTGCAAATAGGGATACCTTTACTTGTTCCCTTCTGATTTGTTTTCCATTTATTCCTTGCTCTTGCCTGGTGGCTCTTGTCAAAATTTCAAGCACTACATTGAATAGCAGGGCATCCTTGTCTTGTTCCTGAATTTAGTATGAATGCTTTCAGTCTTTCTCCATTTAGGATTATATTGACTGAGGGGTTGTTGTAAATAGCTTGAATGATCTTCAACAAATGGTGCTGGGAAAACTGGATCCCCACATGCATGAGAATGAAATTAAGCCCACACAAAAGAATCAGATCAAAATGGATCAAAGAAGTGGACATCAAAACAGAAACACTGAAAACAAAATAGGCAAAATCCTAGAAGACACAGACCCAGGAAAAATTTTCTGAACAGATCACCAACTGTACAAGACATCTCAGCAAGAATCAACAAATGATTGAAAATAAATATCCCCTTTGACCCAGCGATACCTCTCCTGGGAATATTCCCAAAAGATAAAAAAACAACACATAATAGAGATACATGTATACCCATGTTCATTGCAGCACAACTAACAAAAGCTAAAATATGGAAGACACCAAAATACCCATCAACAGACCAATGGATACACAAACGGTGGTATTTATAAACAATGAAATACTAGGCATCTATAAAGTCCAATAGCGTGGAGGTTTTTGTAAGCAAATGGAGAAAACTTGAAACCATTACACTTAGTGAAGTGAGTCAGAAGCAGAAAGTAAAATATCGAATGGTTTCTCTGATATGAGAAACCCAAATCCCAGATCACAATTATCTCACAGAACTTAAAGTGAAAAATAAAAGGAATGGCGGATGGGGGGGTGGGTTGTGGGCGTGGGTAGGGGGTGGATTTAAAGGAAAGCAGGGAAGGTCTTGTTACCTTAACTAGATATGTATGTGCACAAAATGCCCAAAACCAAAGTAAACTTTAAATTTTGCACTTATACATATCAATAAAATGGGGGAAAATACATAAAAAGGAAAAAAAGGCCTAGAAAAACACCTAGTAAAGTAGCTAAACTACAAAAAATGGACTACATTAAACTAAAAAGCTTTTGCATGACAAAAGAAACAATCAACAAGGTGAAGAAACAACCTATGGAGTGGGAAAAGACATTTACCAGTAACACTTTAGACCAATTATTAATATCTAGAACATATAAGGAAACTGAAAAACAAAAATCCCCCTAAATTAAATGATCCCATCAAGAAGTGGGCAGCTGAAGTAAAAAGAAGCTTCTCAAAGAAGAAGTACAAATGGCCAACAAGTACATAAAAAAGTGCTCTTTATCACTGGCCATCAGAGAAATACAAATAAAAACTACGTTGAAAAAGTGCTTATCACTCCATCAGAGAAATGCAAATTTTAAAAAAAATGTTGAAAAGTATTCTTGATCAATCCATCAGACAGATGCAAATAAAAACAATGTGGAGGTTTCATGTCACCCCAGTAAGAATGGTCTACATCAAGAACTCAAAAAACAACAATTATTGGCCAGGATGAGGTTATTAAAAAAAAAAAAAAAACTCTACACCACTGCTGGTGGGAATGCAATCTGGTATAACCATTATGAAAAGCAGACTGGGTTTCATGAGAAATTTGAAAATAGAAATTCCATTTGATCCAGCTACTACTCTACTGGGCATGTTCCCAAAAGAAATAAAGTCAACATATCAAAAGACACATGCATATCCATATTTATAGCAGAACAACTCATAATGGCCAAATCCTGGGAACAACCTACCTGCCCATCCACAGAGGAATGGTTAAAAGAAGATGTGGTACCTATACATAATGGAATATTATGCAGCTATAAAGAAAGAAAGATATGAAACTTTAGAGTAAAAATGAGGTCACCTTGAGTCAATAACGTTCAGTGAAATGAACCAAACACAAAAGACTGACTATAGATGGCTGTCTATCCTATGAAATCTATAAAAATCCCAACATGAATGACATGGCAGAAAGAGAGGCAATGGTCAGCTAGAAAAGGGGTGAACCTCAGAAAAGGTGGCAGGCATAGATGCTCACTGATTCCTCAAACTTCATGTCTTTAATGCATTATAAAATTTGGAATTTATGCATGCACAAAAAGTAATAATTGCATATACAATTTTTAAATTCCTGAATCATATACCCCTCAATGTACTGAAATCAGAGATTCATTTCAATTTTTCTTGATTATTGTAAACCTTTTGATTTGCATGCTTTTACGTCACTGCTGCCTTCTTCATGTTCAGCACTGTTTAAATTACAACTTTCAAACAATAAAGTATAATTTCTAAAAAGTGTTTACTAACCAAGTTCCCAAAAAATTCTCTAACATCTTCTTCAAGAAGTTTCAGAGTTTTAAATTTTATATTTAAGCCTATGATCCATTTTGAATGACTTCATATTTTTGCATAAAGATGTTTGTTTCAGCACAATATATTTGAAAGTATCACTTGTTCTCCATTGAATTGTGCTTGCGTTTAAAAAAATGGTTGAACCATATGTGTCGGGCTAATATGTTAACACAGTGATAGAAAATTAATACAGGCTATTATTTTGAGTTCTGTTATTCTCATTTGGAAAATGAGATGTCAAGACATGGAAAAAGTAAGGCAATTGCCAAAGATCTTTGGTTGAAAAATGATGAAGACAGGACTAAAATCCGAGTGGCCTGACACAGAAACTTCTCCCTTAATCACAGACTATGCTGCTTGCTCTTCTATCTAGTCAGAAACCCAAGAGTTAGGGTCCTGGTGCCTGTAAATCCCCATGGCCGCTGTGAGGAGCCTATGTTTTCATTGACCTTGTCTCTGGCGGCTGTGGATTCCATACAGTGTGCTGAGGCACATTCTTTCTTTTGTCTCCATCTGTATTCAGGAATGAGCAACATCTAGAGAGCTGACTCCCTGCAGCACTGGCCTTGGCTTCATCTCAGGCCATTTTTGAATTCACCAAATATTTACTGAGCAAAAAATTAAATGAGACAGAGATCTTGCTTTGGATTTCCTTCAAGATAAAAAATCACCAGTGAAGGTACAGAGTAAATAGAGCTGTGATCTAAATTAACACAGTAGAAGAGCACCCAAATCAGATGGGGACAAGAGGTCACACTACTTTCCTGAATGAGTTTCTTGGAGAAAATCATGACTGAGCTGAATTTTTAAAGACGAGTAAGAGTCAGCAAGATGAAGAGGTTTTCATGTCTATGATATTAAGATGAAATACATATATTTTATGCCAGCAGTGCTGGCCTCGATGCACATTAATCTTCTACCTCCCTCTATTGGGCAGCCCTGGTTTGTCTTTAAGAGGAGCTATTGGCTTAGGGGAGGACTACAGTTATAGGGAGCATTACAAACAAAACAAAAACCCTTAAGTATTATAATAGATAAAGACCATGAAGTAATAGGTTTGAGAAAAAGTGCATGAAAAAAGATTCTTTTTTTTTAATAATTAAGACAGGTTTGCTGGAGAGTGTAGAGAAGAGCCAGCCAGGGAGAGGTCGGAGGATGTGGGGGGCTCAGGAATGGCAGAACAACAGGGCATCTGTCAAGGTAGTGTGTCCATGCTAGAAAGCTGCTAAGGGAGGTAGTAAGACTAGAGAAGTAAATGGCCAGATGGAAAAGGTGCTGGACAATCCTAGACAAATTCTAGACAATGCAGTAAAACAAGAAAAAAATGAATAGTAGAAGAAGAGCCAGGAATGACATAGATTAAGTTTTGGGGGCTATCCGCTAAGAATAATGCCTTTGATGGGCTTTAATGGGCTAAATCAGGGGCTGGCTAACTATAGTCTAAGGTTCAAACCTAGTCTGCTGCCTGTTTTTGAAAATAAAATTCTAGGGAATACAGCCATACCTCTTTACATATGTCATGTATATGGCTGATGTACACCATAATGATTGAGATGAGAGCTGTAAAAGACACCATGTGGTCCACAAAGTCAAAAGTATTTACCATCCAACCCTTTACGGAAGAGGTGTGCCAGCCCCTGTGCTGGATAAATAATGAGATGGAGAAGTGTCTGTGTAGGAAAGAAAAGGAAGCAGACTTGACAACTGTCTTCACCCATTATGAGTATCAAGATGAAGTGAACTTATTTCATATTGGTTCAAAAGTTAGAACAAAGGCCAAACATCTGAGCTATTAGGGAAGAAAGCTCTGGCCTAATCTAATAAAGAGTTACCTATTGTTAGATCTGCTCAAAAAAATGAGCTTTTTAAAAATGAGGTTAGTTGTTGATAAAGGACTTTACACAGAGACACAGGATTCAGAATCAAGAATGCTCAGTGTATGCTGAACAAGTTAATAAAGTGATGGATGACTGCCTATCAAGGCTAATTAAAAAGTGCCTAATATTTAATGAACATGTGCCATGTGTCAGGCATGCTCAGACCATAGTACACATATTATTATTTCATTTACTCTTTATAATAACGGTACCAAGAAAGTGTCAGAAGCTCCTAACTGTCCCCCAAAAAATCTGTTCTCATTTTTCTCAGGAATAGAATGTGAATTTTCACCTCATTCTTCTTTGTTAACCTCCTTCACAGCTAAATGTGGCCACATGACTAAGTTACAGCAAATAAGACATAAGCAAAATGATTTGTAATTTCTAAGATGTATCCCTGAAGGGAGAAGATGTACCCTTCTCCTCCCTCTTTCTCTTTTCTGTGGTTGGAAGAAAGGCATGATGGCTGAGGTTGGCAGAGCAATTTTAAACCAAGAGGTAAACATGAGAATGAGTGTTTTGCACAGAAGATTAACTAGGTGGAGGCCTGGGTGCCTGTTTCCTGAATTTCGGAGAGGGAGAAATAAAATTCTACCTTGTTTAACCCACCACTACTTTAAGTTGTTGCTACTAAACTTTTAACTAATACAGTTAAGTGATGTTATCATCCATCCCCACTTTATAGATAATAGAGTGTTTGAATGACTTAAACAAAAGTAGATAACAAGGAAGATCTATGAAAAATTTCTACATTGGGGAAAAGTATCACTAATTCTTAGGATATTTTTAATTTTGTTCTGCTAAACCAAATGAAATCTTATGTTTAATAAAGCACATTTAAGTTAGAAATGTATCAAACACAAGTATATTGTCTTTTCTTATTACAGATGTTGGAAGGAGCTGAACTTAACAATAATAAAAATTTGTCTCATTACTCTCAATTATTATATTCTGTGGAGTTCACGGGGTAAATTGTGTATAGACCAGGAGGTCCGATGAATAGGGGATTTGAGCTGGGACTTTAAAAGTCCATTACATATATCCACTGAGAGGAAAAGGGATTTTGAGTAAAAGGAACAGTAAATGTAACAAAAGATTAAGAAGGAAGAAAACACAATGCATAAATAATTGTTTGCAATTCTTAGAAGATCATTTCACCTAATCAAACAAAGGAAAGGTGCTCAGCAATTTCACCAGCATGGAAAAGAAATACTAAGGTAACTATTAACGCTGGTAGTAAAATGCAATAGTCTTATTTATATTTTTAAACTTAAAAGAGTCTTACAGTGTGCGCATGTGTTTTAAAGGATCTGTGTATGACAATCAACTATGGGACAGTCATTTATTTACAAATTCTCCTACTTAGGGCGCTCCCTGCAGAGACAGAGATTAAAGAAAACATTTTACTTTCACAATTCTTTCCTCCCTCTCTCCTTGTCACATGGCAAGGTTACAAGCGTGCACAGCCACCCACACACAAACCCTATATGACTACAGTCTGTCTTCACTTTTTCTTCCAGATAGCTGCTGCTCCACTCCCTTTTGACCTCCTTTTTCTGAACGAATATGATGGAAATTCCACAAGTCACAGGAAATAAAGCTTTTTCAGCATTCCCCCAAGGCATTAGTATACTCATCTGGGTCCTTTTCCAAGACCACGAAGGCTTAACCCTTTGCAACTTCAACTCATTTTATGAGAAGTTTCAGAGTCTGGAACACTAAATGTCAGACCCAGAAAAACCAAGAGATATCCTAATATTAATACTCTTTGTAAATTAAGTGTCAGGAGTTGAATGTACATGAGAAAGCAACACAAATATTTTCAACTAATGCACTGATACTGCCAATATAATAAAGTGGAGAGTCACAAAAGTTCTGCTCATAACAGTTAATTCTCAACTGCAAAACTCACAAGGCAAGGAAATCTTTGCTGTAAACATAGTCTCCAATCAGGTCAGAGAGTACCCAGTCTCTCCCAGAAACGTGGGCCATACACGTAACTTCCGAACAAGGATGGAGGTGCAGAGGACTTGGACCTGGTGGTCAAAGGACTCCCTCTTCATTGCAATAAATTAATAGCAAGATATTCTGAAAGTACATGTGTGTATGTGTATGTGCATGCGCATGAACACACAGATGCATGTCTTTGATAAGTCCTTCATGTGAAGAAAAGAGAGAAAAGAAAGCAGCAAGAGATTCTAGATGGAGCCCCACAATTTCTTCCTTATCTATTTTTTTCAAGCCACATTTTAAATCAACACCCAAGGAAGAGCTTCCCAATTACCCTGAACTTTCAGTCATTTTCGAGCCAGCCTAACACTTGATGCCTCTGTTCACATCCCTTCCCACCATGTTCTAACTACTGCCTCTATCTACACGGAAGCTCCTACAGCCCTTGCTGACACTCGCCTATCAGCATGAATCCCTTGGTTCTTCTCTGCAGTTCTTCCCGTAATGCCCCACCAGAGCCTGCCACAGCACACTGTGTCAGAGCTACTGACTTCATAGGTTCCTGCATGGCTACGGCAGACTGTGTATCTTGAACTCACAACATTTCATACATACTCTGCACCCTGCATTTCTGGCTGGCTACCGAGAGACAGGGGAGTCTCAGTGAACTCATAACCCTCTCCTTCCCTTTCATTGCTACTTGAGCTCAATATCCGCCCTTTATGATCACTTAAGGCTGCCAGTCTCCCAAACTCTCACTGCCCCAAGTTGCAATCCATCAACGTGAGTTTCAGAAAAATGTTTCTCAAACACTATTTTCATCATATCACTTCTTTACTTAAGAAGGAACAGAGTACCATGTTATTTAATGTGGTAAATCTAAACCAGGTACCTTGAGGATTACAAATTATCAACTTCTTAAAAACAAGAACAAAAGAAAGAAACAAAAAACACCTGCAGGACTCTGCTGGGACTGGCTTGAATCAATATATCAATTTTGGAAGAAATAGCAGATTAATAATCTTGAGGCTTCTAAGCCATATATAAGATGCAGTGCTATGTATATCTCAGCTCACTCCATTTCTGACTCTCTATACAAACTCATATATATTATGTGTGTGTACGTGTGTGTATGTGTGTGTGTGCGTGTGTGTGTGCAGAGGGAAATACATATTATATACATATATGAATACACACATCTTTTATATGAATATACACATTTTTATTTTTATATACGCTATATATATATACATATATATATATATATTTGTATAGAGTTCTTATACACCTTTTGTTAAATTTGTTGCTAGGTATTTTATGTTAGTAATGGCATTGTAAATAGTATTCTTTTCCTTTTTTGCTGTGCTGCAGATCAAATCCAGATTATCACTTTTGCTTGGCAAAAATTCTGTCCCTGAGCTACACCCATAGACTCAATTCAATCATTTATAGGTGACTTTGAATATTCTACCTTGACAAATATGTCATCTTAAATGAGTTTCACTTCTTTCTTTCCAGTGATACCCTCTGTTTCTTTTTCGTGCCTTAATGCATGGGCAAGCCCCTCCAATTACAATGTTAAGTACAAAGAGCAAAAGGTCTTTGCCTTATTCTCAATCTTAGGGGAATGTATTCAATACATTGCTATTTAATATGTTAGCTGTATTTTATTGATGTCATTTATTAAGCAGAGTATACTCCTTGTATTCCTTGTTTGCTGAAGAAATTTATCATCAATGAGTGGCACCTATTGATGGGATTATATGATTTACTCTTGTTCAGTATGTTAATATGATGAATTATACTGATTAATTTTTAAATATTAAAACAAACTTGCAAATTTATGGAAAATGTAAAGAATGCAGAATACTCACAATAATTTTTGAAAAGAAAATAAGCTGAAGGACTTAATCTCAAAGCCATGACAAGCATAAAGTCTAAAAGTTACAAAATTTCTAGATGAAAATAAGAAAAATCTTCATGAGTTGAGGGTACACAAAGAATTTCTTAGGATGCCAAGTGCACTAACCATAAAAGAAAATAAAGATAAAAAGAATTTATTCATAATGTAAAATTTCTGCTCTTCAAAAATTGCCATTAAAAGATAAAAATAAATTAAGTCACAGGTTGGGAGAATATATTCATAATCCATATACATATACCTGAAAAAGCTCTTGTATTCAGAATAAATATATTTTTAAAAAATAATTCAATAATAAATGACAATCCAGATTGTTTTTAGAGAAGAACAAAGGCTTGGCTAGATACCTTCATACAGAACAGTATATGTGAGTAACCAGCAAGGAAACTGTGATGATTCAACAGAATTTTCATGTGGGGGAAAAAATAACTTAAATTCCCTACCTTGCAACATAACACAAAATGAAAGCTAAGCTTGTAATTCTTCTAAGACAACATTACAGAGAATCTTCACAGCATTGGGATAAAGAGAAATTTTTAGATTGAACCCAAAAATGCAAGTCAGAAATGAAAAATAATTGGCGAAGTAAACTTCATAAAAATTAAAAACATCTGCTCTTCAAAAAGCAAATCATAGAATGGTAAAAATATTTACAATACAAATATCTAACTAAGGATTTGCATCTAGAATATTTAAAGGACTTCTGATAGCTCAATGAGACAAACAGTCCTAGTTTTTTCAAAGGCTGGGTAAGCACTTTACAGAAGAAGAAACACAAATGGATTAACAGCCTGAAAGCACGTGAAAAGATGTTCAACATCATTATTTATCAGAAAAATACCAGTTAAAATCACAATGAGGTGACATATCACATGCACCAGAAAGACCAATATTACAATAACTGGACATACTTTAGGAAGAAGTAAAGCAACTGCAATATTGTTGTTGGGACTATACAGGGTTACAGCCGCTCTGAAAACACTCTATGGTGATTTCTTATAAAGTTAAATGTACACTTGTCATATGATTCAAGAAAAAAAAAGCTCACAAACTTGTATACAGGTCTGGAAGAAGAGCAAAACAGTTAGAGCATTTGCTTAGCCTAACAAATGCAAAGCCCTGAGTTCAATTTCCCAGCACCACATAAGAGGGGCATGGTGGCACACGACTATAATCTCAGCACTCAGGAAGCTGAGAGAGGAGGACTGCTCTGAATTCAAGGCCAACCTGGGTGACACAGTGAGTTCAAGACCAGCCTGGACTATAGAGTGAGACCTTGTCTCAAGAAAGTTTCAAAAATTAAAAATAAAATTTAAAAACAAACATGTACACAAATGTCTATACCAACTTTGTTTGCAATATCCTTAAATGGAAACAATCCAGACAACAATCTTATCAACAAATGAATACATATAAAATTCTATTTTATGACATATTCATAGAATAGAATACAATTAAAGTAAGAAAAAATACCAAATTATGTAACAAATATGAATGAATCTTAAAAACATTACATTGCATTAAAGAAGCCAGACATTGAGGAGTCTCTTAATTGAACTTCTAGGGCTACACTGTGCAAGAAGCCACTTGCCATAAATGATTTATATTTAATTAGAATCAAGTAGAATTTGAAAATTCAGCTTCTTCATTGCACTAGCCATATCTCATGGACTCAAAAGTCACACATGGCTACTGTATTGGTTACTCCAGTTACATAAACATTTCATTAATGCATAAATTCTCCCAGATAGTGCTATTCTAAAACATGCAAAACTGAGCTGCAGGGGCTAGAGGAATGGCTCAGTGCTTAAAATGCTTGCTTAGCAAGCGCTAAGTCAAGGGCTAAGTACCCGACTTTGATTCTCCAGCACCACATGAGCCGGACAGGGTGGCACACACTGGTAATCACAGCACTCAGGAGGCTGAGTCAGGAGGACTGCCATGATTCCAAAGCCAGCCTGGGCTCCATAGTGAGTTCAGGACCAGCCTGGGCTACAGAGCAAGACCCTGTCTCAAAAACAAACAAAAACAAAGAGCAAAAACTGAGCTACAGAGCCAGAATCTGATCAGCCACTGGTGGGCGTGGGGTGAAATACTATGAAACACTATGGAGGTATTTTCTGCCCCCTGTTACAGCTACCCTGTATCTTGACTGAGTCGGTGGTTGTGCAACATGGACTCATCACACTGTATTCTGTCCCGCCCATATCAGCTTTTTCAGTAGATAGCAGGTTGTACTTTCATCTCACTTGCTTCCTGAGCTCCTTGACTTTGGGCAGCACACAACCTGCCCAACTATTTAATATGATGTTGAAAATCTCAAATGGTGCAGCAGCTGCCTAGACTCTACCCAGATTCGTATTTGTCTACCACCAGTTATTTGGAGCAATGGCAGCTTATGTTACACGCAATTTTTAATTGTTCGACAGGCAACATCAACAAACTCATTTGCCTTTTTTTTTCAAACTGGTATTCTATAAGTCATTTCTCAATTAATGTAAGTGCTTTCCTAGATTAAAAATACATGTGATGAAAACTCATCCTGGATGAGATAAGCACAACAAAACCACTCTGCTCCTCAGACTCATTCTCACATTACAGTTTCTCAGTAACACGAGCCTGATTTAATCAAAAGAAGACATAATTCAGCTTCTGCAAACTCTCTTCCTCATGGCTGTACTTCCTGCACTTGCCTGTGTGTGTCCCCTACATCTGATATCTCATCTACATTTCATGATTATGATGAGTAATAAAAACATTTTCCAGGCTAAATGACTCTCCAGTCTCACAGTTTCCCTCACAAAGTCCAAACAAATGCAAAGCATTCAAATCCACATACTTAATGTATCAGAGGGCCACTTCTAGCCATTTTCTTTTTTATGCCAATATTACCATTAACAGTATCAATGGATCAATGAAGGCCTTCAGAACCCCCCCCCCCCCCCCGGCCCCCGGCCCCAGTCTACAAACGCAGAACACAATGCTAGCTAGCTCCTTCCTCAAGCATGCCCACCAATGATCTCAAATTCTGGGTGGACGCCCAAGCCAACAGCTGACTCAAACAGTTGATGTCATTCTCAGGGCTTATTCTGGGTAGAGTTTAAATGTGAACAGAACACTTCATTAAAACTCAAAGCTCATTTTAGCTGGGCCTCTGATATCCAATCAAGAAGTCATGATCCAAAGGGGAGAAGTAATATTATTCACATGTCTTACGAAAATGAAAAAAATGAAGCAAACAGATTTTGAGACTTTATCTTGTTTTGGTTTTATTTTTTTTTTAATCTGAAGTCCAATATCCTAGCATTTCTGCTATTTTTCAAATGGTATGACCACAAGTAAAACAGACAAAGCTGCTTGTGGAGTACTCAGCCTAAAGGAGCCAGGGTGCTCTGGGCTGATCACCACCCCACAGGCCCTGCCTGAGACTGACAACTGTGGAAGTAGAGTGTCCAAGGAGGAAGAGGGGTATGCAGGCTGTGGACAGTGGCCACCGAGTACACAGTCCCAGAACCTGGATGTCACGGGCTCCTCAGAAAATCGGCTGTGTCACCTAACACAAAAAGGACTGTACTTGCAAAGCACAGGGAAGAAGATGAGTGTGGTTCACTTATGGCATCCCCTGTCCTTAGTTCAAGAAATCACTTGTGTCACAAATGAAAGAGAAACAAGGGAATCTTCGGCAAAGATGTTATACCACATCCACACAAACTTTTAAACCAAAGTATAAAAATTATAAAAGTTACACAAAGTTATTACAGAAAACTTGAAAAAAGGGGGTGCTGATAGCTAAAAAGAAAGATATCAGCAGTGATCTTAATATTGTTGTAACAGTTCAGTTACCTTCCAGGGCTCGGTTTTTTGTTGTTTTTTTGTATAAGCACGTATCTTTTACAGAACTGAAATTCTGCTCTCCATGTAATTTTTATTCTGTTTTAGCCAACATAGTAATAACATTATAGAGTCTAAATATATAATATTAGATTCTCTAAAAATCTTTAAGACATAATAAAATCTACATAAATATCAGTAATTTCCCAAAATTCTATATATTAAAAAGAAGGAGATTGTGGGAGACCACTCTGGCCTGCCTCCCTAAAGTTAGGTCCAGTATCTCTTGATTTTTGCCTTCTCAATCAATGGATACAATTCTTTCATTCACTTGCATAATTTTTGTTTTGCTTCGCTTTGTTTTGTTTTGCTTTGCTTTGCTTTGAGAAAGGGTCTCACTGCTAGCCCTGGCTGTTCTCCAACTATTGGTCTGAAAGAATCCTTCTGCCTCAGCCTTCTGATTAGCCGGTACTATAGTTGTGTGTCACTGTATCTAGCTAACAAATATTTTTTTCAACAACCACTATGTGCCAAACCATGTGCCAGGGAAAGTATAAATGCTTCATGAAACTACTCTAATAGGTCTAACTGACATTTATCTAAGAAATATTTGCTAGGCTTGGGTGGTACTGCTCATTTACTTAGGCCAAAACAGAGTCAGCTCGAGGCTGATCTCATCAATACTAGACTCTCCCATCTGCCAATCTGACGCCCACTTAACTCAAGCTGATTTCCCAGACCCTGACCTATCAGCTACTTCTGGGTCCTGATTATCACTCCCAGGCCCCTAACCTTTCTATAGGGAAGCTTTTTCACCAGTTTCTTTGAGCCTTTTTCTCAAATTACTGCAGTTCCAAACACCCAGAAGAATCTTAGGCAGCCCTGACTGTGCCTGTTCCTAAGCAGGGCAATTATAAGCACCCAGAACAGGCACCAGAACCTCAATTTCTTCATCATTTCCCAAGGCTGAGCAATACACACACCACTACTAATCATTGAACTACTTTTCTTAGTAACTTATTCGTTGAATCTATTCCTGAAAAGATTTACCAAGAAAAGCACTCTACTCCTGAATTGTAGGCATTTTTCCTCTATCCTAACTAACAACCTCAACTGCTGTCCTACAGTAGGATGATGGCTAAAGATAAAGCAGTTCTGAAAGAATCAAGCTTGAGTCCCTCCTCCAATTAACAGAGAAGGAAAGGTGCAGGGCAGTCTATGGCACCACCCCCTCATCACTCTACCACATCAAGACTTGTGTCTTACTCCTTCTGAGATCCTGTGCCGAGCACTTCATATGCATAAACTTAATTAATCTCCAGTCACATATTAATATTCCAATCTCCAATTTGGAGATTAAAAATACTAAGGTATATTAAATTCAAGAAAATTAAAGCCACACAATCAGCCTTTCACTGGTAAAGCTAAAGCAGAAATCTGGGCACCTGCCTCCTCCAGCAAGCCCTTTCTGAGTTACTTCCTCCTTTTCCCCAAGTTAGCACTGTATCACCTGGCAAAGTCTTCCTCTCTGACTCTTCCCATGAGGCTAGTCCTCTCACTCACATCAACAGCAGAATTCTGTCGGGAACTTGATCATAATACACTTGCTTGGATGGAACCCAAAAGGTTCTGATTAGGAAGGGAAGGGGATGTTCACTTGTAGCAGGCACCTGTTCCTCACTATCAGGGACAGTCTAGGGAAGTTTGGCTCCAGTGGACTTCACAGTACACTGAGGTACTGCACTGAACACAGAGAGGCTCTACACATCGAGACAGAACAAATGCTGGTGAGGATATGGAGAAAAAAGAACATTTTACATTCCTGGAGGGATTGTATACTAGTATAATCGCTATGGAAATTCCTCAAAAAATAAAATAAAATAAAAATCCATTTGACCTAGCTGTACATTTTCTGGTATCTTCCCGAACCTGTTAAGGACATCATAGAATAACGATACATGAATACTCATGTTTATAGGAGCACAATTCCCAGAAGCAGCCTATTTGCTCATCAACAGATGAATGAATGAGGAAAAAGTAACCTATCACGCGATGAGTACTACTCAGAGGTACAGAAGGATAAACTAGAGTCGCTCACAGGCGAATGGGTGCATATTAAAGCTGTCACGTTAAGTGAAATAAACCAGACACAGGAAATAAATGAAGCATGGCTTCTCTCATATGAAAAATCCAAAATATGAGTAAGAGTAAAACAAAAAGAAATAAAAGGAAACCTGGAGGTCGAGCTTGTGAGATGGAAAGAGGATCTGTGACTGGAAGAAAAAGAGAAGGATGGGCAGGGAAGAAGGAAGTAAAAATGATTAAGATGTGACAGGTAGATGATAGACAGACAGCAAATAGGTAGATTGGTAGGAACCAATTCCCCATGACGAATGTACTTACATACCACAAAAACATAACAACAAAAATGATTGTTTAGGAGTGTCATCTCCTCAGAAAGATTGCCCGCACAAAAGCAGCCCCTCCCTCCACCTACCCGCAACTTTCTGTAATATAACCCTGCCTGCCTGTCCTCCTAGCATGTCCCACCACTGGAAATTGTGCTTATCTATGTGCACATTTGTCCACATTGACTAGAACCAAGAATGGCTGAGAGCTGGGAATGTACTGGTTTTGTTCTCTGCTTTATTTTCAAGTCCTCGCTTGAGATATAAAAGGAACTCAATAAATTAGAATAAACAAATGAGCCAGCCCCGTTTGTTTGGTTGTGTATAATCAGTCCTTTCTGCCTCACATGGTGACGTGCAGAAAAATCCAAATGAGATCAAGTATGCGGAGGTGCTTTGTAAAATGAAGGAGGTCACGTATGTGCTGGAACCACTGTGTCCCAGGGAAAAAGAACCATTTGGAAAACCTATGCCTCAGAGACATCCCACCGTGACTCTGGCACAGTGATGGCCCCTCTTCTCACTTCTCCACTCTGCCTCGGCACACACTGGCTGAAATCTACATGGTAGTGTTCCACCCAGAAGACAGCCAAAGAGAACACAATTGAAGATTGCCAGCTGAGACCTCTCAAAATTCTCTCACCAATGGGGCTTGAATAACAAGACAGTGCTTACCAAGTTAGGGGGTCTGCCAAGAGTACATACCAGGAGAAGAACCCCAAACATGTTCCCTACCCTAGGATTTGCTCAGTTCAGCAAGCACGAATTGAGTTCCCCATACATTTCAGATCTGGGACTCAGTCCCAGGGAGAAAGGGATGTCTGAGCTTACCACAGTGGAGAGAGACAGACAGACACTAAACAGAAAATTCTAACTCAATACTGCAAATCTGGCTTAGCAGTAATCTGTAGAATGCTTTCTAGAACAATCGGTTCCTAAGCTAAATTTAAAATTTATAGGAAAGCAGGGGAACAGCGAAGAGCCCAGGGGTAAGTCACAGGATGGAAAGACCTTACATGGTGATCTGGGAGCTCCAAGAAGTGAAAGCACCGGGCATTTACTGCCGGATTTTCTAGAGTGCAACAAGAGGTAGCAGGCAGACAGAGCAAGGGACTGGGACTTGCACGTGGAAATGTATGTGGGCAGTGGCTGTTTCAGAACCAAAAAGCACAGGCGCGGAGGTACGCCATGCGGATAAAGAGCTCATTCATTGGTCCACTAGCCCAGAGGGCATGACTAGCTCAGCTAGAGTAGAAATGGAAAACTAAGACAAACCAGACTTCACTGGGCTACAAATGAGGCAAACTTGAGGTGGGAGGGGCTAGTGCAGAGAATTGGAAAGAAATAACAAGAGAAGAAATTCTCAGCCAGACTCTTCTCACATGTGGAGACCACTCTCGGTGTTGGTGATTCCGAACTGCCTTGTAGGCTGCGCACCAGGCAGTATCAGCCAGGACGGTGCAGCTATTATTACAGGCTTCCTCAAGAGCCCAGCAGAGCCAGTCCCAGAAGGGAGGAGAACCAGTTGGACACCCCATTGGTTAGCTCCAATGAAGGCAGCAGAAATGAAGAGGAGAAATGACAGATCCTGGAGGTTTGCACCAAGCACTACGGCCCCAATTTGCTCATGATGGAGGATGTGGCATGATACAGAGCCTGAAAGGCAGGAGAACTACAGGAACAGAGACAGAAGAGTGTCATCAAGTTGAGACAAGCAAGTGCAGGTGAGGTCCCTTTCATCTTCCTCTCCCAGATGCCCTCTCACTGGAGCTCCCTCAGTCCCGCACACTGAAGAAAGGTAGGAATCCTATACCAGCTTTTCACATGTGGATATGGTTCCTGGCACTTCCAAAGCAGAATTTTAAACACTGAGTACTCATTTGGATGATAGCTTAAGAAAGAAAAATGCTCCCAAACCCAGCCCATCCATGTCCTGATCAACGGTTTCTCCAGTTTTAGCAAGGTCTGGGGATAGAGGTGGGAGACCCTATCTCCATAGTATATACTCACATCTCTCATTTCCCCCCACAACATCCATCTCCTCCAGCCTAATGGCACTGATAAGATCCTGTCAAGGCTGAGCACTGACTGAGCCTGACACAAAAATTCTCTGTCATAAAAGGTCAATAGTATTTGACCTGTGGTGGGTGATGCGGTCTGGGACACTAAGGGGTAATAATTAGGGTCTACCTCAATCATACATCCGTGCAAAGTGTAGGCCTTTCATCAACATCTACATCCCAAAATAAGGAATTTCTTTCCCTAACCATACCAGCTGTAGCAAGAAGTGGCATTTTCTGTCTCTTTATTTGCTATGTGCTTATTTTTGCCACAAACAGCTTACAGACTCTTGGGTTACTATTTATCCCAGTACCCCAGTGCCTGCTCAGCAGTCTCCTTAGAGTAAATTCCTATTCCAAGAGGCAACAGTTGAGCATACATTACACCCTAGAAAAATGAACACTCATATCCAGGAAAACAGACTTTATTATTTTCACAACTTAGATCCAGATAAATTCTCCTGTAAAGAGTTGCAGAGCATATTGTTACATTTTGTAAAATAAAAATAAATTGAACAAAGTACAATATGATATCATCTGTATAAAACAAAACTGTACACATAAAAACAGAAGTAAGCCTTTATGTATAAGTGTGTGTAACAATGTAAATGCAGAGAAAAAGTCTGTAAGAATGCCATTCACTAAACCAAATAATTGTGACCACTCCTAAAAGAAAAAGTAGGATTAGACAGAGATGATGAAGAACTTTCACTCTACCTATAGTGTTTACATTCTTTACAATAATATATCCACATATTGTTTATTTGATTAAAAACAAAAATCTACTGTCTTAAAGCCTAAAATTATTATGTGTTTTTCATCCTGTGAAACTTTGTTTTAATGAGTCAAAAAAGAGCATTAGTAAGGCAGTAGAACTAGTTTTCACTTGGGCAAGGGTTTGTTTATCCTGCTTATCTCAAGTTAGGGTCAACAGCACTAATGATTCCAAATAGCAGTGGCCACTCCTTGGCCATCCTATCCTCACCCACCCACAGTTTCAACTATCACCTCCATGGATGACTCCCAAATACCTTTTTCCAGACGCAGCCTCTCCCTTGCACCACAGTCCTACTTTCTAATTTCCTGTTGGGAGGAAACAACACACTACGCTTGAAGCCAGATTCCTGTCTTCTCTCCTCCCTCCAATTTCAGCTCTTCTGTCTGACTTCCTCCTTCCTATTTTCCCCTCCCAGGAATCCAGAAAGGAAACTTCTTAGAAATCTCTAGATTTCTGTATCCACATTCCTTTCCCAACTATTTAATTAGTTTTCACCATCTAGCAATTTTTCTGAAAGGTTCTCCATCTCCCACAAAACCCTGTTACCCTCCCTCTGTTGCCACTGTTCCCTTCCCTGTTCACATCCTTTCCCAGCAACACCTTGACTGGGGCATCACCTTTGAGTGGTCTCCTTGCCCTTAACTGTTTTGATATCGTATGTCCCACCTGGTGAAGGACCAAAATTCCAGTCCACTGAGGTCACTTGAAACTTCACTTTTATTACCTATTGTGTTACCTATCTTCCCTGCTTTGAGTCATGTGCAAATTTGGGAAATATGACTTCATTCCCTGTCCAAGTATCTGACAAAAATGTTAAAGTGGGCTGAACCAAGAATAAGGTTCTGCCTACAGATCTCTTTTCAAGGCAGCTCAACGTTTGTTACTAAAGAAATAATTTTTTAAAACTTAGTGTAGAAGCCTTTCATTTGTATCATTTATACCTTACAACTGGTAGGAAGTATTGTTATCCAAATTTTAGAAATTTTGAGACTAAAGTTGAGAATAGCTAGGTAACCTGCAAAAAGTGTCGCAGCTATTAAGGAGTTTTCATCCAAATGTCTCTGTTAATTACAGAGCTTACAGTTTTTCTGCTACATAGCTGAAATTTTATGTGGATCTTTCCCCTCTAAAATGTGAAGTACACACTTCTTAATTTTCATCAAAGACTTTCCACATCTTATCTCTGAACATATCTTTATGAAAATAGACCATCCCACATGTTAAACTTTGCTAATAAATTTTATACACTCTATTTCATGTAATTCTCATTGACCTTAATAAAGTAGGTACTATAATTATGCCCATTTTACAGATTCAAAAACTAATGCACAGAAAGATTAAAACTGATTTAATCTGTAATCAAAAGTAATTTTTAAATATCTTAAGCCTACCAATCCAGTGAACAGGAAAGCTTTACCAAACTAAGGCCTGTCTGACTATAGAGATAATTAGGAGTCAGAATGAGCAGGAAATTCCACTCATACAATCAATCCATGTGTATTTATTAAATATCTTTATTGAAAGCTCAATATCACGCAGGGGCTGGATATCACAGAAATAAAAACCAACAAAGCCCCTGCCCTTGGCTTCATGAAACACACATTCTACCAAGATAGACAAACATTAAAATGGAAGGCAGCAGAGTGTGGTGAGGGCTGGGAAGGAGAAGCCTCCAGCGTGAAGAAACCACAAACTCAGTGGGAGAGAGGTTTCTGCCCTTGGCAAGTGGGTTAGGAAAGGCTGTGTTCACTACCAGGGAGAACACAGGAGAAATAGGTGTGGGAAGAAACTGAGATCCATTTGGGATTCAAGTGTTGAGGAGATGCCATGAAGGTAGGTGGGTATGCAGCTCTAGAGCTCAGAAGGAGAGTGAGCTGAGAGTCTAGAATCACCTCTGTAAGGGCAAAATTCAACTCACAGAGTAGAGGAATCTTGACATACATGTATGGTGATCAGAAAGGCCAACCTTACCCACCTTAACAACTAACACTTTCCTGTGAACAGCCTTCTAGGGATGCTCCACCTCTTGCCCTAGGAAGGCGACCTCTCAGTCCTTTGTATCAAGTCACACACTGCCTATAAACACTTTGTACTCTTGATCAAAAATGCTCCCTATTCTGGGCTTTAGCCATTTGACAGTTGCCCAGAGACACGGATTTCTTAGTAACAGCATTGACATGTTAAGGTATTTGTATCCTGACTCTTTAAATAGAATATAGAATCCTGAGTATAGAATTTGAAATGTAGTAAACATCCTCATTACGGATCAAGGAAAGTACTCAATTAAAAAAATAAGAGTAGCAAAGCAATATATCAATTGTAGAGCATTTATGTGAACTAGTTACTCCAGAGGAACCTGACTGGTTTTCTCAGTACAACAGCACTCAACGCCCTGGGCATTCTCCCAAGTTTACCCCTGAACCTTTGCACTGCATAAAGCTGGTCACAAGGTGAGCATTCTCCACCTCTGCTTGTGCGTTCTAGTCTAACTCCTTGAAATATGCTACCTCAGTCCCAGCAGCCCTTATGTCCAGATTCTTCAAATTGAAAATAAATTTCATTATATAGAAAAAAAATGAGAGTAGAAATGTCTTATGCAAGAAAGCACCAAGTAGCAGCAACGAGGTTTTATTAAAGACAAAACCATGAGTCCAGTAAACAAGCCCCCATCAACAAAATATTATCAAAATTAAGAACTTATTTTAAATGATTCTTCTCTGTGCTTCATTCTACCCTTCCACAAATAAATAAATAAATAAATACCTGAAATATTGAGGAACGGGAAGAATTAGCAACGCCTTGTTTCACAAATTACAGAAACTGCTGTCAGCGCTATCATCTGGCTCAGGTAAGCTCTGGGGGCAGTAGCTATGGAGATTTTGCTCAGCCGGGTCCCATTAGTCAGAACAGTGCCTGACACACACAGAAGCTACCCAAAATGACTGCTGAATGAATGAGAAAAATGCAACTGAAAAAAAGTAGGAAAAAAATGAAGGGGATGGAGGATGACGGTGACATTTAAGGGGCAAAAATGGGAGGGAGGCTGAGATACAGATGCAACCAACCACCTCCTTACACCTTAAGATCAGATTCTTAACTGTCAAAGACCCTCGCAGAGAAGTTAAACCTTTGCATCATTCTCTAGGATATATAAGCACTATCCAGTGCAAACCAAGTCTTTGCTATTTAATTTCTTTTAAGATTTGTAGCTAATTTTCCCTTTCGATATACATTTTGTTTTTTGTGGAATTGTGTTACTGAGTCCTGGACCAAATCCAGGTCTTCAAGCATGCTAGGCAAACTCTGCCACAAATCTACATTCCTACCCCTTTAAAAATTTTTATCTTGAGGGACTGAAGGAATGGTTCAGCAGTTAAAACTTAAGTCAAGCACTACGTACCCGAGTTCAATTTCCGAGCACCACATAAGCCAGGCATGGTGGTGCACGCCTGTTATCCCAGCACCCAGGAGGCTGAGGCAGGAGGACTGCTGTGAGTTCAAGGCCAGCCTGGGCTCCACAATGAGTTCAGGACCAGCTTGGGCTACAGAGCGAGCCCTTGTTAGTTACACTTTTGAGATAAGTCTAACTAAATTGCCCAGGAAGGCTCACACTTGCAATCCTACTTCTGCTTCCCGAGTAGCTGGGACTATGGGCACGCATCACCTTGCCCACTAAAATATCTAAACTAAACCAAAACTTAACATTGTATTTGACTACTAGATTTTTAAGGAAATGCTGTAACCTAGCTCTGTCTTCCACATTCTCTGCCCTGCCTGTTAATATTTCTTCTCTCCAGAATGGGATGCCCACATTCAAGGATGGTGTGATTCTGAAGTAGTTCTGATTCTGGCTCTCTTGTGAACAACACAACGAAATGAGTGTCCCCATTGAAAGAGAGAGAGAGAACGAAAATTTTTCACAAAAAGGCAAATTCAGAGACCATCCTTGATTAACACCAACACTCCTTCCTAGGGCATAAGCCCTCATCAACTGATCCATCGTATATACTTCATTGCTTCATTCTTTTAACTCCCTGCTATAGGACAGTGGGCTAGCACCCTACTATATCTGAAGCTATCCCAGTTACTCTTAAAACATGGAAGTCACCCAAATACCCATCAACAGACCAATGGAAACACAAACTGTGGTATTTATACACAATGGAATACTATGCATCTATAAAGTCCAACAGAGTGGAGGCTTTTACAGGCAAATGGAAGAAGCTTGAGAACATCATGCTTACTGAAGTGAGTCAGAAGCAGAAAGTGAAACATCGAATGGTCTCTCTGATATGAGAGACCCAGATCACAACTCTAATGGAACTTAAAACAAAAAACAAAGTGAAACGGGGGAGGGGGGGTTAGGGTGCAGGAGGGATGGAGGGGAGGGGAGGGGGTGGGACAAAAGGAGAGTGGGAAAGTCTCTGTCACCTTGACAAGATATGTAGGTGCACAAAATCCTCAACTTCATTGTAAACCTTAAATTTTGCACTAATACATATCAACAAAATGGGAAAAAAAACCACCAGGGGTCTCCTGGTATTTCATCGATGCCCAATAAGGAGCAGCAGACTAATTTTAATTATGGCTTGTGATGATTATGGCTAAAATAGGGCTATTTTTATTTAAATCCAAAGTGGGATCTAAAACAGTTCTAGATTAATCTCTGTCTTTGAGACTTGATTTATTAATAAAGTGCCATAATATGATTACAAACATCGTGTAACAGAACCAGAGGACAGATGTGTAAACCATCACGTTCAAGATCGATTTTCTTGCACTTTATATTATATTCAACTTATTTCATTATTTTTTTAAATCCAGGAATACAAAATCACTTTCCCAAAGTGATTTAAGCTACTTTAAACAAAAACTCAACATCGATTCAAGAAGTAATTATATGTGAATAATGGTAATTCTCCACACAGAAGAGTCAGGAGAATTTACTAAAATTTAAGTTAAAATATTTTAAATGAGTAAAAACAATGCATAAATATGAACAATTCTATAAAACTTGACTGAAAGATATAAAAACACTTGAATAAATCAGGAAACACTACAATTGGAAAAATGAATATTGTAAATGCATTTATTCATGAATCAATACATATGTAATACCAACCATTAATGTCAATGGACTCTTGAGATTCTGACAAAATGTTTGAAGATGTAATTTGCAAGAATGAATGAGGAAATAAGGCAACTTTGAGTAAGTAAAACGAAGAGAATTCTCTATGACATAGTAACATATATGTAGTTCTCATTTAAAACTTAACACAGATACTTCAGAGCTCAGCAGTCTTATATACAATATATGCCTAAAAATCATGTAGGGTCATTCAATGAGTAATATAGGAAGGTCATTAAAATATTTAGAAAACAAGATTGATCTTCAAGATTGGTCATAAAAAACGATTCCAAAAATGAAGTTGAATGTAACTACAAGTCTAAAAGGTTGAAATAGAGTTAAATAAAATAAGTACACACAGGCTATAAATCTAAAAGTATTCATCAGACAAAAATTACAGAAGAAATCATCAGGCAAAACTAAAATGTTCTGTACATTAAAAAGCATGATGAACAATTAAAAATGAGTAATACTGACATGTAGAGTCCCACTGTAGAGAACAACATAATCCACTTTTGTTATGATGAACAGTATTAGGTAAGAATATTATAAAGCAAGACAGCATTTATTCAGTTTGGGAAAAACGTGTCACACACACACACACACACACACACACACACACACACAGATACATACACACACAAAAAGCAATTAAAAATCAGATGTGTCCAACCCACAGTGGTTGCTTTTTTCCCCTCTTGAAAATTTTTAATGTTTTATGTCAAGTTTTTAAAGGAAGCTTTAGTACTCACATATACATTAGTTATGTGAGTGATTTAAAACAGCTTTCATAACATGTTTTTCTTTATTTCTCAAATTAACCCAAACTAATTCGTATTATTTAATAAGAAAAATGTTAGTGGGGAAAGAGCATCCAAAGACAAAGCTAAAAAAATGCCTGCTAAAACTACAATGAAAAGTAGCCTCATCTTTATATCTATTTTATTAAGTCCCCCCCCAAAAAAAAAGAGGAGGAGGAAGAAGAGGAGGAAGAAGAGGAGAAGCTGGAGAATGACAAAGAAAAAGAAAACAATGACTAAAGACAAGTGGGCAAAGAACACAAATAATTAATCTACAAAAACAAATGGATGGCAGATATATGAACATTATTACTACTTAAAGGAATTCACTTTTAAAGTACAAGAAATACCAAGCCTTACTTATCAAAAAAGAAAACTATGAGATGGATATCTCAAAATTGATATATGTCACTGAAACATCACTCAAAAAGACAAGGCTAGCATATTATCAGAGATGCCAATTGGAACAGTGGTTTTGGGAAGCATTTCTTCAGAGAACGCATTAGGAGCTTCTTCAAAATACCCTTTAAGCTAGTGGTTTCCCCCTCTAGCACTTTGCATTAAGTAAGAATTAGAAGCTAGGTGCAGTTGTGTGTGCTGTCGTCCCAGGCACTGAAGAAGCCGAGGCAAGGGGATCAAGGGAACCCAGATGCTCAAGGCTGGCCTGGGCAGTAGCATAACCCCAACGTATAGGGGGAGAATTAAGAAATCTGGATAATGAGAAGTTACTTAGTAGAAAAAAAATGGGGATGGGCCAATGAACATCCAGCAACAAAGAAACATGTAGGCCTTCTCCAGAGCCACGTGAAAAGTAAGACAGCCAAGAAATCAAGGGTTGGAATCAGTTAATGTTTGGGAATCTCTTCATGATGGAATGTGAAACAAGTAACTCAGGATCCAAAGTTGTTTGTGATGTTCTTTACGCTACAATCACAACTCTGTTTGGAAAAACTACTCTACCTCTCCTCCAGCCAAGAGGCTCTGGACAAAACCTTCTGGACTCCCAGGAGACCAGTGCCTTCAAACCTCAAAGCAAAAGCCACAGTGAGCCACTCTTTCTTTTCAGCCATCAGTTCTACTGACTGGATGACACAGAATATAATAATAAAGTCAGTGAATCATAACAGATGTATACTGTTTACATCAATCATTAAGAGATGAAACATAGAATTTTAGTTGTTAAAACTGTGTTTTAAAGATTTTCAAAAATCAGTATTTCCTAAATCAGTGACATATTTTAGACCTGAATGCTTAGACAGTGATACTCCTTGAGAAATGCAGTGTGGCTAGAAATAAGTATACTCTCTCTTATCCTCTGTGACTAATTTGGTCTAGGTTGGCTTGCCTGCCCTAAGAACACCCTTCACCTGTCATCAGCCATCCATGGCTTGACAGTGGAGAAGCCTATGCCATTCTCAGTCAGCACAGGGCAGTCAAAAGCTGAGACCCAAAAAATGCCCCAGAGAACACACAAGGTGATCTGCCTGCGATATTTCACTAACAGTCCTGGAAAGTCATTCTTGGAGCTCATTTTTATAAAGTGTGTCACTTCCACCACATAGCTCAAGAGGTTCAGCTTCAAAATTCAAATAATAATTGAATGCATTTCTTTCATAGCTACCTCTAGTATTCCCAGTCCCCACTACTGTGAAGTTTAAAACCGTGCCCAAGCCACAATTGAAAGAAAACCTCAAGCACAATAAACCAGGCAGAGTTAGGGATGAACCAGCATGCTGAGCAGCAAAAAAGTGAATCGGCCCAGACCCCAATAGTTTACAAGGCTCAAGCTCAACCCCATCTTCCAAATTCATTTTGTCTTGTGTGTGGGATGGGTATTTCATACTGCAGTGTTTAACTTTCAAGAATTTCATCCACATCTCTGGGACTGATAAAACAGGAGAGCACAGAGAGCTCTAGTTTTTCTAGGCAAACATCTCACAGGTGAAAGTATGTTTGTTCATCAGTGAAATCTGAGTTTGTGTTACGAGTACCAACAAAAGAATTGAGAACTTCTTTAGAAATGAGAGTAACTTGAAGCAGCTCCAGTGATATCCAAATTAAACAGTGTTATATGATATTTTAATCCTAGTCATGTATAGAATGTACTTGGTCACATGTGTTTTTCCCAAATAATTTTTTTTTCCATTCCCTGGATTTTTCGTAGTCAGTAATATTACATAGTTTAAACTAAAATGAAGTCATCAAAACAGAGTCTGTCCTTGTTTCTGCCTCTTCATTAGTTCTGAATACAGAAGTCTTGGTATTTTATTATTATAACATAGCTGTACCTACCAAGCAACAAAAATATATAAATGCTAGCTGAGTTCAGGGTAGAGCTCTGGTCCTGGGTGCACCCACAGTCAGTCTTTTGGAAGGGGACCATGCACTATTTTTATACACATTATACTTAATGAAGGGCAGCCACAGGGCCAGCAGCAATGCCACCACCAAGTACAGTAGAACAGGCTTTGTTCAGAGATGACTGATAAGAACTCTGGCCAGTGCTGTCTGACAAACAGCCCTGTCAAAATTAGCCACCTTGTTCACATTTTGTTTTCCACAGGTGTTTTCCTTTCTCTGATGCTGCTGACCCAGTGTTCACTGCCTGAAATGAGGCTGTCTGGAGGAAGACTGGGAGTCGTTTTGGCATTTGTTTTCAAAATCTATGCCCCAAAGATGGAGGGGAAAGGAGTATTAAATCTGTACTATATTCTATATCTGGAACAAAAGTAAGGGAGGGAGATTTAAGCTTAACTCTGTTTCTCTGTCCCACACACTCTAAGCTGAAAAACAAAAGGGAAGAAATGTCCTCTAGACCTACAAAGCAGATGAGACCCTGCTTCTGCCAGGAGGCCAGGAAACCTGAGGGACTTCAGAAAGGACAGGCTACTGCACCAATGAGAAGGAGCATCTTACCATTGCACCCAAAGTTACCTCATAAGGAAAGCAGACCTCTCCGTGTACAACCACCCAGAAAGCAAGGGGTCCCACAAAGAGATGCAGCCAAGTGCCTTTCCTGCCTTGCCATCAAGAGACTCAGCAACAGCCAAAACATGACCACAGTGGCTAATATTTATTGAATTTTCTTATGTCAGGTACTGTTCTAGGACTTTTACACAAATTATGTTATTTTCACGCTCTATTAAACAGATACTTCTTCAATCCCCTCCATTATATAATTGAGGGTGCTTGGGCCAAAGATCTTGCACACGAGCACCTTAATTATTAGCTGAGCCAGGATACAAACAAACCCAAGCATTTTGACTCCAGAATGCATACCTATAAAATGAAACTAGGGAATATCCAGAGTTAGATATCCCAGTCTGTGGGCTAAATAATGCATATCCATAATCCTTACCTTCATATATATTCTTCTCCTATTCTCTTAGCAATGGTACCCGCCCCCCCCCCACCCCCATGCAAAATCTAAGGCAGAGAGTCCCAAAATATGAAACAAGGACTGCTGGGGTTGCTCAGAGTAGCAAAAGGCTGAGATTCTCAATGTCCAGCATCATCTTCACCCTACCGAAGCCTCAAACCCTCCTGGAACATAGTTTGAAAACTTCTGGTCCAAACCAGTATCTCTCAGAATTATGTGTTCGAGAGACAAAAGCAGTCCAGCTAGAACATGTCAGCAAAATCAAAGAAAAAGGCAATACCATCCCCAGTCAGAAGCGATGAAGGCCTTGGGCCATCTGATCCAGACTTGTCACCAACCAGCTCCAGCCTGGGCACTGGAGAAGCCTGAAGGAAGTGGAATTCAGGGCTGGAGGCTAGAGTCAGGAATGAGGAAAATCCAATAAACAGGCAGAGCTGGTAAGCAGAGCCAGCAGGGCGCCAGGGAGGCAGCCACTGCAGAAACAGGAGGCCAGCACAGGCACAGCCCCTCAGACAGCTCCCCCACTACGAGCTGCCCATAGAAGTAGCAGGCCGGAACTAACTCACCAGTACGCCAATAACTAGTATTTTTATTGGTAGAGCGGAGACAGAGACCAAAACACACACACACACACACACACACACACACACACACACACACACACACCCTACATTGCCCATTTCACTAATTTAAATGGTGCCAATTTCTTATACACGGGAATACACCATTCAGTGGCATCTGCTGTGGAGAGTAGTGTGGGTCAAAGCGAAAGTGCCAAGCTGTCAGACTGGCATCACAGCACTACTACATGCTGCCTATCAAGCCGTAGACAAGCCAGTCTGTCCATGCCTCAGGTTCCTTCCCTGCACCTGCAGCATGCCTGTGATAAAGTATACCTGCCTTAGAAAGTAAATGGGGGGACTAAGCAAGTTAGTGCATACAAAATACTCAGAACAGTATGCAATACAAAGTTTATGCTAACTGTTGCCTCAATGGTCTCTCATTCTAATCACTTTGATTTCATTCCTAATAGTTTTTTTCTTCTTTTTCCATGCTCTTCCAGTTTTCGATGGCTGCTGTGATAATTGTCATAAGTTTCATGGTTTAAATAATGCATTTTTTTTTTACCATTCTGGAGATCAAAGTCTAAAATGAATTTATAGAGCTGTTTTTGTTTGTTTGTTTTATTGGAGGCTCCAGGGAAGAATCCAATTTCTTACCTTTTCTATTTTCCTCCTCTTTCTCTCTCTTGCCCTCTCTTTTTCAATACCTGGAAGTGCCAGGTATTGAACCCAGGGCCTCATGCATTCTAGGCAAGCGCTGTACCACTAAGCTGCACACCCAGCAGTCTGCATACATTCCTTGGCCTCTTCTTGCATGACTTCTGCCTCTCACTGTTGACTATGATCCTCCTGTCTCTCTTGTAGACACTCTGTGATTAGACTGAACACACTACGAAATCTAAGATAAACTTCTATCTTAAAAACCTTAATATAATCACATCTGTAAGATTTCTTTGGTTATACAAAATAATATATTGACAGGTTCCGGGACGTAGACTTGAACATCTTTGAGAGGCTATTTGGCTAACTATGTACACCTCCCGAAGACTAAAACTGTAAACTGGAGAAAGTTAAGTAGGCTCATGAGGTATCAACAATATTAGAGCTAATCTTTAGAGTCTTTAGTACGGGCCTAGCACTATGCAAAGTACTTATAGGCGACTTATCTCATTTAGGCCACAGAGGAGCCCTACGAAGTTACTTTACCTATCTTACCAAATGGTTAATTATCGAAGGTGGTAAAGCTAGTAGGTGGCAAAGCCAAAACAAATCCAGGTAAATTTCATTCAGAAGTCTTTATATTTGACTAGAAAGACTGGTCACTATATATTAAGCAATGATTACTGAAGGGAAGGGACACTAGGACCCTTGGCCACCTTGGAGACTGAACACAAGAGGTAGACATGCTCCCTGGCTACAGAGAGACAGGGTCCTGCATAGCTCATGCTAAAAGGATTGGACAAATAACAAAGCATCCAGGACATGTTCTCATGCTCAATGGAAAAAATTGGGGGTTAGCCAAAAACTTCTTCAAATGCAGTTTTGACTCAAAAAGCCAAGGCCTACCGCCACACAGAAAAGGAAAGTAAAAAGTCCACCCTTGTTCCAGAACAACCTTGCAGTTCCAGTCCACCACCTAAAGGAGAAAAGGAACTCATTACAGAATTCCTAGAGAGACTTTCACCTGACTTGGATTGCTACAGACCTTCTGCAATCATATCAGGAAGCTTCAGAACATGGTAGCTCAACTTGATTGACACCATCACTGAACCATGCCCTCTTTCTGTAACTACAGTTATGAATATACAAGCCCCTATGTGCCACAAGTTTCAACAGAGCCCAGTAATTTCACCAGTAATCACGATGAATGACTTTTTCTCACCAGTACACACACACACACACACACACACACACACACACACACACACACACACACACAGGCTCAGGACCAAGTGCAGTTGGCCCCAGATGGAAAGGGACAGGCTAAACAACTGTTAAGCAGGCTTATTACGGTGGCTTACCTAGCCATGGCCCTCAAAACCTTAACTTCTAAACCTAAGTTAGCCATAGGCTTATCTGCAACTTAACAACGAGCACAGTTTAGCTACTAGGTTTCAACCAGTCATTTGTTTTGAGTCATGAGCTCAGAGGCTGATGCAGGATAACACAGAAGTTAAGAGAATGGACTCTGGAGCCAGTCAGGTTTTACTAAACCCTGAATATGGCACTTTCTTCCCATGACTTTAATCAGGTTACTTAACCATTCAGTGCCTCAGTTTTGCCATCACCAAAATGGACATGATAATGGAATCCCATACAATCCATCCAAAAACTAGAAAAGCAACTATGATTCATAATTTTTTTTGGATTCTGTAAGGGTATTTAAATGGTACATATGCTATATACTACATAACCTTTCTCATGTGATCTGCAGCTAATAAAACATGGTCGTTGTATCTGAATTAAAAAACGTATGACCAGTTCCACCACCAGGATAGAAAAGACTCACAACTTCACATCAAGTTTGGATCACGTTACGTTGCCATACTTATAAAAGCCACGGTTTCCAGAGTTTTGTTTGGCTGGTTAGGTTTTTTAAAAATTATAAAATAAATTTAATTGAGTTAGTAGATTAAGAGCGAGGAACAGTGTTAGGCATTTAGCAAGCACTATGTAAGTGTTATCAACAACTTCTATTATTTTCATTTAACTAGACTCCATAGAGGACTATAACCAGGAAAATTTCAATTGATGATTAACTTTGGTTTGGAACCCAGGTCACCTTGGAGACAATGGGCATTAACTTGTTAGAACAATTCTCTGGGACAGGACTTCCTGAGGTGATAAACGTGCTCTCTATCTCCATCATCCAGAACAATATCCATTAGCAACATACAGCCACCCAAGCACCCTTGAAATGAATCCAGAACCTCTCTTATTTCTGTTTGTTGTTGAACACATCAGAAGTTGCCCAGGCAGACAGAGCAGGAGCCAGGACTAAAGCAGTTGTCCCACACAGTGTGCTGTGGAAGGCCGAGTCTGGCAATACACACATGCAAGCAGAACCACCTGGCTTTGTGCAAATCCTCCCTCCTGCCCAGGCCTTGCTCTCTGCTAAGAAGACTCCATCCACTATGCACAATCCTTTTCAATATTCCTTTATTCATTAGAAACTACATATCGAATTTTCTAAGTGCATAACAGAAACCTAGAGAAATATATAACTTCTAATTGTTGTAAAGAGAAAAAGAGAAGCAGCTAGGCATGGTGGCTCATGCCTGCAATCCTAACATTCAGGAGGTTGAGCTAAGAGGATAGCCATGAGTTTGAGGCCAGCCTGGGTTACATAGTGTGCCCAGGAACAGCTTGGACTACAGAGCAAAACCCTGTTGAGGAGAAGAAGGAGGAGAAGGAGGAAAAGGAAGAAGAAGAGGAGGAGGAGGAGGAGGAGAAGGAGGAAAAGAAAACCAACCACCTTCATCGGAATGCAACTCTACCACCATCCACTCAAGTATGGAATTTTTAATGACACAAGTCAAACATGGAGCACATTCAAAAAGCTTATGTTACTAGAAAGACTGGAAGAACATTCTCCAGCATAATCTCACCTCTTCCCTGGTCCCAAGGCATGAACCAAAGATAATCAGTAGGTACTCCCAGTATAAGGAAAATTTCCCCTGTGGGACTGTAAATGCAAGATAGTGCTAATGGCAAATATTCTACATTTTTCTAAATCCTTTTGATTATATTATCTTCTCCAAAGGAGAGATTTATGTTGTAGATCCAAATTTTTAACATTCAATGCTGGCCCACAGTTATTTCTAGAGAGTCTTCTATATGCAAGCATTGTGCCAAGAAAGTCATAGTAAATGCCTTCGGTAGGAAAACTGAGAGTCTATGTAAACTCTGATAAGAGGTGGAGAGCAGAAATGTCCCCACAGGTAAAATGCTACAGCAATTGGAGAGGAGGCTGGCTGTTTCAGGTTGGGATACCAGGGAACAGAACTCAATGTGTAGACCGGGTAGTGTAAGTTAGAGTACTCTATGTTGGGGGGAGAGGCAAACAGGAAGAGTAAAGGACACTATCAGGCATTCTTCAGAAAAGTGTTCTCCAAGAAACGACGTATAGCCCATCTCCCCCTGAAAATGACAAGCAGGCATCCACAGAGGTGTCCACGGAGTCACCTGCAAACACATCCCAAGACTGGCTCTTAATTCTCCTTTGTGGAGTCCAGCATTCTCGGCCTTGGCTGTGTGCATTTCGGGCTTAGCTCCACCCAACCCCTACTGGGGGTTCTTAGAAAAAAACCCACACAAACACACAAATCCCACCGAGATCAAACTACAGGCAAATTTAGTATAATGTAACTGAAATTATGACCTGTGTGCAAACAAAAATTTTGGATGAAGTGAATCCTACCTACCTAACCTATTCAGGAAGCTCATTATTTTATACGTAACGATGGGTAAGGGTCGGGGTGGAGTTCAGCGGGAGAGCATCTCCTGAGGAGGCGCCAGGCCCTGGGTTCAATCCCCATTAGTAAAGAATGAGTCTTGCCTACACTGGACAACCTGTTGAGTCAACTGAGTCAAGTCTTTCACAACTTTACGACCCAAAAGCCCTCAGTAAATTTACACTGTGCACTTAAGACACGCACGCACGCGCGCATACAAACACTCAACACATACAAATCTTCCGCTTGTATCTTTTTTTTAGGTACTGGCCACCTCCACACCAAACATGCAACAAGTGGGGACGGGAGGCCGGCCTCCGCAGGAAGGAGCAAGGCACCCAGCGCGACCTCGCGCCCGCGACCCGGCCTACCTTCCCCGCGGGCGCCTGCCCCTGCGGTGCCCCGGGGCGCGGGGACAGGCGCCGCCAGGTACACGCAGCGGGGCGCCGCTCGGGGCGCGCCGCCTCCGGCCCTCAGGGAGCCGCGGAGCCGCCTGCTCACCTCTCATCCTCCGGCCGGCCGCGCCGGCGTGCCCGTGCAGCGCCCCCGCGGGACCCGCCGCCCGCGCGCGGGAGTCCCGGCTGCCGTGTCCGCGGCGGGGCTGGCGGCCGGAGCGCGCGGGAGCCGGCCAGTGCCGGGGACGAGCGGGGCCGCGCCGTCCGTCCCTCGCTGCGCGCCCGCCGGGCTGTGCGCGCGGCCCCGGGCGCGGCGGCGGGACCCGCGCTGGCCGGGCGCTCCCGACCTGGCCCGCCGGCAGAGGCCGCGAGCGCCGCCGCGGGCCGCCGCGTCCAGGGGAGAGGCTCGGCGGGCCCGCCCTCCTCGGCGCGCGGGAGGGCGGGCGCAGAGGGCGGACGCCGCCACGCCGCCTCGCCGCGGCGCGACCCCTGCCCGTGCGCCGCGCAGACCCCGCGCACCCGCGACGCCGCCGCTGGGCGCCGCTGCGCACGCCGCGGATGGAAGGCCGCGCCGCCCCGCGGGGCGGACGGCGGGGCTCCCAGCTGGGCTCGGCGCGGCCCACCGCGAGCACTCGCCCGGACGGCTCTTGCGGAGCGCCGGCGCCCCGAGACACTCCTGTTGCCGGTAATGTGACCGTGCGTCTCTGTGTACCCGAAATCGAGCGCTCTCGCGTCGCTACAGCAAGCCTGGAGGTGTCCTGACGCCTGAAGCAGGGCCTCCGCTCGCGCAGCGCCTCCTGGCCCCCGGCGTGGGGTTTTAGCCCGTCCGAGTAGAGCCAGAGACATGAAGGAAAATTAAATCTTCCCCTCCATCCTTTCCCCTAGGCCGGGGCCTCCCACCTCTTTACCCGCTGTAATGAAAGACCGTTTAGAGACCTGGCCCCTGTCCCACAGCCAAACAGGAGCGATTTCCGTGGGCCATACGCCCTGCCATATAACCGCTCCCTCAGACCCAAGCCCCGCACCACAGCCATATCCTTTTTCTTTTGCAACTTTACATTAAGCAGAAATCTTCAATGGCCTCCTTTTGCCCTCCATGACCGAAGGACCGCTACGCGCCGCGGCAGATAACCGCAAAGCGCCACTCCTGCTGCAGCTCTAGGGGTACTGAGACTTATTGGAGTATCATTTTCTTCCATACTTTCCTCCTCCAGGTCTCTCTTAAAAGCGATCTCCCCTCTTTTGAGCCTCCAGAGCACAGCAGACGCTGGAGCAAGAGTACATAGGAGGGCCAAAGAATTCTGCCCATAAGAAGTTTCTGCCAGCTTGATCCTCACAAAGTTTTGCTGTTTCCTTACCACTAGGGTTTTCATGAAAACTAAAAATTTCAGTCTCTCGGAGAGCTGGTTTGAAAAGGCCTTTGCAGAGGTTTCAGGGGGAAATTCCTTGTTCGTTAAGAATTTCATACTTCAGCATTGGGACAGTGGGACTAGGCCGTGTACCCAAATCCGCAGTCCACACTGTCCTGGATTGGTGAGTGGAAGGACTAGTAAAAAGCATTGTTGACAAAATCAAGGTGAACTGTTTAATGTATTATGACTTTATAATGCATTCAATGAACCCAGTAGCCTAAAGTACCACCAATCACCTGGAGCCCCAGACTGTGCATAGTGAGTTTATTTGGGTTTGTTTTGGTTAATTAATCACCAGAATTAGATTGCTGCAAATTGGCAGATGCACGGGCAGTGAGCATTGACTCGTCCAAGTGAGTCATTGCACCATTAGCAATTAAGGCAAATCTAGGTCCACTGAACAAGCAAATGAATGTAATAACATGCTTACATCTCTGCAAGGGGCCCCTTGATTCCAACCCTGCAGAGGGGGCTTTGCCCGAATCTTTACAAAAAGAGCAGGTCCAGATCAATGTCCTTCTCTCGGCCCTCACTCGCTCTCTAAATTAGACTGGAGGGAGCCCTGTCCCTGCGGCTGCCTCACCACATTGGAATGTCTGAGCTAACAGTGCTTCCAGGGAGTTCACTGCTCCTCTGAGCAGCACTCTCCAGACTTTTTGGAGATTTTGACTCACTCCCCAGCCATGCCAGCAGTTGCATACAAGGTGCCTTTTTACACCCTGCTCTCTCTTTAGTGAAACATGCAGACCATCTCAGGGGCACAATGGTTCCATTCAAGACTGTCTTCCAAAGTGCAGCATGTAACCTCCATGCAGTGGGTTGCTGCCAGCTATTATCTGGAAGAATAGAAGAAAAAAAGAGTGTCAGATAAATTGCCTGAGAATTGGGGGAGGGCTGGACAAGTTCCATGGAAAATTCAATTGAGTAAACTAATTATGTGTCTCTGTATACAACACCATTCTGCATAGTAAACAACAGCACCAAGAAACAATACCATGGGAACTTCATTTAAATATGGTGATCTATTTTGAAATTCAAAAGAAAGCACACATCTCTTTTGAACTTGTTGCATAATGGCCTGTATTCAATGGACATTAATTTAAAAAGTGATAAATGTTTTGCTTAGGGAATTTAAGTTATAAAATCGTTTTAAGAACTGGAACTGTCTCATGCTGTAGTTTTCAGATGGGGTGGATGATCTTTAACTGTACTGTTGTGGCTGCTGACCAGAGACCCTACACCCTCTACGGCACGAACTACAGAAGGGGATTGGCCCTTGGCCACACTCCTTGTGGCCACACAGGAGTTGGCTATCAGTTAACCTGTATATAAATAAGCCCCGAGGTTGGGAACCAAGTAGTTAATACACGAACTACTGACTGATACATTGGTCTTTGTTTAACATCTACTAATTGCTGAATAGAGGGATTTGCCAACAAACATCTGGAGAACCTCAAAGGGTTAGGAGGACCTAATGGATCAAACCAGACCCCCAGATCTAAGAGGCACAACTTCCTTCCTTGTGAAGCCACTGCATTAGACTACTCAGGGCATACTAGGTGTCAGCAAATAGACTAATAAGTTCAGATGTTGAAAAGAGGCAAAAAAAAAAAAGCTTTCCAGGATTATCTCATGTATGCAGTTAGATGTAGTAAGGAAATGCCAGTTTGCTCATTGATTTTTCCAACTGGAACCTCAAAGCTGGTTAGTTCTACCAGCCTCCAGTCAATCCTGTCCTTGAGTTTTTCTGCCACTTCTTCATGAATGCTAAAATGTCACTGCTGCTAGCATTTTCAAAACCTTTTGTTATAGTTACCATCTTAAGCGCATCCTCAACTATTCTTTCCGCCAGGTAATGATAACGATGACAGGAATAACCTTCTTTAAGGGCTGACCATTGTGCCACTTGTGTATTTACTCATTCAAGAAAGTCTCAGCATTATTCTAGGCCAGGGAAACATCAATGAATATGAGGTCAACAAAGACTTCCTTCATGGAGCAGATATTCTGGCAGGAGCAGACAGATAGTAAAGTATTAAAATAAGTAGGACATACATAAAAATATACTAGCTGGGGGTAAATGCTTTCCATTGATTCTGATAAAATGTTTCCTTTTCCACTTAAGCTAGCCAGGGTTTTTTTTTTTTAACTAAGAAATCTGACTTGAAAAGATTAGCAAAGAAAAAATACTTTTTCTAAATAATTCATAGAAAAAATTATGAGACTGGTGGCATAGGCCTCTAATCCCAGCACTTAGGGAAGCTGAGGCAGGAAGATCTCAAGTGTAAGACTAGCCTGGGCAACTTAGTGAGACCCTGCCTATCTCAAAGGGGGTGGGGCTTGAATATGTCACTCAGTGCAAAGGCCCTGAGTTCAATCCCCAGTACCAACCCCTTCGGAAAAAATAACAGAAACTGAAGCATATAGAAGTAAAAGACAATTGAAAAACAATGACAACAAACATGTTGGCTGTAACTAAACCACAATTTATTTACCTTTCTAATAAATGCATTTGTTAGAAAAGAAGAAACATTTACAGTTACTTAAGTGCTCAATACAAGAAACTAAAGATCTACAGAGTAAATACCAAAGAGGAAATAATACGTGAAAGAGGAATTATTTAAATAGGAAACAAAAAGCAAAAGCTGGATTTTTACAAAGAATAACAAACTAAGCAAACTTCTGGCAAGACTATTAAGATTTGTAAAAGATAAAAATACATGCAGGAGAAATAACAGGTCTTGTTTTATGAAAACCTCACTTCATACCAAATACATACGTAGTTCTAGTGTTTAAGGGGAACTCCCTCATTTAATTCTTGTAACGGATCTATGAAATGAATACTATCATGTTTTTACTTGCACAGTAGGAAACTGAGGCACAGAAGGACTACATAATTTGCCTGTTTCATAAAATGTTTTAAAAGAGCCCAGGTTATCTGAATCCAAAATTTGTATTCATGATTAGACTAAATAAGATAAACACAGCACCAGGCCCAGTGGCTCAGGCCTGTAATCCCAGTACTCTGGGAGACTGTAGCAAAAGGAGCTTGAGCCCAACCTGGGCAATTCTGTGACTTAGCCCCTGTGTCAGAATCAGAAATCAAAAAATGAGTTGGGGATGCAGCTCAATGTGAAAGGCCTGATATCAGTCCCTAGTATCAAAAGAAAAAAGGAAAAATGGTAGTCATAACTCATCATAATAGTAAAGAGTGGAAGATCATATGGGAATGCTATTAGAAATTGCAGACAATTTATTTTTTGAAAGAAAAATGTACTATTTAAAATTTGATTTATTTTTAACAAATTTATTAATTTTAGTACTTTACCACAAGCAGTGTGAGTTTTCCAATATTGTTCTTGTTTTCCAAGGTTATTGTGGTTAATCTGAGTCTCTTGCATTTTCATCTGAGTTTTAAGGTCAGCTTTTAAATTTTTGCAAAAATAATGCAGATGGTGGTTTTATTTTTCAGTAGGGAAGTAGAAAGTAACTTTATTGGGATAAGTACAGGGGAGAAAGTGAGGTTGAATGCAGGAACTCGCTTGCAAGCAGGGGCAGAGGCAAGGGCACGCTAGATGGTGTTTTAACAAATATTATGTTGGGAGTAGATCATGGAAATTCATTTGGAACTGTAAATGAAAGAATTCAAAAATGTTTCCAAAAAAGGTAAAAAATAATTTTCTCTTTTACTCTTTATCAACCACTTCCTTGACCCAGACATAACCACATGAGTACCATATTAGTGTTGCTGTGTGTGTGAAGTATTTAATGACTTCTTCTTTTTCTTTTCTTTTCTTTTTTTTATTTTTATTTTTTTTTTTTTGAAACAGGATCTCAGTTTATAGTCCAGGCTGGTCCTAAACTCACTATGTAGCCCAGGCTGGCCTCGAACACAGCCTACCTATTTCTTCTGCCTCATCTCTATTGCTGGAATTATAGGCATGAGCCACTATACCCAGTTTATGTGGTGCTGGGGGATCAAACTCAGGGCCTTGTTCTTGCTAGGCAAGCACTCTATCCAATGTGCTATTCCTCCAACCCAACTTCTTATTTTTCAAATAAGTTACCTATTATGTTATATGTACCTTGGCTTTTTAATGGAGTAGTATATCTTAGCAATTTTTCCATAATAGTATAGCATTTAATAACAGGAGATCTCCATTATGTAACCATGCAATTATTTACCCATTCGGCCCTCTGATGATGAAAGCCTAAGTTGTTTTTAACTTTTCACTGTGTAGATATATTGCTTCACCTACATATAAACTATATTTTGATAGGATAAATTATTAGAAGTTAAGCTGCCCTGTCAAGAAGATTCCAATGCTTTAATGTTACAGCCTATTAAAGCCGCTGCCCAGTTGACCATGACAGGGGTTGTAACAATGTATACTTCCTCAGGCAATGAATGTGAGTCCCTGTTTTCCTACCCTTTGCCAACAAAGTACTGTTCAAAGTTCTTGAGGCCATTCCAGTAAGTGGCTGTTGGATTTTAATTCATGGTGTGTTATTTACTTTGGCATTCTCCCTCTTTTGTGGGAGGTTTGTGGGCTTGGGTGCCTTCTCTGGGGACCTTCCCACACCTGTTTAGCCTTCAGTGTATTTGGAATCCTGTTTTCATTATTTAAGGAATGTTGGAGGCCAATCTTAATTTATTTCTTCTTTTAGTTGTGTGATCAGTTTCCTGAATACCCAAAGGACTACTTAGTTTTGTGTTGTTGTAGGTTTTTTTTTTTTTTTGAATTCTGACACACAAAAGCCAAGATGATTTGGGCACAATGGGTAAAAATGTAAAATAAGGGGGAGAGGGCTGCCCCGTAAATATAAAAATTTGGTAGTTGGTAGACAAATACATAGGACACTATCACTATGGCTTTGGGATTAAAAAAGTGTTCTTAGGTGAGTTTTTTTTTTAAGTTAGTTAAAAAGAGAAAATTGGCAAATATAGTTTTAGCCATACACCCTCTATGACTCCAGACATCATTAACAAAGTTCAAAGAAAATCCAAAGATTAGGAGAAGAAAGTTGCAACATGTGGAATATCGCTAGCATTTTTAAGAGAATGTCTTAAAAATCAAGAGGAAAGACAGAAGCTTGGCAAGTTAATATAAACATATGAAAACATGCCAAACTTCATTTGTGTTCTGAGGAAAACAAATCAAAATATTTTCAGTTAAATAGCTCCTGGCCAAAAAAAAAAAAAAAAATCAAGTGTGGCAAGAATGAGTGTTACTTTTAGAAGATGTAAGAATTAATACACTGCTGATAAGAGCATAAATTGGTACAATTGCCTGGGAGTAAAGCTGAAGATTCACTTACACTATGAAGTACAGTTCTACTTTTATGTCTATACTGTAGAGGAATTTCTAGAATTCTAGAATTTTTTTGAGGATTTCATATATGCATAAAGTGATATGCTGTGAGGGATTTTTTATTCCTTTTTGGCAGTGCCTAAAGCAAAAACAACAGATTGAAACAAGCCCAAATACCCATCTATTCAAGAACAGATTGATATGTATGTTTTTCGTGTACCTGTATGATAAAATGCTATCAATAACCAAATGCTGTCCGAATGTAAAGGGGAGCACAAAGTCACAGCCAGGTTGCAGGTCTCTGAAGTCTATACCCTGGTCATCTCAACACTGTTCAGCCTAGCATTTAAAACTCTTCCCACTTTCCCTGTCAAGAAACACCCTCTGCATATTTTCCTAGGATGGTCTCTGTCAAGTTGTAGTCCAGGCTGTTCTTTCTCTTATAACCTGTCCTGTCTATGGGGTAAGCAACTTCCATGAAGTCATCATGTCATCTTTTACACAAACCACACATTTTTAGATTTTGATGTGCAAGAAGGAGGATTCATTCTTATAAAGGAAATGTAAAGGGTATATTTTTATCTTATAGAATGTCCTGTTGGAAAAGTAGACCCTTAGATGCTTTAAGAGCACTGTGCTATCAGTGAACACATCTAAACAACCAAAAGTACAATCATTAGAACCTAACAGTTACTATATGCCAGGCCCTAAGCATTATCTTAGTTATTGAATCATTAGCCCATTCTACTGATGAGAAGGCTGTGTCTCACAGAGGGATGTGTTCAGGTTTGCATACCTAGTAAGTAGAAGGTCTACTTCTGAAAGCCATGCTGTGTTCCTGAAACCTACTTCCTTGACCTCTGTTACTGTACTGCTTTTAGCTAGCATATCTGAGAAATTCTCTGAATTCTTAGGTTCCAGTTTCGTGAAATGACATAGGGAAACCTTCAAAGCTGCAGGACAGTTCACACGGGTAGTGCCTGGGGAAAATGAGGTGAACCCAGGGAGTTCGCCTGGGCTGAGAGATGGGAACACGGCTGGAGAAGGGGACAAGAGTTGTGACAAGATGGTGAAAGTGGAGCTAGAGATCAAATCTAAGGCTGACTTTAAGAACCAAAAGGGAGGAATGCGCAACCATAAAAAGGCTAGAAGCGAGCTCATGTGTGGGAAGCTCCCTGTTCATACCTGGGGACAAAGGACTTGAAAATGGTCAGCAGTCATGGGACACTGCCCCCATGGCACTCTAGGGGAAATGGCAGCTGCTTTTTTTTGGCCAAGCAGCTCACATGTGCAAACTGTCCCCCTAAGGCCAGGCATGTGACTGTAAGTAGCAACCTTCCTTTAAGGAAGGAGCACTGCCATTTGTCACTGCAATGGGCCCTCAAGGGAATTCATGGCCTTTCCAGTCTCTGCCTTCCAACCCAAACACCTGGAGCAAGCCATTGCCATGGGGAAACAAAACACTGTGTAATTTTAAATTTACTTGCCAAGTGAACTAAGAGCACCTTAGGGAGATGGCACTGACAACGAATAATAAAACCAAAGATTTGTTGTATGTCTGCTGTGTGAAGGAGTTCTAACACATTCCCCTTTTTGCCCTAGAAAGAATGAACAAGTTAATCTTCAAAGTTACAGGGGAAGAAGATACTCCAGGTTCCTCCCAGGCCTTCTTTCTGAGCTTGGCTCAGAGCTCACAGATGCAAAGGTCCTTCTCAGGACTCATGTGGGTCACCATGCAGTCAATGGTTGAAGTTCCTTTCAACTTAGCCACATCAGTTCCTCCAAATTTGTGTTCCTCCAAAATTCATTTTGAAACTTTATTCATAGTGCAGCAGTATTAAGAGTGATGCTTTTAGGAGGCACCACCGTCAGGGTTGGGTTTAGTTCCTTATGAAAAGGTTTGGGGAACTAACAAGGCCTGTTGTTCTTCTGTCCTTTCCTCCATGTTGTCCTTTCAAGAGATGACAGCGACTCAGCACTGAACTGGAAGCAGAGAGAGCCAGCCGTCATGAGATGTCAAACCTGTCTTCCACAGTGGTAAGAAATGATCTCTATTATTTATAGATTTCCCAGTACATGATATCTTTGTTATAGTCGCAAATGCAGATTAAGACATCCACTTTGTTTTGTTTCTTCACATGTCTTTGAATGGGCTGGTATGTTTTCCTGTTTGCTATGGTCCAGCTGCACTAATCACCAGGCTGTTTTCCCAGACCGGCACAGGGAAATACCATAAACGTTGGTGCAAAGAGTGGATGCACAAATGAATGAAGACCATAACTGAAATTGACAACTTCAACACAAGGCTCAAATATAGGCATGTTTCCAATTGAACAAATCAAAGTCTTTATTTTGAAAATTGGTAAAAGAGAATGTTACTAGAAACACTGAAGAAGCACTCATTGGACTTAAGTACCAAAGAGAGGATTTATGGCATAAAACTTTGATATACACTTTCTTTTTTCCCCATTTTATTGATATGTATACATGCAAAATTTAAGGTTTACAATGAAGTTGAGCATTTTGTGCACCTGTGTATCTTGTCAAGGTGACAAGGACTTTCCCACTCTATTTTTGTTCCTCCTCCTACTCACTCCTCCCTCCCCTTCCCCCACCCTACCCCCCTGTTTCACCCTGCCTTTCATTCTAAGTTCCATAAGAGTTGTGATCTGGGTCTCTCGTATCAGAGAGACCATTCAATGTTTTACCTTCTGCTTCTGACTCACTTCACTAAGCATGACGTTCTCTAGTTTCTTCCATTTGCCTGTAAAAGCCTCCACGCTGTTGGACTTTATAGATGCATAGTATTCCATTGTGTATAAATACCAAAGTTTGTGTATCCATTGGTCTGTTGATGGGTATTTTGGTGACTTCCATATTTTAGCTATTGTTAATTGTGCTGCTATGAACATGGGTATACATATATCTCTGCTATGTGTTGTTTTGGCCTCTTTTGGATATATTCCCAGGAGGGGTGTCGCTGGATCGAAGGGGATACTTATTTCTAGTCTTTTTAGAGCTCTCCATACTGCTTTCCATAGTGGTTGTACAAATTTACATTCCCACCAGCAGTGCAGGAGGGTTCCTTTCTCCCCACAGCCTCGCCAGCACTGATTACTATTTGACTTGTTGATATAGGCCATTCACTCTGGAGTGAGATGGTATCTTACCGTTGTTTGAATTTGCATCTCTCTTATGACTAGAGATGTTGAACATCTTTTCATGTATCTATTGGCCATTTGTACTTCCTCCTGAGTGAACTGCCTCTTCATTTCATTTGCCCAGTTTTCAATAGGATCCTTTATTTTGGTAGGCTTACTTTTCTTCAGCTCCCTGTATATTCTAGTTATGAACTTCCTATCTGAGATGTTGGTGGTGAATACTTTTTCCCAGTCTGTTGGTTCTCTTTTTACAATGTTGATAGTTTTCTTTGCTGTGCAGAAACATCTTAATTTGACAAGAACCCATTTGTTAATAATGGGGTAATTTCTTTTCCTTTTGGTGTCTTGTCAAGGAAGTCTTTGCCTACCCCTATATCTTTTAGATATTTGCCTAATTTGTCTTCTAGAAGGTTCAGTGTTTCACTTTTAATGTCTAGGTCTTTGATCCACTTTGATTTGATTTTGGTGCATGGTGATAGGTATGTGACTAGATTCATTCTTCTGCATGTGGATGTCCAGTTTTCCCAGCACCATTTGTTGAACAGGCTGTCCTTTTTCCATTGTATGCATTTGGCCCCTCTGTCGAAGATTAAGTAATTGAGGGTATTTGGGTTTGTCTCTGTGTCTTTAGCTCTGTTCCACTTGTCTATCTGTCTGTTTTTGTGCCAGTACCAAATTGTTTTTACAACTATTGCTTTATAGTACAGCCTAATGTCTGGATCTGTAATGTCTCCTGCCTTGGTCTTGTTGCTCAGGATTGCTATGGCTATTTTTGGTCTCTTTTGGTTCCATATGAATTTAAGAATTGTTGTTTCAAGTTCTTTGAAGAAACTTGTAGGTATTTTGATAGGAATTTCACTGAATCTATATATCAGTTTAGGTAGTATAGTCATTTTGACTATATTTATTTTGTTTATCCAAGAGCAGGGGATGCCTTTCCATTTTCTAATGTCTCCTATAACTTCTTTCTTCAATGTAATGTAGTTTTATTTATATAAGTCCTTCACTTCCTTGGTTAAGTATACACCTAGGTATTTAGTTTTTTGCTGAGCTATTGGGAATGGAATTGTTTTTCTGAGTTCTTGCTCAATAAGTTCATTGTTAGTGTAGAGAAAAGCTATTGATTTTTTTTAGTGCTAATTTTGTAGCCTGTGATATACACTTTCTTATTGTGTATAGATGTTATATAAGCTACAAATCCTTTGAATATAATATGAATACATAATTTCCTTTACATAAGACCATTTTTGAACCACTGACCCGAATATAGGCCCCCTACTCTATGATCAAATGAATAGTGAAGTAAAATGAGCCTATCTCCCCTGACTGAAGTGGTAGGAGCAGGCTCGAGGCTCGGCAGCATCTGCTTGGACTCAGCTTACTACGGTGAGGCAGGAGCCTCACTCAGCATCATCAAGAGTTGTCATCTGTCCCCCCACCAGAGGTAAAACAGAAGTACTTCATTGAATCATGAGGACTGTATTAGTTTTCTGTTGCTGATATAACAAATTACCACAGACTGATGGCTTTAAAAAGCACAAATTTATTTTACTACAGTTTTAGAAGTTAGAAGTCCGAGTTCAGTATCAACCGGCAAAAGTTGGGATATCAGCAGGGCAGGCTCCTTCAGAAGATTCTGAGGAGAATCTGTGTTTTTGCCTTTCCCATTTCCAGGCTGCCTGCTTTGCTTAGCTCATGACCTCAATCACGCTAACACTGCTTCCGTTGCCCCATTTCCTCCTCTGAGTCTCCTGTCTCCCTCTTGTAAGAACACTTGTAATGATACTCAAACCCCTTGGATAATGTCCCCACCTCAGGGTTATTAATCACATATTCAAAGACCAGTTTGCCACATACAGTAACATATTCACAGATTTTGGGACTAGGATGTGGATATTATTAGGGAGCCATTATTCAGACAGATCTTGATCAGAGAGAATTTTGTCTTGGGCCTTACCTTAGAAAACAAAAGTTTAGCTAGGTGAGGTGGCACATCTCTATAATGCCAGCACTCTGTGAAGCTGAAGCAGGAGGACTGTGAATTTGAACTGAGACTAGGCAACATGATGACTTAGCAAGATCCTATTAAAAAAAAAAAAGTAGCTCCTTCCCCATCCCAATAAACACCCAAAGTACCACATTGTTTTCTAATCTTACAGCTTTCTTGACTTCCCTTATTTTTGTTTTTTTCTTAGCTACATTATTCTCATACGATAACACAGAAAGATGAAGCCGATTGCTCCCTAAAATTAATGACCACATTATCTTGTCTCTAATGGCTCAGCCTCCTCATGACCACAGTACTCACTGTAGAATCTCAGTTAAGCAATTTGGCATGTCACAACATCCTCTTCAGATTCTGGAATACACAAACATGATTTGTGCTTTAGGCTACGTGTACCTTCAGCCAGGCCAAAAGTCATATTCACCTCCCAAGTAGTTCTAGGTCAACGGACCACATTGTATCTCTGACCTCTCAGTACCAAAGACCAGGCCTTGACTATGGCAATTTCACATGGAGTCAGTTTTTGAGAGCTAGCTGGACACATACCTACAGGTTTTACTCAATAACGAATAGCATTACTTTTAAAAATGAGAGCGTGACTCATGTTTCTGTTTTTATTGAGTACATGGAAGCAACAGTTAATGCAATTTGGTTTCAACTCGGAGTATAATTCCACTGTTGGAAGAGAGGTCATGTTGAGATCTATTGGAAGCTAGAGGACACTCTGCCATAGTTCATTAAAGTTGTTCATCTTTCATCTGTATTAAGCTAAACACAATTTGGTAAGTTAGCTAACGCAGAGCTACAGCTCTGACTAGTAGTTTTCCTTACCCAAAGTTCCTAATCTGACCCCAGGGATACTTAGGAGTTTTGTAAGTAGACTTCATGTAGCCGGTGGATGGACCTGTTAGTCACTTTCTGAAACTCAGTTATGTGCTCCAAAGGTATATATCTCACCACTACCACTGCCTTGCGTCTGAATGACTGCTGGTATCCTCTTTGTTCTCTCTGCTTATACTCCTGCCCTATACCATCTAGTCCCAAAGAGCAGCCTCAGTAGACCCTTCAAAGCATGAGTACAGCCTGTCTTGTGTTCTATTCACAACCCTCCAACGGCCCCCACCTTCTCCAGAATTTCTTCATTGGCTCTCTTCCTTCCATTTTACTCTCCATAGCACGTATGTTCAGCAGTTCTGTAACAATGTGTTGATTGAACTGCTTTCTGTCTCATCACTGAATGCTCCATAATGTCTATGACTTCTCTGTTTAACTGGTATCCATAGTAACTAGATTAGATGCTCAATAAAAAGATACATAATTAAAGTTAAGATGTAACTTGGACTTAGACAGCACCAATTTATAGCTAGGACCTTCCCTCAATCCTACCCCTACAGTAGCTTCTGTAACTGCCTTCTCAGGACAAACAAGAGTTGCTCCTTTATCTTTATTCCTTTGCTGACAAATTCATTCACTAGAAAAGTATCCAACCTAATAGTAAGATGGATGTGGGAAAGCTCAGAGCACAGCTGTGATTACTAATCTTCCTCTGCCTGTGGATGGAAGGCTAGGAGTAGGAGTTTATGAATTTCTGAAAATTGGAGGCCAAATGAATGCAGATGAATTTCTCTGCAAAAGTTTCACAGCTTTCATCAACATCTCAGAAAGGCCCAAATCAAATAGTGTTTTGGAAACACTGAACTAATGTTCCTCAGCCTCATCTTCTATCTTTTGCAGGGAAATAATAAGCAGGAAATGCAAAAAGGTAATTTGATTGCATGTGCACATCAGATGATACAGAACCCAGCTAATATGGCAAGAATAAAGCTTAGGCTTCAATACATCAACTCATTTATATCCAAAAGCATCTCAGTAGTAAGCAGTCTTAGTTTGACAATATATATCTTTAAATAATACACAGAATATACGCACATTTATTCAGTATAGCACTATTTGTAATATCAAATAGAAAATATTGAAAACTACCTAAATCATGTTTAAGAGGCTGGTTGAATAAATATGACGTTTCCACACAACACAATACCATAAAAACGTAATAAAGAATACACACACACACACACACACAGAAGGATGAGTGGGTGGCACACATCTGTAATCCTAGCACTCAGGAGGTGGACATAGGAAGATTACAGGGTTGAGGCCAACCTAACCTGCATAGTAAGACTCTGTTTCAAGCCCTCTACCTCCTAAAAAATTACAAAAGTATTTCTATTAAATATTCTGGAGTGTTCTAAGGGTATGTTATTGTCTTAGTTACTTTCTTGTCATTGTGACTTAATACTCGACATCCATAACCTAGGGAGAAAAGATTTATTGTAGGTTACAGTTTCAGAATGTTTCAGTTTGTTCATGGGTGGGCAGCTGGAAAATAGTGGCATCACATGGCAGGGGTTGCAGCTAGAGGTGGAACCAGAGTTCCTGGAGCAGAGATCCTTACAGCGTGGTAGAAGAGGGAGAGACTGAGGAAGGAAGGGCGGATTAGCACAGGATCCTTCAGGTCAAGCCTACGCCTCCGCCCCTTCCAGCCAGGTCCCACCTCCCAACCTCACACAGTATCCCTATGAACATGAGGCTTTTGGGGGACACTGCAGATTCAAATTACCACAATTATGTTCTTTAAAAGGTACTTTTCAAAAAACAGGGCTCACACATTAACATAGCTATATGAGATAAAAAGAAAAAAGAGCTTCTATCCATATATCATATTATATTTTTAAAAATGAATTCCAAAGATATTATAGGTCTTATTCTAAAACCTCAAACTTTAAAAGCTCTACAAGATAATCTTTGTGATTTCGGGTTATATAAAGATTTTTTTTAGTTGTTGCACTAAATAGGTGATCCATATAGACAAAAAAAGAGAGAATTGATAAGTTGGGCTTAATAAAATGAAGAACTCCTGCTTTATGAAAGATAATGTTAGAGAATGAACAAGTGCCAGGTGTGGTGGCATATGCTTGTATTACCACCTACTCTGGACGCTGCAGCAGGATTTCCAGTTCAAGGCTAGCTTAAATTAGTGAGACCCTTTCTCAAAGTAAAAAGGACAAAAAGGCCTGGGGATGTGGCTCAGTGGTTCAAGTTCAATCCTCAGCACTTGGGTGGGGGGAATGAAAACATAACCCACAGCCTGGGAGAAAATATTTGTGAATTATATAGCTGATAAAACTTGAACCAAGAATATAGAAAGAACTCTCAACACTCTACAATCAGAATACAATGACATTTTTAAAAGAAGCAAAAGATTCTTAAATTTTTATGGACACTTTCTCCAAAAAAGATATATGAATGGCAAATTATTACACAAACATCATTAGTTATGTTAATTAAAATCAGAATAAAACATCAATACTCATCTAATAGAATTAAAAAGGATTGAAAATACAGATGTACAGATGTAAAACAACAGGAATTCTTAAATATTATTGTTGGGGATGAAAGAAAGTACACAAACTTTAGAAAACTATTGGCATTTTCTTATAAAACTGTATATATGCCTTATATATGACCCAGGACTTCAGTCTCTTTGCACTGTTATAACAGAATACCACAGACTGAGAAACTTATAAAACATAAACATTTATTTCCTCACAATCTTGAGGACTTGAAGTCCAAGATCAAGGTGCTGGCAGGCTCTGTTGCCTGCCGAGGGTCCACGTCTCTGTTTACAGGAGACTGCTTTGTGGTTGCATCCTTCTCCTGGAAGGAATTCTGTGTCTTCAGATGGCAGAAGGCAGAAGATGCAGCTCTTTTACTAAGGACTGTAATTCCATTCATGAGGGAGGAGGCCTCATAACCTACAAGACCCCTCCTCTTCATACTAACACACAGGCAGTGCCTCATTTGGGAGTTCACACATTCAAACCATATCACACAGCAATCCCACCACTGGTTATTTCCCCAAAAGAAATTAAATGAAATGTCCATGAGAAGAAGGGTGCATCAGTGGCCATAATGGCATTATTTGTAGTAATAGCCTTGTAATGGACTGAATGTTTGTGTATCCTCATGTTTCATAAATTGAAGCCCTACCTGGCAAAGTGATTGTGTGTGTGTGTGTGTGCGTGTGCACGCGCGCGTGTGACATGAGAAAACACTGAAGGAGGTGACTATCTTCAAACGAGAAGAGTCTTCAACAGGACCTGAATGAGCACTTAGATCTTAGACTTACCTACCTCCAGAACTGCAAAAAATAAATGTCTTTTGTTTAAGTCACCAGTTCCACAGTATCTTGTTGTTTTGGCTCATATTGGCCAAGGAGAATACATTCTGAACTGGAAACAAACTGTTTCAGGTCCTTATAATGAAATAGTATTCAATAACAAAAAGAACTAAAAGCAGATGGGGGTATAAGATCAGTGATAAAGTGATTGCCTAGTATGTGCAAGGTCCTGGTTTGATCCTCATTGTAAAATAAAGGAAAAATTAACCGTTGATATGTCCACTAATATGGACAAACCTCAAAATAATTATTTACTACTTTTCTATTAAATAATTATGTCTACTAGTTTCCTACTGACCAAAACAAGTCCAGGTGACCAAATCCAGTGCCTGTGTGAGAGAAGACACGGGACACGACGACCTGAAGGCCTGGTTGTTCATTGAGTGCTGCCAACATAATAGGCTCTCTTACTCTGTGTGTAGTGTTTACCTTAGAACCAAATGAATGGCTTACATTTTTTGAAAATTTAAATTAAGATGACAATAAAGTAAGGGGGATTTTAGGTGAGAAAGAAAGAGGAAGAAGAAGGGGCGTACGGGATGGCAACGGGGGCATGAAGATGATAAACAATATGTTAAAGGTTGGAGGAATATGGCTAAGTGGTTAAAGCACTTGCCTAGCAAGTGCTAAGTCAAGCACTAAGTACCCCAGTTCAATTCCCCAGCACCACATAAGCTGGGTATGGTGGCGCATGCCTGTAATCCCAGCACTCGGGAGGCTGGGGCAGTAGGATTGCTGGGAGTTCAAGGCCAGTCTGGGCTTCATATGCGTTCAGGACCAGCCTGGGCTACAAAGCAAGACCCTGTCTCAATATATATTTTATTTTATATATATTATACATTCTGAACTTGGCCCCCTCCAAAAAACATGAGAAACTGTGGGGAGCTATTTAAAGTATATTATGTGCATGTGAAAATCTGACAAAATGAAAACATTAATATGTATAACCAATATGCATTAATAAAAAGTCTGGGAAAAAATAAAATAACAATTTAAATGAAATAAAATGGTCAGAAAAGCAAGCTACAAAACTGAATACAAATGGAAATGAGTAGTTATAAATTTGAGAGTACTCACACACAGAAGTTAGTCCAAGAAACTTTTGAACATAATTCTCCAAGGATACACCCTTTGCACAATCTCCAGGTGTTACCTCCGTAGATGACCTGATCATTACAAACAAAAAGTATTTTTTTCGCCAGATAGTATTTTAATTCAGGGATGAGATTTAACCTGACCAAAAATTGAACAATCCAGCCCTATATGCCTTCTGACGGAGTGACAGCCATGGGAAGTGCAGATCAGCACACAGAATGTTCTCCAATACAGTGTTTGGCCGGATTTAATCTTGAGTGTACAATGAGGCAAATCCAGAAGGTAATACATGCTATGACCAATGGGTCAGGATGGTTTCAACACAGTCAGTATCATCAGGAGTTAAAAATATAGTAAGGTGATTTTCCAGACTGCACGACAGCACAGAGATGTGACAGATAAATGCCATGTGTGGGCCTTGATTGATGCCTAGATTTAAGAAACAGTTCTTAGAAGGCAATGTGGAACTATTAGGGAAAATATCATTAGGGAAAGTTTGCATCAGTGTGAAATGTCTTGTGTACGATACGATGATAATGCGTCATATAGAAGACACATAGTGGGACACTTGGGATAAATTATAATGTCTGCAACTTTCAAATAACTCAGCAGAAAGAAATCTGTGTGTGTGTGTTTGCACGCACGCATGTGTGTATGTAGTGAGAGAAAGAAAGGAAATATAACAAAATATTAAAATAGATAAACTCACCTGAAAAGGATAAACTGAGTATGCTATTCTTTCAATTGCAAATTTTTCAAAATAAAAATTTGGAGAACATAACAGTAGAAATGTAAACAGTTAAAGAAAAACAAGTGCCATTTTATGTCTATTAAACCAGTTCTTCCCACCTCATTGTGGTTTGTTTCTTTTACAAAAAACATTCAGTGCTGCCAAGCTTGTGGGGAAGCTGGTCCACTCAAATTGCCAGGGCCATGACCACAGGCTCAACACACTTAGGCTAGAATGCACCAATGCATGAGAATACTTTCACTGATTGAGGTGGTTATTTATCTGAAAATTGTTTTCAAAAACACTAGGTTGGAAAAATGAAAAAAAAAAATCTAAGCTTGGAAACTGGAAATGAAAACAATCTAAATGTCTAACAGTAAGAGTTAGGTTTAGCAAATTATATTTCACCAATAGATGAAATATTATGCAAGGATTAAACATAGGCTTTAAGAGCTCCAGAAATGGGGGGTGGCTTATTATGTCTAGAATTAATTATTTTAGAGAAAAAAGAAATGAGAAATTCTGTGATTCCAGCTTTAATGCACACAGATAAAAACTAAAGTCATATATATGTAACATTAAGTTCACTGTATTAGGGTATCTGAAATATGGATGGTCTTTTTTGTTTAAGTCATTTGAAACCATTCCTGTTGATGAAATAAAGAAAAAATAATTTCAACAAAGTTACATTTATTTCTACATAAACTTTCAGAAAGGCACAATACTTTATGGTATGCTATTTGTAGGAGATTTTAGAGATCAAATGACAAATTAGTTAACCATGCAAAGTTATGTGTGCCAAGGATATGGACTGGAAGAAAAGGAGGAAGTTAACACTGTGTGCCCATGAAGTCTAGTCCCAACTGTTTTTATTTCCTTTGATATTGTTCATCAATATATTATAAAAATAATTTAAGTAGAAAATAGTAAAATCCATGTTTACCATTCATTCAGCACTTACTAAGTGCTTTAAATGTTTTAGCTCTTTGAAGCCATCTAACTACTCTTTAAAGTAAGTCCCCAATGAGGGTTTTCTCTCCTGGTTTAGCTTGGTGTCTTCTTACCTTAGGTGGGGGCTTTTGTTTTCATCCTCCCATCCTTTCATCTTCCACTGGTAACAGCACATGGTGGTGGAGGGAACTACACCTTGCTCGCTCCCCACCACAGGCTTTCTTGATGGCACTAATGTAGTACACTATTGTTTAGCCAATAAAATAAAATTTGAAAGTTGTCTAGCACGTCTAAGATTACTGCATACTAAGCTTTACATGTTTAGCCTGATTCTCCTGGTACATTTACTCTTGGAGCTCAGAGTTTCTATGTTAAAAAAAAGTAAGATAGAGGAAATAAAAACAAAGAAACTCATAATTTAAAAAGTGTTCTTTTAAGAAAAAAGCTGTAGGTTCAGGATACAAAGTTACCCAAGGTTGCAATGCCCTTTTATCTTCCAGGAAACTCATTTTAAAAATTCCTAAGAGTCTTAAGGCTACAATAAACCTGTAAATTGGGTGCATGTTCATTTGTAAATTCTCCCACAGACCTCCATTCTCAAGGGAGCAACACTTAAGAAAGCAGTTTGCCTCTAAACTTCAAATATATTCATTCCAGCACAGGTTACCAAAAGGATAGCCTGATAGGCAATGAAAGTACATGTTTTAGATCACTTGTCTTAAGGACATGTCTCATTTACTCATTGTTGTAACTCAATACCCAACACGCACAACTTTAGGGAGGAAAGATTTATTTTAGCTTACAGTCTTAGAAAGTCACAGTCCACAGATATCTTTCTTAGAAATTTTTATCTCACCTTACTAAGCTAAAGATTAACAAATAGAAACCTTTTTTACTTTGCTTATTGATAAACCAATGGATATATTTTCTTAACAACTATTAACATATCTTTCTCTGCAACAGAATTTCATTTTCATCTTAGTATCAGTTTGGGTGTCTGAAACTTAGAACACAGATAAGCTGAAACATTTATGGAATTTCACATTTTCTCATGAGGGCAACTGAAAATTAAATTCTATTCAGGTACCATTTGCTACTTTGCTAATCATATATTAATTTTTAAGTCCCTAGACTGGTACTTCTCAAAGTATAATCCTGGCATTAGGAACATTAGCATCATTTGGAAACTTATTAAAAATCCAACTTTTGAAGATGGCAACCTCTCTAGGTTCCAACACCTACAACAGGCAGAACTGAGAGGATGCGGACTTCCCCATTCTATGCCACACATGTCTTGGAGAAAATCCATACATCTGAATGGCCAAGGAAAAGTACGGGAAAGAATGCAAAATTTGTGCCAGGCTATTCAGTGTTTTGCTGGTGACCTGGACTCCGCATGCACTTTAAGAAGACTGGTGTGTCAAACCTTCAGTAAATTGATGAATATCTGTCAGACCTGCCTCTTAGATCTGGAGTATGGCCTGCCCACCCAGGTTGTGACACAGGATTGTCTTTTAAAGATGACACGCCGAATTCAGGTGTCAACAAAGAGTACTACACGCAAAACATGGAGAGAGAAATTTCTAACTCTGATGGAAGACGCCCAGTGGGTATGCTGGGGAAAGCCACATCCACCAGTGACATGCTGTTCATACTGGCCAGGAGCACACCCTACTACAAAAGAAATCAGCCACACATTTGCTCCTTTTGGGTGAAAGGAGAATGTAGAAGAGGAGAGGAGTGTCCCCACAAACATGAGAAGCCTACAGATCCCGATGACCTCATTGCTGATAGAATATTGAAGACTGGTATTATGGAATCAATGACCCCGTAGCAGATGAGCTTCTAAAGCGGGTGTCAACAATGCCTCGTCTGGACCTACCAGAGGATAAGACTATCACCACACTGTATGTTGGTGGTCTGGATGATATCACTACTGAGACAGATCTCAGAAATCATTTCTATCAGTTTAGAGAAATCTGGACGTTCACTGCTGTGCAGAGGCAGCAGTGTGCTTTCATCCAGTTGCCACAAGGAAGGCTGCAGAATTTGCTGCTGAGAAGTCATCTAATAAGTTGATTGTCTATGGCTGTGTACTCAATGTGAAATGGGGAAGAACCCAGGCAGCCAGAGGGAAAGAAAAAGAGAAGGATGGAAACACAGACTCAGGGATCAAGCTAGATCCTGTTCCAGGACTGCCCAGAGCTCTTCCTGCTTCTCCTGCAGCAGCAGCAGAGGAAGCCTCCCCATGAGTGGTCCTCCAGCACTGGTGAACATCCTTGCCTCTACCCCTGGGATTGCCCTGCCCCCTCCCCCAGGTTTTGGTCCACACAGGTTCCATCCAATGGGACCACCTCCTTTCATGAGGGCTTGAGGACCAATTGATTGGCCTTCTCAGGGTCCTCTGCGATGGGAGCGCATGCTGGAAAACACAGCAGCTTCTAGCACATTATCACCACTCTCGGCCTCTGTGAAGGAACGGGCGCTTTAAAATCCCAGTAAATGAATTTGGAATAGCTATATTTTTCCTTCCTTTGTAGTTTCCATGGTAGCTTACCATGTTCAGTTATGGGCAGCTGGAGAACGATAGCCATGCTTCCCTACCTGTATTTAGAGAATCAGTGGACCTCAAATCTGGATGCTACTGTAACATTACTAAGAAAAGCTAATGTCTCGTTCCCTTAAACTTGTTTGGGGGACAAGCAGATGGGTCCATTGGCATATCTGACAGTTATTATCCCCTTGTATGTTCATTTTGTAACTTTTTGGATAAGGAACAAACAACATATCAGTTAAAACTTTTGACCATTTTTGACCATTTTATCATCTAAAAACTTAGTATTAATCATTGTAGTGGCTTAAGAGTGATTTAACTCTTCTGAAGTCACACGCTCAGACAGACAAGCAAAAACCAGCACCCAGCACAGCTCAGATCTTTTGTTTCTTCTCCTTTTCCTCAAGTATGACTAACAGACTCGTACTGATAAGTTTTATTTTTGTACACCTCCAAATAAAGACAAAAGTTCAAGTTACTTTTTATTCTTGTCAATCAGATAGAAACCCAAATTCTACGGAGTTGTGTATCCTTGGAGAAACCTGGTATCTGGGATAAAATTATTTTAAAGAACTACCTAGAAAACACTTTAACAACCTGAAAGGAAAATCCTTAGAGTGTGTTTAAATGGCAGTCTTGCAAAGGATGGCTGACTGTGCTGGTTTATCTACAATGAAGGAGTTTTCTAGGGTGCAAGGCTTTATTCTCAAGTGAGGCAGTCCCTGACACTCTATTACAGTTGATCACTCTCTTCCAGTGTTTCTATTCATTTTCTAGACAAAGAAATGGAAGCTACAATGACTTGCATGCAGCAAATTTAGTCTAGAGATTGAGTTCTTAATTACCTTCAGGGTAAACCACCCACGAAATTTGTGCAAATCTCCCGTAGTTACTGGCTGCCACACAGCAGAGTGGCGGGCAGCTGTAGTTGTCTACCAGGGCCCAGGCACAAAGCCCATCTCCACCAGAGGGATGTCTCTCTGCGGAATGAAAAGAAGTACCATTCATGAATGTCAGAAAGAAACAACTTTTTCCTGTCCTTCACCAAGAGTGTAATATAGTGACACTGACCTGTCTTTACATCTTGGCTGTACTTACCAGTTCAGTAACTTTGGGCAAGCAGCACCATCTACACATCAGTTTTCTTGTTTATAAAATTGAGATAAAGATGGTACCAAGACCAGAGAATTTAGTGCATCAAAATAAATAAATAAAGAGCCCAAGAGCCATTTTATCAGGAAGATGCAGAGCATCAGTGGATGAACACTGAAGAGGGCATCTTAGGGGATGTAAGAAAAGTTTCCAAGTAGCACAGTGTGAGTCAAGTAAACAAGAACAAGCAGGTGTCAGCCTAGCACCGCAGTGGAGTGCATCAGAGCTTCAGAGCAGCATGTGTTGGCTGCAGCGGCTATGCTTCTTCCCCCCTCCATCCCCTCTGTGCTCACAGTGTTTCAGAGCAGGGGCACCTGGGACAGATGTGGCTGAGCAGGAGCAGCATTAAACTGGAGAGTGAATGCCTATTAGCAGCCTCAGGGTACTTGTGCTACTCATTTTTGTTATCTACAGCCAAGTTCAAGCTTCAGCAAAGATTGGGTGTTTCCCCAGTGGCTCCGAAGGACTGGCAGGGCAGTGACACAGCCACAACTCTGAACAGGCCCCCTGATTGTTCTGAGGACTTGCTGTTCTCCAGTTCCTTACCCGGAGGGGCTTTGGTGCCTGGAGTGTGCAGGCCTGATATTGTCTGTGAGGACAGAAATAGACTCCTTGGCATGGCAAAGAGGCCACAGAAGGGACATCGGCACAGTCACATGGGTGTGTACCCCTCAATGCATTTTTTACCCCTAAAGTAGAAATTTAAAATGTATTTCCCACAAAGCTGCATGTAAACAAATTAATTTCCCCAAATCACTGTCTTTCTTTCTTTAACAATTAGATTGAAATCTATTAGTTCCTACTATTACATTAGTCAGTAGGTAATTACTCTTACTAAAATTATCTGCTAAAAGGAAATCCTGTAAGTTGGTTTGAATTCCAAATCATTTAAATATAATACCCAAAACTCTCTAAACTTCTTTCCTAATCCTATTGAATTCTATCTTATTTCCCTCAAAGGTTTATTCATTTGATCAGCTTGACAGACTAAACTAGAAGCGTTATATAAAGATAGATCACTCGAAAGTAAGTTAAGCTTGTATTCTCCTTAGATTTAGAAGAAAATCAATATCAGTTCACTTGATTTTACTTCCGTAGCCATTTGTTTTCTTTCCTGGAGAGGTTGAGTGGATTTCAGTTGCAAAGAAGTAAACAATAGTAATCTCTTTTATTATGAAAGTATATAGTCTTTATGAAATTTAAAGCATGTCTGGGCGAGCCAACCTCTCAGAACAAAACAACATTATTCTGAGGGACTACGATTTGTGAGTGGTTGTTTGACCTGTCTGTCCATCTACAGTAGCAAGCAAATATAATACCTTGAGGAAATAAACTGGGCAAAACTGTGGCCAGAAAAGGGAAGCAGGATAATTTAGCAAATTCTAATCTGCCTTGTAAGAAAACCTTAAGGAAAGATACTAGAGTTTCTACATTTCTTGTTTTGTTACCTGTACATGGGTGAACTGCTTGTGCTGACATGGATTCGTAGTTGTTAAAGGCTGGAGAGAGAGTAAAAAGAAAATATGCCTATTAATATGTTCGGAGGCTCCCATTTAGATGATGAAATGCTCTAGAAAAACAGAGATACAACAGTTCAGTACTTTGTGAGTATATTAACAACTACTAAGTTGTATATCTTAAAATGCTGAGTATTATGGTATGTGAGTTATAGCTCAGTATTTGAAGGAAGTAGCCACTACTTTTCACAGGGCTCTGATTAAGCAGCAGAGAGAAAAAATACACAGAAGTCTTTATAAAGCCATTAAGTGTCAATTTAAGTGAGGATAAGTTGTATTAGATGGGACATGTTTGGCTTTTTGGCTGGTTGGTTCATTGTGAGTGACAGAAACCTGAGAATTTATCAATTCCCATAAACAAACCTCAGGAGGGCGGGATGTGTAGCTCAGTGGTTAGAATATTTGCTTCGCAAGCACAAGGCCGTAGGTTCAGTCCCTCGGTACCACTAAGCTGAGCGTGGTGGTGTACATCTGTAATCCCACCACTGGAGAGATTAAGCCAGACTCACTCTCAAACAAACAAGCAAACAACGAGGGTTCTCTGGTGATTCTCATACGTAATGCTTTACATTAGCAATTCTCAATCTCAGCGGCACTGTTCAGCACATCGGGGAATGAGATCTGGACAGCAGGATTTCTTTTTCTAGTTGGTAGATCCCAAATATCAGAATCATCTGGTGCATTTATAGTTCAGTCCAGACTCATGTGCACCAGTCCTCTTCAGTCTGAAGTTAGTACCCTATTATCTGTATTGCTAACCAGTTCCTTTGTTTTTTCTGTGGTATGCCAGTAAGTTCACCAAGCTGGCAGTTAAAGGACCAGAGATCTAGTCTTGATTCTGTTACCTCATTGTATGAATGCATTTCCCGACTCTGAGAGATACAGATTGAACTAGACGCTCCTGGAGCTGCCTAATGTGCTCTGGCTCCGGCACTGGGAAGTCTGAGTCATTGGCCTGCTGTTGTTTTTGTCTACTGAAGGCAGTGCTCTGTCCACCTCTCCTGGGAAGTTTACCTCTACCCCGAGATTCTAGGGGAGCTGCCAGTTGTCTTACAGAATTGTTTCCTGGGCCACTGTAGCTGCTGAGCAGCTCCATAGCAGGCCAGCTGGAGCCATTCCAGGGGAGTTTTAAACTTCAGGCCACAGATTTAAGGACTCTGACTCTTCTCTAGTGACAGAGTAAAAGTTGCCTGGTCACATTCTCATTTCCCTGCCAAAACGAGGGAATGAAAGCACGATTCAGGAAAACCAACATGAGGGAGGGTGAGAGTTTTTAGCCCACTTGGAATCTTTTTTTCCAAAGTCCTCTGATATCCTGTTTTTGTTTTGTTTTGTTTTGTTTTGTTTTGTTGTCTTTGAGACAGGGTCTTACTGTGCAGTCCAGGCTGCTCCTGAATACACTGTGTAGACTAGGCTAGCCTCGAACTCACAGCAATCCTCCTGCCTCAGCTTCTTGAGTGCTGTCTTAAGCATGCACCACCCTGCCCAAATTGAGAACCTTTCATAATATTAAATATTTGGACCCAGATCCTAGAGACTCTAGTGTTGTTATTCTGGGACTCCGGGCACTAATTTCTCATAAAGATTACAAGGTAGTCCTGAAGGTTAGCCAAGGTCAGAAACCATCCACTCAGACTTTATTGCCTTCCTTACAAAGAGGTTGGAGTTAAATATGATATGGAAGGTTGTTGACAGCAAATGTGTCATTAATTGTGCTGATGACAGCAGTGAGCAGGACAATAATGAAGCTACTTCCTGAGCGCTTCCTGTGCAATGGGCACTAGGCTGAGCATTTTACGAGCATCATTTTATTTAATCTTCAACATCGGGCTGTTAGCATTATTTTTTCCCTGACTGGACTATATCATCAGGGGGAGACAACCAATTTAATGACTTATTAGAGAGAGTCTGTTGTTCATTAACAGGAAAAGATGAAGGTTCCATCAGTCCCCCAGAGACAAAGATTTGCATTACTTAGAATCAATGTAAATTTATGGCTACTTACAATGAATACAAATAAACATGTATTATGCCATCAATGAAGAGAACTCATCTGGTATAATGTGAAACGAACAGGCACCTTCTGTGTAACCTTCTAGAGTCTTCCACATTCACAGTGACTGTCATATCTCAGATCAGGGTGTCCACAATGGATCTGGAAACTGGGAAATTATTTAGATATAATCCATTTTCAGAGTAACAAAACGTGCATCCCTGAGTCACAGAGCCATAATGTTATCCTTATATGCAGATGATGCCTCAGAAGATTAAGTGACTTGTCCAAAGCTGCATGGCTCATCATATGACCAAGTCAGAACACAAACTGGTATCCCTGATGCTAGAATCTTCCGAAAATTTCCCAACCAACAAACTTCCACATTCATAGTCCCCTTGACAACACCAAAGCAGAACAAAATCTTGCCAGCTCCCCTGCTGCCAGCACTTGGTGATAATCCCTTGGGGTTTACTAATGGTTAGACATTGGGCAATAGGCTTTGAAGACCCACCCAATTCATAAGGTACAACTGGCCTGTCTCTCATATGGAAACCAGTGTTAAAGCATTTTGAACAGGTACAATAACTGACAGTTCAGTCCATGATGAAATAAATGCATTTATCTTTGGGGGGGAAAGCCAAGTCAAGGAAAGAAAGAAAAATAATTTGAGATCATAAAAGAATAAAGATGGACATGAAAGTTGGAGGATCATTTTAACCTTTGAACAGATTTTTTTTTTTCAGACAGGAGTCTCGCTGTGTAGCCCAGGCTGGTCCTGAACTCACTATGAAGCCTAGACTGGCCTTGGACTCACAGCAATCCTCCTGCCTCAGCGTCCCGAGTGCTGGGATTACAGGCGTGTGCCACCACACCCAGTTTATGTGGTGCTGGGAATCATACTGGGGTACTTAGCACTTGACTGAGCCATTCCTCTAGGCCAAACAGATCATTTTCAAGTGGTCAGTGTGACCAAATTTATCTGATATTATTTGACTCTTTTCCTATTTTTCCAACAAGGAGAAAATTAAGTGCTTTTCCTTTTTTTTTTTTTAAGAAAGCAACAATGAATAATTCAGAAGTTAAAAGAAATCTCATTTATTTATGACCACACCACTTCATTAACAGATAACTAGTTTGCTGCATTTTTCTAAAATATACATGTCTCAAAATTACTTCTGTCCTCTAACACTGGATTGTATAGATCTAGTGTGTAAGTTTGTTTTTTCCATTCAACAATACATAACGATCATCTTACATTATTTTAACCAGAAGGCAAACTGAACAATGCTCTGTGAACACTAGAGATTGCTAGCCTTAGATGATTGCTAGCCTTAGAGATTGTAGCCTTAGATGTTTGCATGGCACGGTAGAGATGTTCTTAAATACAACCCTGTTCTACCAAGTATAATAAAACTTTGTTTACAAATCAAATCCAAAGACATCAAAGAAGGAGGCAACATCTTTGTTCTTCTCCGCTGGTGCCAAGTAGTCTCAGTTTGTGGTTGCCAACATTTGTGGGATACTAAACAGCAACTTTTTTTCCCCACTTCCTCCTACCTCGGGTTGACAACATCCTTGTTAACCTGACTTGAGTCAGGGAGAGGAAGAGTTCTGATTTGCAGTTTTGCTTATTTCCTTGGCGTAAATACACCCAATATGACTAGTTTCAAGTATTAGAAGTTCAACTATTGGCTCATAAGATTCCTGAATATTTAATAATGGGTGTTGAAATTCTCTAAAATTCCAATAAAGGAAATCCTCCTTAAGAATTATTTTTGTACAACCTTATGAAGTATGAGTGAAAATTAGTTATGTAGCCCCTGTTGGGGCATAAAATTACAACAGTTTAACATTTTATTGAGCTTTGTTTTTGATTCTAGAATCAGGCAACTCTCCATTCCAGCAGAATAAGTATTCCAAGGGGCTGAAAGAGGATTTTGGCTTTAGAGACAGAAAAGAGCTGAAAGCAGCAGAAAGAAAAACAAAAAGCAGATTTTAAAAGTTACTTCCCTTGCACAGTTGAGATAGGGAGCCTGAACAACAGAAAAATAAAATAACTGGTTGACATCGATTACCTCGGGTTACTGTTCCATTTTATAAAGGATTAGGCAGAGGGAGCTTCATTTTCATGCCAGTAGAAACTGGCCTGTTTGGAAAATTTGGCTGCTACTACTCAAATCCTGATTTCTTTGAAGGTCAGAGAAATGATTTAGTTCTTGGTGACATGGAAATTTAGCCTGAGTGACTCCATTTTGACTGTTAACCTGGTTTGTTTGAGGCCTAATGCAGGAACTCAGTTCAACACAACAGCCTCCTGTAATTTTTTAATATGCTGCAGTATTGTTTCATATTTTAAAATTAAAAATACAACCTCTGATATAAGGTAAAGAGTATAGGATTTGGAATCAGAAGGTCTAAGTTCAAGTCTAACCTCTGCTACTCACTAGTTTCATAACTGTATATCCCTTTACTTCTGTTAGCCTCATGTTGTTTTTCTGCAATTTGAGACAGCAGTCCCCCTCAGGAGGTTGTCCTGACGGGTAGGTGATACTAGGCATCCTTGTAACACCTTGTGAAATGGAACATGTTATTCAAATGCAAGTTGTTATTGCTCCAACTTGATAAGGTGTGAATGAGCCTGGCAACTATATTTCCAAAAATCACACATGCTTTCTGAAAATATAAATGCTCCATCATTGTAAAGGTATTTGTGGGATAATAAGAAATACTTTTAGTCTTTGTCCCTGGTTCCTGGCTTGGAGCTACTATATACCTTGGAATTTACTGAAGGATAGAAGTGCCTTTTTGTTATTCACAAGGAGTCCCTTTCTGTCATCCCTGAGTTTGGGAGAATGAGGCAGCCGAAGATGGTCACTATAATAGATGGCCTCTGGATGCAGCCGATGACAGACCAAGAAATTAGAAGGCTGGAACTTCAGCCTGTTCCACTGACAACTAGGGGAAAGGGTGAGCACAGAAAGTACGCTGTTTAAAAAAGAAGAAAGAAACTTAAATTGTAGGGTATCCAACCAGTGTCTGGAGTACTGGTTCAAATGGGAAATACCTTTACTCCTACAGTTGGTATCAGCATGTTGTCTGAGGGAAGAAAAACTGTTTGTTTGTTTGTTTGTTTGTTTAAGTATTCAAAACATTGAGAAAGATCTTTTGCGTCATTTGGTGAATCTGTGAAAACTCAGGGTGTGTAGGCCCTACATCCCTTTGGAACTGGAGGCAGAGAAATCCTGTCCTGTGTTAAGCGCTTCTCACTCTACAGTCCTGTGCATTCTTGCCTACTCCTGACCCTCTGCTCTCCACACCCACTCCACTGCATGAAAGTGAGATGAAAATGAATATGAAAATACTCTGGTTGGGCTTTTGGCAAGAACACCATTCTATGTCTGCCATTCCTGCTGTCTCAGCCAGCCGGCCCTCCTCCCATAACGGTCATCTTAGACTGCGGCCATGGTAGATAATGTCTGCCTTCCTGGCAGGACCGCAAATCCACGTGAGAATGCAGGACTTAGGGTTGTTGCTCTGTCCGTCTAAGATTATGAGAAATTTACCTCAAACCCTGGTACCTGCACTGCCAAGCAGATTCTTACCATGCCCCAGCCCCAGTCCCCTGGGTCACACGAATGAAACTGTCCACCAGGTTATCCCACTTTTCTAGCTGTAAAACCGGCTCTCTGTGGTCTGCTTGGGCAATTACTGAAGTCTGTTATCCACAATATTCTTTTCATATATAAAAGTATTCTCTTTTTTCATTTTTCATATTAATAAAAAATAAGTAGCAATTATTTAGGTTCTCCAACAGTGACTGCTACATCACAGAGACTCTACTAAACAGCCCAAGAGATAAGGATGTGTCATTTTATTGCATTCTGTATCATCTGTCTGTATCATGCTTCTTTTTCTTCATTTAGATTTAAAAGTGCTTTTTGTTTATAACAAACAAGAAATGAGAACTGCTTCACATTCTGAGGGGATAAGAAAACTTCAAATGTGGTTGTAAAGTGTTTATTTATGGTATTTAATTAATATGGTTTAGATATAGCTTGAGTGCATCCCCCCAAATTTTCATGTGTTAAATTTAATTATCACTGTCAGATTAAGAGAGTAGAAACTTAATCTCACTATGGTATTTAGAGGTAAAGCTTTGGGAAGTGATTAATATTAATAAAGTCATTGTCGTGGAGCCCCGTGATTCTTCCTGCTCAGTTTGTAAGAACAGGGACAGAGATCAGAAGAGACAGTGCCCCACTGGAGTTTTCCCAAGTGATGTCCTGTGCTGCCTCCATACGGCCAGCAAGATGGCTGTTACTCATTTGTGACCCTTGGCCATCTAATTGCAGAGCAATGAGACAAAATAAACCTCTTTTCTTAATAACTCACCAGTCTGTGGTACTATGTTATTGGCAGTAGAAGAAAAGACTAATGCAGTGGGCAGGTGTCTTTTACCGCACCATCCTTCTGGACCCACGGCTTACTGTGGGCACCCTCTCTATGTCGTATTGCCTGATGTTGCAGGGTTGGATAGTTAGTGCAAGTACCATGAAATCCCTTTTTTAAAAGATAAGCACAAATGTAAGACTTGAAATAGTGTATAACAGTTCCACTGACAGATTACATGCAATCATACTCTGACCCACAATTTGTTAGCCTTGGTTAGTGCCGTTAAGGATTATGAATTTTTAAAAGAATTGTTAGCATTCTAAAGGAATTCATTGAGATGGAACAAATTCAAGAGTATTAAATACTCTTTAACCAGCAACTTAGAAACTAAGCATTTGCCTTCAATTTACATTTGAAGGTAAATCAGATATTGAAATAGCAAGTAGTCAGATGCTCTCACTTAGTAGTAATAAGTACCTCATACTTCTTTTATGAAGCATTTAGTTTCCTGTGTCTTTGCTGCTTCTAACTATAAATATTTGCAAAACATACAGAGGCTCCTGATCACTTAGCCTCATCAATTAGTTTCTCAAATAGAACCTTCAAGATCTTAGTGCTAACGTTAAACAAATTACTTAATTTGGGAATACCTAGGTAATATCGAGACTAAGTATTCTCATTTCTCCTAATGGGGACTCAGTTCTTTCCCATGAATATTTTATGTACACATGTGTGTGTATGAGACATATATGTATGTGCTTCATGTTTAAAGAAAAATTTTAAATGGAGATTAAAAATTGAAGATGAAAGATGCCTGTAGTCTCAGTAACTACAATAGCTTAACAGTTTAACATACATCCTTGGAGAAATATTATATTTCAAATGAAATTATAATTATTGAGAGTTTCATGCATGCCCAGAACTGTTTTGGATGCTGAGAGAGATGAGTAAGGCATTGCATTTGTCTATGAGGACTTACAAATAAGAAATTAATTTTATTGGTGAGGTGCTAGTTTGTTAGTTGTTATGGTTTGGATCTTAAAATTGTCTCTAAAAGGCTCATCTGCTAAAGGCTTGGTCATCACCTGTGGCGCTAGGGGAAAGAGGTGGAACCTTCAAAAAATAGGGCCAGACAGATAGAGGTTAGGTCATTGGGGATGTCCCTTTGAGGGAGACGTTGGGACTCTGGCTCCTCCCTGTCTCTTTGGCATCTCAGTTCCCAAAAGTCTTAACATTCTCCACCGAGCATTCCTTGCTATGGTGTTCTGCCATGGGTTGAAATTTGTGGGACCTTGAGCCAAGGTAATCTTTCCCACGTTTTAAGTTATTTATCTCAGGTATTTTGCCCAATGATGGAAGCTGTATAGCCTGTTGGTGGAAGAATTAATTGACACTTGGTAGTTTTCCATGTTTTGAATATTTATAGTTTTAAGTCTAATTAAAAACAGTTCTGTCTCAAGTGTGCGAATGTTTACAACAACTCTGAGTCTGTCATAGTCTCTTTTTAACCTACTGCTTTCTGAGTCCTGTTCTCTTAATCCAGATTACAGCAAAGGGATTTTATAGTATACAGACATGAATTTGATAGTGTCCAGACATGTGTATTTGTTAGCTAAATAATCATTTTTTTCCTTTTACATTAGTGTCTTGGGATGGAGATGGGTGTTATGCAGGAAAACAGATTTCATGGCCAGAAATATTTGGGAAATTCTGGATTAAAAATACCATCGGATACAAAATCAATTGTTTGATGAGTAAATGATATAAATGTGGAATCTAGGGGTTAGGTATGTATTTTGGTGCTTAGAGTGCTTGCCTAGCATGTGTAAGACTGTGGGTTCAAGTCCCCAGTACCACAGAAGCTGGTGGGGTGGTGCAAGCCTAGTATCCTAGCACTCAGAAGGCTGAGTCAGGAAGACTGCTGTGAAGACTGCCTGGGTTACATGGTGAGTTCAGGACAAGTCTAAACTACAGAGTAAGACCCTGTCACACACACACACACACACAAAAACAACCAAACATGAACATTGAAACTGTCAAACCACTGGAAGAAAATGTAGCAAAAATATCTTCATGACCTTGAGGTAGGCACAAATCTCTTAGCATGACATAAAAAATTGGTAAATTTAACCTCAACAAAATTAAAAATATCAACTAATCAAAAGACACAATTTTAAAAAACTAAATAAAGTAAAAGGGAAAACACAGATTTCATGAAAATATTCACAATACATATATGACCAAGAACCAATTCAAAATATATAAGGGACTTCTACAAATTGATAATAAAAAAATAAACAGAAAGACAAAACTGAAAAAAGATTAGACAAAAAACTTGAGCCCCTTCTTATAAGAAAATATAGAAGTGGTCAGCAAATATATGAAAATATGTTTAACATTATCATAATCAAAGAAATGAAAACTAAAATCATAATAAGTACTATTTCACATCAACTAAAATGACCTCACACTCGCCCCAAAAGTTTAAGTATCAAGTAAAGGCAAAGAGATGAACTGATACCCTGCTGATAGAAATAAAAATATGGTCTGGAAGACTAGCACAGCGGTAGGAACATGTGCTTAGCAAGTGCAAGGCCCTGAACTTGATTCTTAAGCACCACGTAAACTGGGTGTGGTGGTGCACACCTGTAATCCCAGTACTCAGGAGACTCAGGCAGAGGGATTTCTGTGAGTTTGAGGCCAGCCTGGGCTACAAAGCAAGACCCTGTTAAAAAAAAAAAAAAATGAAAGAAAGAAAAAGAAAGAAACAAAGAAGAAAAGAAATAAAAAATGAAATAACTAACTGCTTTGGAAAAGAGTTTGCCATTCAACAGATGGCTACTGGCAGAAATAATTCTGTTCCTAGATGGGGTACTTAGCATCTGTGTATTTATATATGGATTGTCAGCTGCACGTATACATGCATACACACATACACTGACAATCTGGTTGCACCCAGATGAAGTGAAACAGTACACCTACAAAAATACTAGTATAAAGAATATTCACAGCAGCTATATTTATAATGGTGGTGAGCTACTGATTCTCACAACAAGCATGAATTTTACAAACATTTGAAGTGGATTCATAAACCAGAAGAAGCATTAGGTCAAGAGGATGGCATAGACACAAACCAACACATCTTATATGATATCATTTCCGTAAATACAAAACTGTGAAACTAGCTATGGCGACAGACATATGTAGACTACTGCGTGACCCCAAGGGGAGGTCTAGAGATAACTGGAAAGGGCCACAGGAGAACTCTGGGCAGCCATGGGAATGCTCTCTCTCGATGTAGCTGGAGATAAAAAGAAGTGTATACTTTGTGGTAACTTTAGTTTTTATATAATGTTCAATTTAGAGGTAAGCTTCAAAGCCAAGAATAAGGAAGTTTTGATATTACCTTCACCAAGATTCAATTTTTAGGTGTACTCATTTGTTGAAACTTGTTAAAATTAGTATCTAGGTATTTTACTGGATGTAAATGCTTCAGGATTAAAGGGGAGAGAGGTGGGCTGTTTTCCTGGAAAATGTCTCAGAGTTTGTTACATCTCCAAAAAATATTTTATATACTTTATGCATTTCTTCTCATTATTTTTTGGATGTAAAACCTAGTTTTCAATGAAAACCTGCTGTGCTAGTGACCCGAGGAATGCTATTTGGGATTCACCGCTCCAGGAGAGCAATTCTTGGCTCTGACTGCATGCTGGAATTGTCTGGGGAGCTCTGCCATCTGACCCTGCCCTCAGCACACACACAGCTTAAGTCCAGCTGCACCCCAGATTAAATACATGCGACTCTCTTGCCATAACTGAAGCATTGATCTATTCAAATAACAGCATTCCAATGCCAGCTCTGATTGGGAACCCCTGTTGCATGGGAAAGATCACTGCTCTTGTCTGCAACAAATCACACTTCATACACATTACTACCAAGTCCAAAGCCCTGGGGTCCTCTCTCAGAACATAAGTCTGTTGGAAGTAAGGCTCTACTTCGCAGACTCATGCTCACTTGGCCACCTCTATGACTTAGGCAGTTTGAATTCTGACCTTCACGCCTTTGGTACATCCATGGGCTGACATCTCTGGATCAAGTGCCCAGGTGTACTCAGGTAGGTGAGTCAAATGAGCAGTGGACCAAAAATGGACCACTTTCTTCCAGTACAGTGGAAGAAAATACTCTACTATTAAATGAAACAATAGCTTGCCCAGCCTTGTCATGTGATGAGAACTCAGTAAGCACCCTTGTGTATAGTCTGAACTCTACGAAGCCATCTGAGTTCCTGGTCTCTTGCCTCTTCTCAGCCTCTGGAGACCTGGTATTCCAGACACATACTACAACATCCAGCTTTTATTCTTTAAATTGCCCACAGCTGGACTTGAACTTGTGATCTTCCTGTCACAGTTTCCCAGACTGCCTGGGTTACAGCTGGGCTTCTTGTATTTTTGTTTTGTTTTGTTTTTGTTTTTGTTTTCATTTTGTTTTGTTTTTGTTTTTTTGTTTTTTTGTTTTGTTTTGTTTTTTAATCCTGGAGATGGACCCCAGAGCCGTCATACTAAGCTATATTGCCAACACCAACACCCTACTCCACCTTTTCTGAATTTAAGATAGGATCTTGCTAAGTCACGAAGTTGCCTAGGCTGGGCTCAAACTTGCAATCCCCCTGCTTTCACCTCCCAGACTACTGGGATTACAGGCTTACACCACGGGGCCCAAACTGGCTCTTGGATCTGCAATTTACACTGCTCCTTTGGCCCAGCTATTGGTTCCAAATGTAACTGTATCCCATGCATCTGTCCCAGTAGTTTGTCTTTTCTGGTTCCAGCACCTACTCAACCTAAACCAAGACAGCTCTCCGGTGCCGACCAGTGAGCCTGGGCTTAAGAAAGAGAATAGGGCAGTTTCCCGCTGCCTTGCCTACCCTCCCTGGTCTCACTTGTACAGTTCGGGCATGAGTGCTCCGGTATGGCTGGTCTTGCTCTCCGACTTGGCCCGGCCAGCCTAATTCTACTGGGTGTCACAGACTTGCAGTGAACGGAGAGAAAATGCCTGGATGCGGCACGTACTGGCTGACCTTCGTGTCAGGCTTCTGAGGGGCTGGTGCCTGCCCTGAATTCCATTCCACTGACCATGTGGTACATTCTCAGTGCAGGAGGCAGGGTGAAGTATACATTAAAAATACAGCTGCTCACCCCTCAGAACCCCAAGCGCCCGCTCTTGGCATCCGTCTCCCTGGCTTAGGCCTGCCCTTTCATGGCCCTGACCAGGGCTTTGATCCCGGCTTTATCCTCATGTCTGTTCACAGTCTGTATCTGTATGCAGCCTGAAACATGCTATAGATCTTTCTAACAGAATGGAAACGCCAAATTCCTGACATTGGGTTCATGAACATCTGTTGTGTTTCCTACCCAACCTCTACTCCCTTCTTTCAGAAAGAGCACTCAACTTTTGCTTGATGGGACCAGGGCTCACCTCCAATCAGAAACCATGCAGACCCACCATGAATCAGGGCACCTCCCCGTTGACCAGACATGGGAAGAAGTCACAACCTCAGTCTTTCAGATGCTCTCACGGACTTGCATGAGCCCAGCATAGTTTTAAATAGCTAAAAATAGACTTCCTTATCTCAAAGGTCATACCCATTTATTTCTATCACACAGAACTTCTGAATTCCTGTTTCTTACCTTGGTTTTTATCACTCTACAGCTTTTTCTTCATTTCTCAGAGATTATCTACAAAAACAACAACAAAAACAAGAAATCTAAAAGCTGCTTCTATTATTTGTGAGCAATAAATAAAATAAATAAATTTATGGTAAACCTCCTTTTTGCATTTTTCTTAGCATTTAAAATTATTGTGTAAGATAATTTCCATCATATAATTACATTAAAACATTCGATCACTGAGTCAATCTGTGGTCTTATTTACTGACTTAATAACAGAATAACTGCCTAATATTCACTTCCAGATGGAAAGAGGAGATTTCTCTAGTATTTGGAGCCCCCTTTTCCATAACAAGATGTAAAAATTTTTTTAAAAAGTCATTCAGTTACATTTTTGGAAAATACATTTCAGAATTTCAAGCTTCACTAGAAATTTTTTTTAATGATTTATATTTGGTAAGTAAAATAAAGCAACTCACTAGTATTTTTTCATAAAACTCTTCAGTTGCAGAAGGATAAAAATATCTTCATTTTTGGTTCTGTTATTTCCAGTACATGTGGTACACTTCGTGTGCAAAGGTAAAATAGTGTTTTCATCATGAATGTGAAAGTGATTGAAAGTTTTTTAATACAATGTGAAAAAATATCACATCTTTGGAGTCCCACATATTTTGGACTATAACCTGTATAATCCTAGCCAAGGTAATTGTGTAATATTTCTGACTGTCAGTATTCTCACTTAGAAAACAGCAAGCCAGTGACTTACCTCATGGAGACCTGGAACAGGTTAAATTAGAAATGTTCACAACCTTCTGTATGGAGCCTGGCTCCAAGCCTTATTGAATGAAGAATTTGTGAACTTATTTCCCAGTTCATTTTGCTCTCCCAAAGTGCTTTCTTAAAAATCATTTAGTAGACAGATTACGTAAAGTTGTTCCTGGAACTTAATCATAGAAAATTGTCCTGACAGCATGTATTTTGGAGTATTTGGTCCAGAAACCCAGCCAGTGATTTTGCAAGTGTGTATCTCTCCAGCTAAAACAAAGCCTTTGCACATTAGACCCTCACTTTCCTTCAGTGTCTTGTCTGCTCTGCACTGCTGTGACTTCTGCAGATGGTTGGGCTCAGTTTGGAAGAGACGGAGATCAGAGCTCAAAATCTATCTTACCAAGGAGGAAACTGAGGAACAAAGGGGATAAAATTGAGGCTTCGCGTTAACACAATGTCAACAATAAAAGAGTCTCCAGTTGTCATTTCCCTACTGCTCCCAACACTTGAAGACTAAAGAATAAGATACCCAGATGGAAAATGATAAAGTAGCTTGTGTTTCAAGCCTCTGAAGACTGTGAGCCTCAGCATGTGGGCTGTACTTCCAGGCAGCAAAAGCCACATTATACTCACAACCTGTGAGTTTGAACAAGATTTTGCCTTTTTTTTTAACTTCTCACCCACACCACCCCACTTATCCCTTCTCTGTGTTGGCCACTGGGTGTTTTTTGTATCTGTGTGAAACTAGAGTACAGTAAAATAAGAAATGACAGCATATTGACATTTTTTAGTCATCCAATTTATACCTAAGTCTTAAAATTCTGAAATAATCAAGACGTGGTTGTTATTTTTTTAAAGCACAATCTAGGTACATTTGTTGAAATAAAAATAAAAGAAGTTCACATCAATAATGCTACAATTATTGTCCAAATAAATGTAAATTTGATATGATATGTAAGACACCCAGAAAGGGTCTGGTTCATGAGGAAAAAGAATATTTGTTGGGTGAATTATGAATGAAAGACAATTGTGTAGGCAAAATCAAGTTACTTATTAATCTTGATGTTATGATTATGGAATAGTGGACTGGAGGGAGCCAGGAATAGTGGTTCAGGCCCCACATTTTACATGGAAAAAACGAAGCTATGAGGAAGTCATTTGACTAAGGCATAGGCTGTTGGCAACTCTGGAAGTCTTTCTTCCCTGAAAATTGACCTGTTCCAGATCTCTTTCCACAAACTGACTTTTAATGTATACATACTGAATTAATAAATCTTCGATGAACACAAAAATTGTGGTATATATACACAATGGAGTACTGCTCTTCTATAAAGTCAGATAGTTTTGAGGCTTTTGTAGGTAAAGGGACACAGCTTGAGACCATTATGCTCAGTGAAGTGAGTCAGACACAGAAGGTTAAATAGTGGATGGTCTCTCTAATGTGAGAAACCCAAAATACAGTCATTTTATAGAACCAAATGAGGGTGATGGGTGACATAAAGGAGAAAGGGAGGGCGTGGGAGGGTCAAATAGGGAGAGGGGAAGGATTTGTAACTTTTACATGATACATATGTGCACAAAATACTCGAGTCCAATGTAAACATTATGTATCACATATACTTATATTAATAAAATGGGAAAAAGTAAATTAATAGGTCTTCTGCTCCAAATGTGCTCCAGTAACTTTAGCATTCTTCAGATCATTCATGAAACATGTTTATTGCATGTCAAATGCTCTAGCACTGGACAAAACAGGCCAAAATTATACATTCAAGGAGCATATATCTAAGCAAGAGAGGGGCAGGCATTAAAAAGGTAAATATACAATATGTCATGTGGTAATAAGCATGAAAATATAGTAGAAGAGATACAACGGGATCCAATTCCAGGTGGATGCCCAAGAGAATGGCAACATATGTCTACACAAAAAAACTTGTCCAAATGTTCTTAACAGCATTATTCATAATAGCTAAAAAGTGAAAGCAACTCAAATGTCCATCTCCTTATGAAGCAAGAAATAAAAAGTGGTACATCCATACGACGGAGTGTTATCAGGCAGCAAGAGATAGTGAAGTACTGACACATACTGAACTGGGACAAATCTTGAGAACTCTGCATTAAGGAAAAGAGGCCAATCACAAAAGACTACATGTTGTATACTTCCATTTATTTACCTAAATAAATAGGGTCTTGCTCTATGGTCCAAGCTGGTCCTAAACTGATGATGTAGCATAGGTAGCCCAGGCTGGCCTTGAACTCATGGCAATCCTCTTGCCTCAGCCTCTCAAGTGCTCAGATTACAGGCATATGCCACCATGCCCAGCGTATGTGGTGCTGGGGAATCAAACTCAGAGCCTTGAGCTTGGTAGGCAAGCACTGTAACTGCTGTTCTATTCTTCCAGCCCTATAAGTCCATTGTTAGGAAAAGTTCAATAGGCAAATAGTCGCTGGCTAGAGTTGGGGGACTAGGATGATTGGTGGGGAGCTAATGACTAAAGAGGACAGAGTTAGTGTTGGAGTAGTGAAAATATTTTAAAATTGATAGTAGTGATGTATGCCCTGAATTTAACAATTTTAGTGAGCAAAATTATATGAATTACGTCTAAGTCATTCTACAAAATAAAACAGAATGCTGGAGCAGGAGGGGACTGCTACTATTGTACAAAGATTGGGCAAGGAAGAGCTCATTGAGAAAATGGCAGCTGAGCAAAGGAATTGGGGAGTGAGCCTGTTCCTGCCTGAGGGAAGAGCATTTGAGGCAGAGGAGGTAGCACACGCAAAGACAAGATATTGAAGGAAGGGCAAGGTCACGTGGTTGCAGAACAAGCAAGGAGGACATGGAAGAGGAGGAAATTCCAGTTAGTGGGATGGGGTGAGGGTGTGTTGGCAGGGCTTGACAATCACTGAAGGACTACGGCCTTTTCCAAATGCGATGCCATCCTTTTAAGCAGAGGCATAGCATGATTTTTAGTAAGCCGTGATTCTGTCCTCATTTTAAGTCAAAAAAATCAACTGATTTCATGTGGTACTCAAAGGAACGTTTGGCTTCATTTCTAGGCTTAAAGTTTGGAGTATGAACAGAGCCCAAACAGAGGTCTCATGCACCCAGGCCTACTGAGAGCATTACTCCATTCTCACAGTGAGAATTTGCGACCAGGACGGAGCCTGGATCTCTGAGACTGGCTCTGATACAACTTCATTTGGTCTTGGCAAGTTTTACAAAAAACTTTCTCTATGAGAAAAGCAACTATTAGATGACCAGTAATTGCAATTGACAGTAAGAATGCAGGCCATAATTGGATTGTCGGATGTAACTGAAGGTATTGAGGCCAAGGTAGAGAAGCACTGCAAAGTTTGACTTTGAAATCCATTTGTTCATCATCAGCTTTTGTCACTCTATCATGCTTTGGATTTTAAACATTCCCCCAAATTCATCTTAAAGCACTGTCTCTGGCAGGTGTTCAGATTATAACAGCTCTCTGGTCAGCAACAGATTATTGAAAGATGTGTAGCTTCGTGTGCTGTGAGAGTGAGAGGGAGTGGAAACTTTAGAAGGTAGGACTAGTTGGGAGGAAGTGAGTTAATGTGCCTTGAAAGGTTGTTTTGTCCTCTCCCCATTCCCCTTCTTCTTGGCCACAATGAAGTGAGCAGATTTCCTGTACTACACACTTTGCCCTGATGAACTGTCTCCTCACAGGCCTAAAAGCAACCAGGCAAAGTAACCGTGGACCGAAGCCTCCGAATTCATGAGCCCCAAGGAAATTATCTTCCTTTAAGCTGTTCACTTGGGTATCTTGTCATGATGACAGAAAACTGACTAATACCCTCTCCAGGGTGCTATTTAACTGAAAACAACTGCGCGCTTGATGGATAGGAAAAGGGAAAGATGGGAAGAAGAACATGATGACTTTAATTTGCTTTAATGATGACATAATTACCATGCCCTTTTTCAAAACTGATTTTAAAATATTTTTTCTTACTTTACCTTCCAAATCAAACTTTTAAGAGAGTACTCAGATGCTAAACCATCCTGTTTTCTGTGGGAGAAGTTTTCCTCTAAGAGGTATTTTACTTAGGTAACTTCACTCTGGGCAGTTTGTATTTACCAACAAAAAAGAAATAATAAGAGTACATAGAAGATATTTTCACAATGGCTACTGGTCTGGCTGCCAGAGAATTTTGTGGTAGGAGATGAGAAATGCCTTCTGGAACCCAATTTTCTCTGTATCTCAGCTGAGTGACATCTGACAGGGAAACAAACAGGAAATGCTAGTGGAGTGGTAAATTTATAGAGGGTGTGGTAGTTTTTAACTGGCTTCCTGAAGTGGATGGTCCAAAATGAAAGCAGTAAAATCATACATACTTTAGGAAAAGTTGTGGATAATTGAGACAAGTCATCCATCGCGAGAAGATGTCCACCTTGAGGGTGCTCATTGTTCTTGAGAGAACAGAGATAAGTCTGTGGAAAAAATATTCTGTGGATGATTTGATCATGGCTTCTGCTACATCAAAAAATAAACTGAATAGCTTAGGTGTGCTGGAGACTTGTGGCCAAGACAGAGTGCTGTCTTTTGTACGTACACACATTTGCTTTTCAGTGTTCAGCTGAAGAATTTGAAATTTAACTTCTCTCTTTTCTTTCTTACATTTTCTAGCCTTATGAATTCCATTGTTGTAGTTCTTTTCTTATGTGGACTGGTGGTTGTGGGCAGGTTAAAGACTCTCAATAAAGCAGAGTGAGACACAAGAAAAGATTATAATAGACAAATCTTGGAATAAGCCCAATATGCCTGACTACAGATGATTTGATAAAGATGTGGTATATATACAAAACAGAGTATTACTCTACAATAAAGAATCCCAAACTTGAGTCATTTTGTAGGTAAATGGGTACACACTGAGACTGTTATGCTCAGTGAAATGAATTAGACCCAGAAAGTTAAATATCATATGAGTTGTCAATTATGAGTAAAACAAACCATAAAAAATTTAAGAGATACTGAAGAAAGTAAGAAGGTGCACTTGTGGAGAGGGAAGGAAGGAAAAAGGAATGCAATATATAAAATTTTAAAGAACTTTTTTAAAAGGAACCAAGGGGGAGAGGTGTGGCATTTCAATAGTTACAACTCAAGGTCACTTTCGAGCCAGAGACTCTTTGGGTCTGGGAAATAGTCTGACCATGAGTCAGCTTGTAATTTTTCTGCACTCTTCTTCTAACTGCACACTCTTTCATTATATCTTTAACCTCTCCTCTTTGGCCCCTTTCTTTTATCCATTTTTTCCTACTTCTCTGTCTCTATGTATATTATTGTATTGAAATAAAACTTGTTTTGTTTTGTTTTGTTTTTTCCTTTTTGTGGTATTGAGGATTAAACTGAACTCAGGACCTCATGAGTGATATGCAAGTGCTTTATCATTGTGCTGTACCTCTGGTCCTTTTTATCACTTTGAGACAAAGTCTTACTAAGTTTGCCAGGCTGGCGTCAAGCTTGCATTCCTCCTGCCTTAGCCTACTGAATAATTGGGGGTATAGGTATGTGGTACTGTGCCTGCTTAAAGTCTGTTTTTATCGATTGTTTTACTTACTAGACCAAGTTTTAAGACTCTACACATTCTTTCATCTGCAGGTTGCCAAGGCAAGAAAAAATATATAAAGAATAAAAAAATAAGATCTATGCTTATTATTAAAAGGTGATCAGATGAAAAAATATGGTGGATTAATTTTAGTGGGTCATTAGTAGGAAAACATAAGAAAACTCCAAGTCTACATGAAAGCACCCAGAGATTCCTTCAGTCAAATAGGAAAGTGGTGTCTTACAAGGGCAAGAGGCCACCCTATTTATGTTACATAATAGGCAGTAATTGATTTTTGATAAGGAAGCAAGCAGCTGCAAATGCTGAACTTCAGCTTTCACGGGAGATGGTTGCTCTATTTTAGGGGTCTTGCCAAAGCTGGAACAGGTGTTTTTTTAATCACTCGTAGCTCACGGGGGTTAGCTGGCTGGAAGGAGACTCGCACGCAGTAGACTCCACTCACATGGGTCGTTGCTGAGGCAGCATGATATGCCAACCAGCTTGATGCTCTGAGGAGATTCTCTAGCCCTTCTGAAATAGCTGGCTAGGCAGACTCCCACCCAAATTAAAATTAGCATCGCACCTGCCATGTCCAGCATATGTTAAATTTCTGAAAATACTAGAGAAGGAAGATAACAAAAAATATCCATGCTGATGTTCTTTAAGAGACGGTAGTTCTAGGATTTTGTGTGCCGGGTGAAAGGATGAAGGATGGAGTAACTGCATGCCTCTGCTTCTGGTGTAGCCCCATTAGTGTCTTCTCGGAAGAAGGGTTGTGCTAAGCCATTTTACCACCTCTTCATTATATAGTTGTCAAACATATGCTTAGTTTTGCCAAATTTTTAGTCCTTTCTCTTTTAAAAATTTCACCTAAATTTTTACATTTTCCTGGGAATAGAAAGAGGGAGGAAAGGGGAGAAGCTGAGTGTTCTTAGTGAGAATGGTGGTGATCTCACAAGGTATTCTGTGCTCGCCACAAGCTTACATGTTTACACAGTGACAGAGCCCACAGACACGGAAAGGAGAGGCGGGCTGTGTGTCAAGAAGTTGGGAGGGAGTAACAGGAGCTTTAGTGACACACAGAGCACATGCTGTCTGTAGGGCCACTTGGCACCAGCCAGTTGTTGCCATGGCAGAATGGGGCCCAGGGTTGCCAAATCTGGTTTTTAAGCAAATACCACAAATCTAGATGCTATGTAAGATTTCCCATTTAAACACACTGCAGTGAGTGTCCTAGTCTGTTTGTGCAGCTAAAACAAAATACCTGAGTTTAAAAAGAAACTTCTTTTCTCACAGTTCTGAAGGCTAATAAGTCCAAGGTCAAGGTGCTGACAGGTGTAGTCGTATGGTGAGGGCTTCTGTCTGATCCCATGATGGTGCCTTGTTGCTACGCCCTCTAGAGGGGAGGAGTGCTGTGTTCTCAAGTGGCAGAAGGCAGAAGGGTGAGCTACATGAACACTGTGTCAACCCTTTCCTATAAGGGTGGAGGCTTCATAAATTAGTCCCTTCTAAAGGCTCCACCTCCTCATGGTATCACATTGGCAACACCTGAGTTTTGGAGTGGACCGATTCAAATCACTGCAGAGAGTTCAAAACATACCTGTTCGCTGATTTTGACCAACGGACTGATGATTTGTGGCCACTGTCCTAAACAACTTGTTAAGATTCATACCATCTCCTGCTCACCAACCTTCCCTGCTCTGTCACATATGAATCCTTGTTGGTTCCAACATAGCTTGGATTGCCTTCACCCTGCCAGCCCTCTCATGTCTTTTTAGTTATGGTATATGTCCTCATTGTCCTCAAAATTCCTCTAAATTTCAATTTCTTTTTGTACTTTTTCTCATGGTCTTTCTGTATGTTGTTCTCAGTCTGTTGTTTCAATTAACATATTTATGAATGCTGCTGTTTGCTGGGCACTCTTGTAGACATGACGACATATGAGTAAGAGAGACAAAACTTTGCCCTTCCTGAACTTAGATCTGAATTTTTTCTTCACTCTTGCTTCCCTTGAATTCACAGAACTTTCAGAGAAATCCAAAATCTCACTATACCTCTGGCTTCTACAGATTGTAATAGATCCTTAACAAAGGTCTCCAGTAGGTAAACAACCCTTTACCTCAAATAAATATGAAGGGCTTCTTTATTGCAGAGTTTATGTTTTCTACTTTCTACAGCCTTATCACACTCTCCAAAGGGATTTGAACAGAGTAAAAATGACCACCATTTGATTAAACAGATTTCATCATAGTCAATGGAATGGAGCCCATCGAATAACCACTTCATATCAATATTCTTTGAAAGTCACTTAAAAGAATTTCTCTGTTCTGGTTTTTAAAATGCATTTATCCTGAAGCACAAGTTAATTCACCTCAGAGAAAAAATAGGTTGGATTTTAAAAATTCACTTTGGGGACTTGTCAGTACTTCCATCTCATGCCACGAGATCCCTAAAGAAGCTTGTCAAGGGCAAGAAAGAAGGGAGAGCCAGGCTGCACCTCTCCCGTAGTGATGATGTCCCAAGACTTCACAGTGTTGAGCTTGTGTGTCCAGTTTATGAAACATGCAGTTTGAACTTGTGACATCATCCCTCAGAGGTTCCTGGGAGAGTGATATTGTGTGAAAAGTGGTCTAACCTGAGAACTAATGATTGATCTTTTTTGATATAGCCTTGTCTCTGCTCCCAGGAGAGCTCAGAAGAGCAATGGGAGTGTTTAAGTTCTCGTGTCTTGGTTCACAGGGACTGTGGCTTTTGCTGGCCCAATATTCAACCTTCCACTTGAACAGCACCCTGACTTCCCCAGAGACTGTGCTCACCATGTATTCAGTAACAATCCTAAGTCTCAGATCTGGCCATTCACATTAATTTTTATGCTTCCTGAGCACTTGTTCAGGTTAGGATTCTTAAAGGGGCAGAATTAACAGACATTATAAATAAGGGGAATTTACTTAGAGTGCTTACAAGTCCAAGGAGACCGTCCAAAATGGCCTCCTGCACAAGTGAGAACTGTCTAGTGGCTGCTCGGACATAAGAGAGAAGAACACCAGCCAGAGACTGTAGGACACCTGGTGCAAGTCTGCTGTAGATTATTGGCTAGACCTGTGGCTAGAGTGAATCTGTGATGGAGATCTGCGATGTGTAGGTAGGACTGAGCTGATGTCTGGAGACAATCACAGAGGCCAGAACTTTCCCAGCAAAAGTTCTAACACTCTTCTTTCTTCCTTTCTATTTAGTGCAAGCTGCCAGTAGGGCCTCTTGTATCCCGGATGGGTGTTCTTCCCTCCATTGCTGGCCCATGGGCCAATTACACACCTGAAAACTCTGCCCTTGGCATTTCCCAATCTCCTCAAGTTGACATAATTCTTCCAGGGGTCACACCACTCAAGTCATCTCAGTGACATCAGTAATGGAAGCTCATGAAACGGTTGGGTAAAAGAAGCCAGGCCCAGTGGTACAGGCTTATAATCCCAGCAGCATGGGAGTCTGAGGCAGGAAGACCCCAAATTCAGGCTTAGCTTGAACAACCTTGTAAGACATTGTCTTAAAAGGAGGTGGGGGGTGGGGACTCAGTATGTACCTCAGTGTGAAAACCCTGGGCTCAATCCCCTATACTACACACACGTGCACACGTGCACACAGACACACACAGACACTTTTTAATTCTACTGATAATATGATATATATCAGGTACATGAGGCCACCGTGTGGACAGTCAGCTTAGAAAGACATCATAAAGCCAACACAAATTGAAATGAGTTGAGAGCGAGAAGGAGAGAGCATTGTCCACAATGAACCCCTGATCCAGCTCTGCCTAAAGCCTGTATATCTTGATTGTACAGTCAAATGTACTGACTGCTTTTGTCATTTAGATAGTTAAACTGCCTATCCCGTTACTTATAATTTTTAAAAATCCTATTTGGACTTTCTCTATACTGTATGTCCTCAGTGTATCCTATGAGGTGTCTGACAAATTCAACCTATGCTCATGGTGTTAAATGTTCAAATCCTTACTCGATTAAATAATAATCATATCATTATTTGACTAAAGTGCTGTCTGTATTGGAGTGTCTCTACTATACTTATTCTTTTTCTCTACATATTTAACAAATATTTTGTGGAGAGTTATTTGAAACCACAAAAGTGTCTGTTCTTCATCAAACATTCACCCACTAATTTGACCCTTCCTTGATATTTCTTGGCTGAGTTTATTATCACTGTAATGCTTGCTAAACAGTAGTTTTCTAATTCCAGTATCTTTCCTGTGATTCTTTTTGCAAAATAAATCAGGGCACATATACTTATTTATGCCATTTCTCACATCTATATTATAAATTATACTTCTTACATTGTTTTCTGTTAATTTTATACTGTAGAAACCAGTAACACTTCATATTAATCATTCTTTACTTTTTAAAAAACAGCTATATAGATTGACATGTAATTGACATATTACACTATTAATCCACACAAGTATACAATTCAATGGTTTCTAGTTAATTCACAGAGTTGTGTAATTATGGCCACCGTCAATTTTAGAACATTTCCAAAGCTCCTCCATTCACACCCCAAGAAATCCTATCCCCATGAGTAGTCACTCATAATTTTCCCTGACTTCATCAATCCTAGGCACCACCAACACACTTTGTCCCTACAGATTGTCTTATTCTGCATCTTGCATATTAGTGGAATTATGTGGCCTATCTCCTTTGTGACTATCTGCTTTCACTCAACACAACATTCTCAAGGTTCATTCATGTTGTAACACTCGCCAGTAGTTCATTTATCTTTATTACTGAGTCATATTCCACAGTATAACTATACTTCATTGTCTAGTCACCAATCGCTAGATACTTGAGTTAATTTCACTTTGAGCAATTATGGAAAATGCTGTTATGAATATTCACATGTAAGTTTCTGTGTGGCTGTGCCTTGCCACCTCTCCTAATAGATCCTTTGCAGCGAGTTCCTTCTATGTGATAATTCTGCACTTAATCTTTTGAGGAATGGCCAGGCAGTTTTCCACATGGATTCCTTGGCTAGTCCCACCAGCAGTTGAAGAGGGTTCTGATTGCTTCAGATCCTCATCAACACTTGGTATTATCTGGCTTTTTATTGATTGCTGTCCTACTGTGTATAGAGTGTCATCTCATTGCCTCTCATTGTGGATTTGATTTTTATCTCCCTGATATCTGGTGATTCCCAACTTTCTCTTTCTGCAGCAGAAAACTTCTTTGTGTTGATATACCATTAGCAAACAAGCAATTCTTGCAGTCTTTTGCGCTCCAGGGAGCTCCTTAACTAGTGCAAAAGATGAACCTTAGAAGAGTAAGTAGAATACTTCGCTGGTATAATTATTTAAATAAGAACAGGGCAGGGGTGGAGATGCAGCTTGGTAGCAGAGCACTTGCCTAGCATGTATGAGGATCTGGTTTATCCTTAGCACCTCAGGAGAAAACAAAACAAAAACAAACAAACCTAGGGCACTTCCGAAGGACAAAAGAAGGAGAAACTTGCCCTAACTTTAAAGAGGGTTGAGTCAGAAAGAGTAACTTGGAGCACCTCTGCAAAGAGCGCATGTACTTGGTGAGATTCCTCCCTCTTCCCTCACTGTTCTCACTACATCACATGACAGCTGCTTAGGAAAGTGAACTTTTTTCCTGCACAGCTAAGTTTCATTTTTCCTAGTACTACAAGAGGTCAACGAAGGACTGGCACAGACTTCAGATTCTCTGTGGTCAGGCTGGCATGTCAGTAAGTGAAGGCATAATGAAACAAAATACTGAATGCCATAATATGCCTAAATTATAATGAAATGCTTTGCAATCTATGTCAAGTTGTTTTGCGGGTGTAAATACAAGATGATAATCTAGATTTATTTTTGCTGGCATCTGATTATAACGACTTGAACTTGGACTGCTTTCATTTCCTTAATGAGCTTCCAGATTCCTGCTGGGTAAGTCACCGGCTGGCTGGTATGTCTGTGGGAAGACGAGTAGGGGCCTAGTGTATTGGAATTTTCACGTGGCTGGCCTGTGTGGGGCACTTCTATATCTCACCAGGTGGACTTGCTCTTACCTTTCTTCTCAAAGGATCTATCTGACAGCCAGGTCTGCACCATTCATACTGCTCTGTGTCATCATCCTGGATGCCTAGTGGTAACAGGAAGAGAGCTGATACCTGGTTGGGTTTCTAAACCTTGTTTCTGGAGCCAGCTATAGGGATATGTGCAATTTTGGATGGTCCTCTACTTGGCTTTATCGACTGGGCACTCTGAGATGGTCACAGTAAGTTACTTACTGAATAGCTAACAGTTCCTTGGGATCTGGGTGGAA